>CM043122.1:40590657-40804771 GCA_023701765.1 Hylyphantes graminicola | reverse complement strand
AAGACTAACCGTACAAAATGATTTTTAATAATGCCTGGAAGCTTCTTAATATTCAATAAATAATTTTCAGACTCAAATTTTAAATATAACTGTTAAATTTCGTTTTATTATTAGGGTTATTTCTCTTATGCTTCTTAAAATATAATTTTTTAACAAACAACAGACAATTATTCAAATTCTTTAAGAAGGAAGCATTAAACGTTTTCTTTAACTGTAAAAGCTTATTAGAAAAATGTTTGATTACTAAGAAGCCTACAATCTTCTTTTTTTTTATTACCTACTGAAAAATTTAATCCTTAGGGTTCCTTCTCTAAAAATATTTCAAAATATGTACAAGCTGTAATTATAATCACTCTGTATATATTTTCTCCTATGATCTTTAAATACTATTAAAAATTAATCGCATGCATTAATTAAAACTAACGGTGTAGGATCTAATTTACATTTCTTGGCTAATTTTTACAGAAAATTTCTTTTCACTTCAGAAACTCCTTAGTGAGTAGCACCAATGCATTTTTAATCAACGAAATTTGAATTATTAATTGAATCGATACGGAATCGTTCTTTAAGAGTGCATAAAGCGAACAAAAAAGATAAAAATAATCATTTTCTATTTACGAAAATGTATTTAGCAAATTAGTCTGTCTTAAAAGCTAATTAAACTCTTCTTCTGCCATTTCTTTTAGATAGGCCTGAATGTAAACATGGATAGCAGTTTGATTGCGCTTGTATATCAGCCCCTAAGTCTAAAAAGAGACTATGTTCAATGTTGCAGTGGGGCACATCGGCCAATTTTTTACTAAAATACATGAATACATGAATTTTGAATTTAAGAACTCAAGAAGTACTTGGAACTGTAGGCTTCACTTTTTAAATGAAAATTAGACAAAAATTTTGCATAGGATCGAGGAGTTTATTTTCGCATCTGAAGATATTTTTACAGTTAAATAAGAATGAGCAAATTAATACTAATTACAGGCAGTACATTTTTAAGTAATTTTACTTTGCATTTCAACATAAACACTAACTGTTTACGAAATTTTGGCCAATTCTTCTGTGACTTCGTTTGGCTTTAGACGTGGATGTTCACACGGACAGCAATTTCGAAATCCGTTTGATTATTCATGTATATAATTTACTCAAAAAAAACATCAATTATCTCAGTACTTCTTCACTTTATTCCATTAATGCCCAGTGGCTAAAATATATTGCGCTTGTTTGTTATTTAAAGTTTGTCCAAATAAACATAATATATAAGACAAATGAAGACTATAGTCTTAAATATTTTATGTAGGTCAAATTATGTTACACCAAAAAAGTATTTTAAATATTTAACATCAGTTTGAGAACGTATATTTCTTATAAAAAGTAACTATTCTACAATTTAACTTACATATGAAGTAATTAGGTTAGTTTTTATTGTTAGATTCTGTTACAATTTTGTTTTTATTTATTAAAATATTTGTTAAACAAAAATAATCTATGTGTAATTCAGTTTTTGTATATATGTATAATTTATATCCTTTAGCACAATCCAGACGTACTCAAACAAAAATACGAATTTAAAAAATCATATTTTCAAACGAGGGGAACTAACCTAAGAAGAAACACCTAGAATAGCACACTCGTAAGAAAAAATCCCAAATAACTCGTTAAGTATTTCAAATACCACCTGGTTCTAGATATATCGAACTTAACACAATATATCACGAACAAATCATTTAGATAAAAGTAGATAGTTATTGGCAAACCTAAACGGTGACCGGCATCAGTCACGTGGGTTTTGTGGAAAGTCACGTGGCTTATAACTCTTATATTAGTGCAATTATAGACAGTACTTCTGCTTCTCAAATTTCTTAAAAAAATACATATATTTTTTTTAAAGAATACAGTATATGTTTCAAATATATGTGTTACGGAATTACAACGAAAGAGCTTTCAAATATAATTTTCTTTTCTTTTTTTAAATTCTTAATCAAACGATAACTATAAGTTGCCAAACGAAAAAATTTTCTCGCCAAATAATAAATTCATCTTGGCCTCCTCTTTGTTCGCTATTTTATTACTAGACTATGGGCCTATTCCATTTGTATCGTTGATCACGAAGTTCAATTCGTGATATTCCTCAGGCAATTCCATCTCTACATCTGCGCCTTATACTAGAAACAAAGACTTGTAAACTATGGGTGTGTGACACAGTTCACAAACTTCAACTTAAGTTCACAACTAAGGTCAATTTAAAGCACATTTCCGGATTGATGAGTTGTTCAATTCAATTATCGGTCCCCCTTCAATTGCTCAATTAATGAACGTGCGCGTCACGAGTGTTATCGATCAATGCTTTTTTTTGTGTGTAGTTTCGTTGAGGGTGAACTTGACCCATAACCTCGTTCGACCTTCGGAACTCAATAGTATTGCAACATGCTTTTTCTTCCTTTAAGGTAGGCGAATACCCAAAATTCTAAAATTTTTACTATTGCTTTAATCATTTCCAAATTTGGCATACTGATTTCAAATATAATGAATAATAATATTTAGGCAGTTTTTTAAATTTAAATATAATTTATTTATTTTAAACTGTGTTTTTCAACTAAAAAATTAGGTTTACGCTAACAAGTCTACCACATTGAATTTTCATCCTATAAACATTAATTATGTGCTAAATTCTTCGTTTTGAACTGATGCATGCAATGACCCTCTAGAGTTGCATACAAATTACAAGAAAAGAAGTTATTAAGAAAAATGTTATAAATTAACCACAAAAAAAGGATTTTTTTCGATTATCTTACACTTGGACATTTAAAAAAAAAAAAAAACTTATGTAAAAAGGGTAACCAGAATAAAGTAAATTATGTTTTTGCTGCCAAAAACTTACACCGGATGTTAGAGGTTCATGGCACAGATATATATTGAAATAGCATCTGTAAAAAATTTCAGGTAAGTTAATGTAAAAGTTTTTATACTAGAAGTGTTGGCGCAAACCCCTTTTTTAGGTGAAAAACACCGTTTAAAATAAATCAATTATATTTAAAGAAAAAAAATTGCCTAAAAAGCATTGCTCATTATATTTGAAATCACTATGCCAAATTTGGAAAAGATTAAAGCAATATTAAAAATTTTAGAATTTTGGGTATTCGCCTACCTTAAATCAGCTACATGTGGTCCCAAATATCTCTTTGATTTAAACTGAGGATATTTCACAGTACAAAAAAAAACTCATACAGTGATATTTTAAAAATATGTTTCTAAACTATTTAACCCTCTAGTGCATACTGTAGCCATAAGGCAACAAATAACATAATTCACTTTATTCTAGTAACCCTTTCCGGCCGAGCTATCACGATCGTGCGGATCGTTTATTTGTATAAAAAATGACTTTGTTTTTAAGGAGTTGCTGGCATTGATGCTGTTTAACGCATTTTTTTTTCCAATAAAACTCCAAAATTGGTCTCATAATTTTAAATCAGCGCAATCTGACCGCCGGGCTTAAAAGGTTAAATGTGGTATTTTGATTCAGAATTGAGATTTTAACTTAAACTAAGTTTCTCAAGAAATATGTTTCGATCACTGAAACCGCAAAATTATCACCAAAAAACGTGCAAAATGTGTGTCATTTTGCACCATAATTGAGCGTTACACTTGATTCTCTTACAATTATGGTTCAAGCAGCTAAAATGGGTTCTTGTGGAAAATTATGATGACGCTTCAAGTGGATATTGACAACTATTTTTGTTTTTGAAAGTGGGGCTATCAATGAATTATTAAAAAAAAAGGTGTTTGGGATTTTTAAGTTAATGTAAATGAATTCAACAATAACAGAATTGTTCCTCTATAGTTGATTTGATGTTAGATATATTTGAAGACTGTTCTATATTTTTTAACCATTGCGAAGAACGAGTATTCATTTGCTAGTAGCAAAATAATTATTTTTATAGAATGTTTTACTTGATATTCATATTTCTAGTTTATTTTTCTGCATTGAAAGTATAACAAAACGAAAATTAAAAATAGGCTGTAAATATAACTATTTTTAAAAAAAACAAACACGCATTACTGTTAATGCTTGTAAGATGTTTAAGGTGTTAGTTGTTGCATTCATCTTTTGCGAAAGTTTTTTAATATTAAATTCTCAAGAGTTTGATGGTTTCAGAGAATATTTATGTTGCGGCATTTATGCAACAAAGCAAATAAATTATAATTTGCATGTGATATTGTAATATTTCCTGTTTATTTGTTTGTAAGATTTTCTTAGGTTCACGATTACCTTAAATGTTCCAACTTCAAGCTCTAAAATTACAATTGATCACTGATACCACTATTTTTGAAAAAAAAAACCTTTTTAAAGAACGGACCTCTAACTTTTTTTACTTACGGATCGTCACCTTTTTTAAATTTGAAAAAAGCAACCTGGTGTTCTTAATCTGGGTTGCTTAATGTATAGAATTGATCAGTCAAAAAGTCATACCAACCTGCATTAGAAATAATTGTGTTTTAACAGTTTACTCTCCGTAGTTTTTATTGTTTGGAAATATATAAAAACTATAAGTTTTTGCGATAGGAGTTCTAAACATATAAAAAAAATCTAAGTCTTTTCGGAAAGGGGTTATCCATCAATGTTTTTCATTTAGTTAACAAAGTTTTGCATTATCCACTTGCCATACCAATTCTAAATCGTGAAGTTCAGAACAAAAAATTTGATAGTTTTCAAACAATTCGAAAGCTTTAAAAATAAGTTAAACATTTGATATTTGGCTTTGAAAATTATATTCAAAATAAGGACGAAGAATCCTTACTAATAAGATTTACTTAAAAAGTCACTCCTCTTTTATTTCGAATCATACCCATATCTATTTTAGCAAATGCTAGGTAATTATTACTTTTTAGATTATTATTTTATTTAATTATATATTAGTGTACAGTACCGTGTTTGTGAACATTTGGATAAGTTATGATCAATTTATAATTTTTTTTAGTTGCTTGTACTGGCTGAGCCCCTAGGCTACCAATATTATTGGCTATATTAAGTTTCTTTTCTTTTATTATTTTCTTCTTTAAAAAACCAGATATAAAAAGAACGTTAAATCTTGAATTAAGTACTCCTTACCCTTTCTTTAACAGAAACTGGAAAAACAGTATAATGAAGTAAAAATGTTATTTTTTGCACTTTTTTTTAACTGCGTTACCCAGTGCCTAAATTAAAGCTACAAAAATGCAGATTAAAAATATAAAAAAAAGATAATCGACAGCCAATAAACTATAATTTGTATGCGATTTCCTGTTTGTCTGTAATATTTTCTTAATTTCACTCTTACCATAAATGTTCGAATTTTAAGCTCTAAAATTATAATTGATACCAAAATTATTTTTGAAAACAAAACTTTTAAATGAACATAGATCAACTCTGTTTCTGTGATATACTGTTATTCGTAATTTGAAAAGGGCAATCTGGAATTATTAATCTGGATTGCGTTATGTATGAAATTGATCAATATCAAAAATTCTTACCAACGTGCTTTGGCAAATACTAATTGAATTTTAGAGTTAAGTCACCTTGGTTTTTATTTTGGCAATTTTTTCATGTGAAAATATATAAAAACTAGAAAATTTTTGTGATAGTAATGGTAAACTTATTAGTAAAGTGTATTTTCTAGGAGAGGTGGTTATTGATCAATGTTTTTCGCTTTGGTAACAAACTTTTGCATTATCCACTTGAAATATCAATTTTGAATGGTAATTTAAGTTTAAAACAAAAAATGTGATTAATTGTTTGCAAACTATTTGACTTTAAAAATAAATTAAATCATTCTACATTTTGCTTTGAAAATTATATTCAAAATATGGATGTAGCGTCTTTACAAATCTAACAATTTACTAAAAAAGTCACAACTATTTTGTTTCAAATCATGTTCATAGCTATTTCAGCAAACGTTGGGTAAATATTGCATTTTAAATTATTATATTTAATTATGTTCTATAGTGTACATACCATCGTGTTTGTAAACATTTGGATAGGTTATGATCAATAGATAATTGCTTTTTTAGTGTTATGTACGGACTCAGCCTTTTGACGACTAACCAATCTGTACCCAATATGGACACCCTAAAGAAAATTATTTTTTTAACCCTCTTCTACTGCTCGCAAGACATTTACGACCACTCTCCCTGGTCTGTTGACAATCATTATTAAAAAAATTAGTGAACTTGTAATTTTTCTGGTTTAATTTAAATATAAAAACCAAAAAAAAATGTGTACAAGTGTTTATATAAGGAATCACCTGTTCCTATTATAGACATGCATGTAAATATAAGGGACGGGGGGTGTCCCTAATATGGACATGCATGCTTTTATAGAATAAATATTTTCGTTTACCACCTACACCCACATAAAGAATAACTCAAAATCAACTGGGTTTTTATCGTTTGGCTAGAGGAAAAATCTCTATACTCTTCTCGGAAAAAAACATTGCACTAAAAGCGGGTGACGTATTGCTGGCCTAAATAGGATCTTTGGTCCTTAAAGACTTGAAAATAACATTTCCAAGAAATCCTCAAGTGTGCAAGTGTTTACAGTAAACAGGACACAATTCCTGTTATATTTTTGTAGCCTCCTAATGGTAGAGCTTCAGAACACTTAATAACTCTTTGAAATTTAGATCTACCGACAATTGATGAGATGGTCACATCGGTAAGCACCCAAAGCAATCTTGTTATGACTTACCCGTATATGCAATGCCATGATTGGACGGCATTAATGTGTGTTTAAGAACCTCAGATAAGATATTTTTGTTGGATTTCATAACCTGAAGATTTAATGGCCGACACCTTACCAATCGGCTGCCATGCCCCTATTTTAGATTATATAGTTTTCCTTTTCAATCCCATTTTACGGGAAAATAATTCTAATAACATTTATGGCCTTGTTAAACTTGCACAATGATTGACAATGACAAATGGCAGTGATTGCGCCCTCTAGAAGGGAGAGTGTAGGCTTTATAGCCCATTGACCAGCTCGCCAGAAGAGACAGTCACAAGAGACACACAAAAAAGACGCCACAAACATATAGACAAATACCAACATTTATTGACAAGCACAAACATCCATGCCTTTACCGGGATTCGAACCCGAGCCCAGCAGTTCCAAAGGCAAGTACACTAACCACTGCGCCATCGGGCCGGCTGCACAATGATTAGTCAACACAACTACCGTATTCAATAAATTACAATTAAAATGACGTCTTGTAAAATGCGGTTCGTTATAATTAGCAGCCAATATCCTTTCAAATGATCGAATCAGAATTTCGGAATATAATTACAAGGTTGATGTGCAAAAGAAATTATTCTCAGTTTACGTACACAGATATTTATCGAATTTATCCTTACCTTGACAAATGACCGTGATTGCGCCCTCTAGAAGAGAAGAGTGTAGGCTTTTTAGCCCATTACCCCGCTCGCCAGAAGAGACAGTCACAAGAGACACACAAAGAAGTGTTGGCATCACTCAGTTTTCGATGATTGCAAGATCGTGAGATGTCGCGTGATTGTAGAGGGTTTTTCAAAAAGTAAGACGTTGTAGTTAGTTAAGAGATCCGAAGAATAAAGTTTGTTTTTAAAAGTAAGCCTTTACGATTGTGTTTAAAGATTAAATTACGATAAGACTTTTACGTTTACAGAAGGAAGCCACAAACACAAAGACAAATAATAACATTTATTGACAAACACAAACATACATGCCTTTACCGGGATTCGAGCCCGAGCCCAGCAGCTCCGAGGCTAGCACTCTAACCATTGCGCCGGCTTGCCGGCTATACTTACCTTACGAGCCATACAATTATTCAAGCGAAGATAACTGGTACCAATTCCCGTAGGTTCAAATCCCACTTTTAGACTAAAATTAGCTATAAATTGCATACCCCAGTCTAAGTAGCTATCTTATAACGTAAATATGGTAAATAAAGAAACCAATCACTTTTACTTTAAAACCGTTGTTTTTTAAATGCTATCTGATCTTTAATTTACTTTACTGTTCTCATTACTATGCGATTCTCAAAACCGCCCAAAACTAAAATCTCTTTTTAGCATTGATATTCTCAATACATCAAATCTACTCGTAACAAAAATGAGGAATTTAAACCAGTTTTTATTTTAATATCTTCTTGGAACCATGACACTCATACATTACAATCATACATTTATTGGGGCACGTTTTTCAAAAGAATTATATTCGTGATCGAAACTGAAAAAAATTCTTAGTAACCAAAATTTATGAGTTGATTTTAGTTCTATTGCAATTCGAATCCCGACGCCATTGGTTTACTTTAAAAGTAACAATTTGAGACAGTGAATGACCTGTATATAAAGCTAGACATACGGACAATAAATTCCATAATTTCACCTGCCAATGTCAAAAAAATCAAAACAAATTTATATAGTTACTAAACAGGTTCATTTGTTTTGCCATAAAATAAACGTAGATTGCATCTACACTGTTGAATTTGTCGACTCTTTTTGTTCTCAAATGAAACACTTTATAGCATATCTGATAAATAAAAAAAATCTTATTAATAACGAAAACATACTAGTCTCAGAAGACGTAAATGTTTGTCATGCAAATTTGACGTTTCGCATACGTCTTTTACTATAGTTTGGTTATGTAGAAAGCTTTAAAAAAACATTTTCTTTTAAAAAATTGCATTACTAATATAAATCTATGTCGACAAATCCGGCTTTACTGAAATTTATAAAGTTTTAAAAGAAAAATAACTGAAATCTTCATGTCATCGAAATCAGTTTGTATTAAAAAAAAGTTAATTAATATATTTAAAAGTTACAGATGAATATTTAGTTTATTTGAATAATTTTTGGAGATTAAGAAGTTTCGAAATATGTATATAATGAAGCAGAAAAATGAACACTGGTTATTAAAATTTGTGGTTTCTTAAATCAGAAAATATGAATATCATTTATCAAACATCCATAATTGGCACAAAAACAAGAAAACTTTGGTTTTCAATATTTTTATTTAAAAATACATCACAGCGAAAGCAACCTGTTGTTAGTATTTCAGATTGAATTTTGCACCATTATTTTATCATAATTTCATATTAATATACAATTTTTCAGTGCACTTTCTTCATGAAATCTATCCGTGATTCCTAATAACCAATCAACTTTTGATCACTAAAAAGAAAAAAAAATTTAACACAAACAATAATTTAAGAAAGTAACGCTGTTTTAAATTAACAGTGTTATTGCTGTTGCGATATCCATTCAATAAAATGTTGATTGAAAAGCAGCTAATACATTTTTATCTGTATTAAAACGTAGCATAAAAGTTCGAAAACTGAAATTATTATTTACCATAAAATTTCAAACTAAAACTAAATTTTTCGAATAACATTCTAAGAAAAGAAATGACAAAATATTTAAAAGTTATTCTCTGATATAATAAATTATTTTATTTTTATAACAAACTTTGAATTAAAAAGAAATGAACATACTTTCATAACATATTTTACATCAAATAATTCCTTCATCGGAAATATTTCAAAAATGGAAAACAATTTCTCTGAAGGAAACATCCTCACACTATCTGTTTCGTAGAGATTAAAAATCCTTGGTATTAATTAATATACTGGGAATTAATCAATGTAAAAGAAGGCGTTTTTATTCCAAACAAGGCGTTAGGATCAAATCAACATCAAATTTTCGTTATTATTTTCGAGAATTACATAAGCTCGTTTTTATAAACAAGCTCATACAACTGAATGGAACCGTTAGAAATGATTACTTTACCTATTTTTTTTTTAAATCAAAATACCCAGACTGTTTGTCGGAAAAAAGTGGTAGCACAAAAATTTGGAGATTTAAACAAGCAATGTTGTAACAATAATACGAAATCTATCTAATTTTACTGGGTATTTTTAGACCAAAGATCCATTTTCGAAAATATATCAGTTAATAACGGTATACGGAACAGATATTTTGATTGCTGATTATTATTTTTTTGTATTTGACTCAGTTATCTAGTAGAAAATAATGAGAGAATATCACTTATATTTAGATAATAAATACATTTATTTATTGAAACCTACTTTTTAAACTATTTTATGGAAATTTATACAGCAGCCGTGTTAATTTTATAAGCCATGAATATATTCAAGAAATCGCTATAGAATTTACCAACAAATTGTATGTTACACTTTCAGAGAAAGGAAAAGTCAGACAAGTTAAAGAAAAGTTTAAATTTTTTAAAGTATTTGTATCAATAACAGCTTGTAAAAATAATGTATATGTTTTTTCTAACATTCAATAAAAAAAATTCTACAAATTGACTTCATAAAATCAACACTATTGAAAGGTAAGAATTACACTGATACCAAAATTATTTTTGAAAAAAAAAAACTTAAACGAACAGATCTCAAACTCTTTTATCTGAAGAAAATTTAGACGGTATTTGAAAAGAGCAATCTAGAGTTCTTAATCTGGATTGCGAAACTTATGAAATCATACTTGAAATACTAATTGTGTTTTAAGAGTTTGCTCGCCTTAGTTATTCATTGTGGCATTTTTTTATTTGAAAATATATTTTTTAAAAACTAGAAAAAGTTTTGCGATGGGAATGGTAAACATAAAAAAGTATGTATTTTCGAGAAGTGGTTATTCGTCAGTGTTTTTCACTTTATCAACAAACTTTTGCATTATCCACTTGCCTACCAAATCGTAATTAAATTTTATAACGAAAAATGGGACTAATTTTTTTCACAATATTTGACTTACTAGAGAAATTAAATAATTCTACGTTTAAAAATCAGTTCCTGAAGTAATTAACTAAAGCGTATTTAGCGTACAGCTAGCATTCTTAAAAAGAAATGAGTTTGTCAATAAATTCTAGGATAATATACGCAACTATGTGAAAAAAATAGGTTTTATTCAAATTCTAGTCTGAACTTTAACATGACTTGACACGAACCAAGGTCCAATAATATAACATATTGAATAAGCCCATTTACTATAGTGTTGTTAACAAGTATTCTGCATTATTTTTCAAGACTTCGAATTCATTTATATTTTAAGTAGTGAAGCTATTATTAAAAGCCACTTTTAATAGTCAAAGATTATCGGTATTTTATAAGATTGTTAAGTAAAGAATGTATGAATTGTGTTAAGTTTATTTGTTGGTTACACAATTCTCGAAAAAATACCACAAGCTTCACTAGATTTGTTTCAGTGATTAATTTTTTAACTATAAAATCGTCATAAGATTTGTATAAGCCTATTTTTTTAAGTTTTCGTTTGGAACAACCATAACAATTCTGCAAATTAAGTGTGGTCATCCTAATGTTCTCTGTACTTATCATTTTTACAATTTCGTAGGATGAATTTTTTTAAAAAAGAATCTCAACATTAACATACATATATAAGTAACCTAATAATATAATACTATACTATTTTATGTGTATTATATTAATATACACACGGTATGCGCATTTGGTTATAATACTATACTATATCATACAAACTTAGTAATACGTGATATATAAAAAAAAAGTTATAAAAAAAAGTCAGCCATAAAAGAAACAGATACATAAATGAAACAGACTCTTTCTTTAAAAAAAAATCATTTATTATATTTACACTTACATTACACAGCAATACTATCATCATCCTCCACATCATTACTATACGTAATCATTAATAATCTGTATAATAAAAATATTGATATTGATTTATTTGAATAAAGTAAATTTGATGCAATATAATACTAACTATGCGCTTTCTCAAATTATTATTATGTTTAAACATTACGTACATTATTTATAAGTACTACGTAACAGTGTTACGTAGTACTTATAAATTCATTACATTATAATTAGTTATATGAAAAAATGATAATATATGATATTCATATTACGTTTACTTATATATTTACTATCATTAAGTCACAAACCCTTACAAACTGAAAAATTAATTGAAACGTTTGATTCAAATACTTCATCATCAAAATTCATATCCATACATTCAAATACATATCATTCAAATGTAACCAAGTATTATTCTAGACATATCAAAAACAAAATTCCGACAAGTCAGTAAAAATCCAGAAGAGGGCTATGAACTTTCTAAAAACTTCCTTGAGAAATAATCTTTGGAAAAAATGCGCCCACAGGGGTTAAAGGCTTCTAAAAGAACCTGGTAGCAGTGCTTGCACCTTCTTAACAAAAAGGGTAAGAACCCTTCACTTTCGGCAGCGTATAAAAAATACCCCTTACCTTACTTTACACAAAATTTCTTTCTTATTCAGCCTTTAAGAACCACTAGGCCTAAATGGGTTTGCAATATGTAATTATAAATTTGCGACCAGCCATCAGATGGCGCTGATTTAAGTTTATGAGACTAAATTTTAGGGTTTTATCAAAAAAATGTCTGAAACAACATCAATGTCAGCAACTACTTAAAAACAAAGTCATTTTTTATACAAATAGCGAATGGTACAAGTCAGCTGCCTCGGTATCGATGTTTTTGAAAAGCTTGAACATTCTCTTCTGTACCCGCACGATCGTTATAGCTCTGTCTTAAAGGGCTATTCTACCTTTACGAACCACTAGGAACCATTGAAAAGCGTAAATTACTCACAATAGTTCCATAAAACAATGAAACTGTAATTTTTATAGGTCCATGATTATTAGCTTTTTGAAGAATCTAATGTCGAAAGTAAACAGCGGAAATACCTTACAATATTATTGTAAAACAGTAAAACTTAATTATTTAAATAGAATTCTAACAAAAGAATATATGGCAGCACTACTAGAGTTACTTTCAAATGAACATAAAACTCTTCACAATCAAAAAATAAATAAAAACATTGTTTCGTTTAAGATACACAATATTTAATATTTTATTAGCATAAATTTTATTATTAATAGTTACTAAAATAATTCAATAACCTAGACATTTGACAACACTTAAACTAAACTGTATAAATCAAATATAAAAAGCATTCTTTCCTTTTGGAGATACCAGTATTTTATATACGGTATTTGCGGGAATTTTATTAAAACTGACTAAACGAAATAAACAACCCAGACATTTTCAACACTAAAACTGAACTGTATAGCTCAAAAAAAAAAAAAACTGAGGTTATTGGCTTCTTGAAGAACCTGGTAGAACTCCATGCACCTTCCATGAGAAAAGGGGAAAAACCTCTTTGCACCTACTTCGATAAAGGGGCTCCAGCCCCTTACTGCAAAAAAAAGTTTTAAACTAGCACCCTTCTAAAACCCCTCAAAATCTCTTGTGTTACCTCATAAAAAAACTTTTCTTATCTTTCGTTTGTACATTATCGGTTGTAAGAGTAAATAAAAGGCATTTTCCCTAGGTGAATAATTTAAAATAAGTACAAGTGATTAAATATAATTAAGAACAGAAGTCATGGTTAAAGTAATTGAGAGTTAAACTATAGATTTAGATACTAGAAAGAGTTAGCTACTTATTGAGTATTTTTCACCTTTTGCCCATTTTTTTCCGGAATCGTAGTTGAAAAAATGTAACAAAATTTTTTCTTGAAATACACTTAAAATGACTAGTGTTAAGCGTACAAACTTATCTAAAACCTTCTTGAATTGATAAGAAATACTATTAATATCTGCTTTACTTTTTAAATAAAATTAATGAACCTTTTTAACACCCATTTGTGGGAATGTCATTAACGCCTTACTTACCGAATTAAAACGTTAACTTTAAGTTTCATTCATTGTTCGCATAACTTAATTTTCCTTACATAAATTGTTCACGGCTGCATTCTTCATCTGTCTTATATTATGTTTATTTAAATAAACTTAAAATGAAAAATAGTTCCAGGCATTTCGATTTTTTTAATTAATCGAATAGCTCTCGTGTAGTTCTAGTGCGACGATAATTCAAACCTAACCAATAATCGTTAATGACTTAATAAAAAGTAAAAAATAGCTTTGTAACAACATTAAAAACATTTATTGTGCTTAATCAAAACCATTAACCCTTTAAGACAATTTCGGATGGCGCTGATTTAAGGTTATGAGACTAAAAATTTTAACAGTTTTACCGGAAAAGTTGCCTTAAAAAGCATCAATGCCATACTCCTAAAAAAATGCACAGCGATTTTTTAAAATTCGCTTTTTGTGTAATTTAATTTTTCACATCGAAAATTATTCCGGGCTATAAAGGAGGTTAAATAATACGATTTCTACAAGTGGAACGTTGGCGTATAATAGGTAAAAACTTATAAAAATTTATATTTTTGCACCTATAAATGCGTTACATAATGTCGCACATGACTTATAAAAAATTAATAATGCATTAAAACTTATAAAAATCAATAATTATTACGCCGATAAATGTATTATAAAATGTTACATTAAACCATCATTCCTCTAAACCTCACACTTTCCATCTAACCTAATGAACATCTACACATCAAACATATCCCAATAAACATTCAAACTAAAATCAAATCACTCCGCCCTCCAGTTGATTTCTTTTCCCTCCAGATCCTTCATGCAATCTCAAATTATTATTTTCAAATTTGAGCATTGAAGGAGCGATTTTCATTCATCCGGCCTATTACGCAATCCTCTTTTCTAAAGGAGCGAAAGGGGAAAAGGCGACAACAGATAAATTGAACTTTGCGCTAATCAAACGGTTGAAACAATTGCTATTTTTAAAGAGTTTAAGGGAGTTCGAGAGAAAATGATGCCTCCCGGTCATGATTAGGCCCAAATATTAAGTACTTGTAGCAAAAATTATGTATTTAATACTAAATTCGGTATTATATGATCTTTTTATGCTTTAAGCATGTATGTGACGTAATTTCATAGCCCCGGCTGTGGTTTGTTTGAGATATATTTTTTGACTTTTTGAAATTATTACACTGTACTGTGTTGTTTGAACGGCGGGTGTTATTTTATTCTTTCCAGAAATGGAACTTTCTTTAACACAGTCACCAACACCTCGTAAGATTGAGCCGTAGTCAAGTGATGAGGTTGACACCTGAGCAGGCACCCAATTTCAACCTTCGAGTGTCAAAACACATATAGCTGAAATAGTTTTTTCTAAACAACTTACAATATTACGATGAAAAACAAATAACTAATATAAAACATAACGGGATAAAGATGCACATCGAAATCTTCATTTTTCGCAGATTTCCAGAAATCAACATATTTGTGAAAAAAATTAATTTTATACCTTATGAACGACTAATACTACATCTTAAATAAGTTTTTTTTGCCTATTTTAAAACGCTTAACCCATTAATGCCTGGCGTCCCTTTTTAGGGACACTTTAAAAAAAATTCGCAATTTTTAATGAATCAACTTTTCAATTAAAAAATTGCTTCGTTGTATTCAATAGTGTACATTTCAACTGACCCAAAGGCATTGATTCTGTTTAAGGTAACTTTTCCGGTAAAACTCTTAAAATTTTCGTCTCATAACCTTAAATTAGCGCCACCTGAAAGGGTCTTAATGGGTTAAGTTATTTCATCTAACCATCTTACAATTAAAAATTCCATAAAAATTGAAGTGCATCTTTAATAAGTAATTTTTTTACTAATCTCATTTCCAGAAATCGGCAAACTTGTAGACAATTTAATTGTATACTCATAAGCTACTAACATTACATCTGAAACAGTGTTTTTTCACCTCTTTTGCAACTCTCTAACCATTTCTTCTCACTATCTAACCACCAATACAACTCAAAAATCCATTCTCAATAAACATTCAAACTACTTTATTTCAGTCCGACACACAATTTTTACAACATTATTAATTTCAAATTCGAGCATTGAAGGAGCAATCTCTATTCTTCCAGCCCATTACGCAAGCCTCTCCTCCTGAAAGAGAAGACACCACACCAGATAAATTGAAACTCACTCAAATCAAACAGGTTGAGACAATACAATTGCTATTTTTGGAGAGAGTGTGAGCCCTCTTAAAAGCATGATTAGCGCGCGCTCTGGGTCACTCTTTTCTTAAGTCAACAAAGACGAACAAGCCCCCTGTTCCTTTTTGTTTTATGACCTTGGGAGAGATACCTTCGAATTATCACTTTCTGATTCGATTTTAGAACTACTTTTATCTATTTATCTCTTTGTCTATAGTTTCGGATGAGTAAAATTGTGTTATGTATTTATAGTCGGCGTTTAGCGCTTTTGTATGAAAGTTATATGGATGTAATGATATTAAGTAATTGGGGATTAGAATTTTGTAATAGACTTATAGTGATGTTTGTCAATTAGTGTATTTGTTACATTTGTTGCAATAGATGTAGTAAAATGTGTTACATAATATTTAAAATGGTTTAATCTCTTAAAACTGATGATGCATGTAATGCGATTATAATGATATTATTTAATTGTTGATAAGAATTTTATAATAGTAATGCTTGCTAATAACTAAGAAGTATGGAATACTGGACTTAACGGATGTATGCTGTAAAAACGAGTATTTTTTCTGAAATTTTTTAAGGCAAACATTGCTGGATGTAATTTTAATTTTCTTTTTAAGAATATCATAAACTTCGTCATGTTAAAAATCATTACTATTTCAGAAAGATGGACGATTAGAACTAAATGAGCTATGTTAATTTAAAACCTTGGACTAATATGGTATCCGGCTATATCAACAACCTTTTTCAACGCAGTAAAAAAGCAATGACTAATAAACTCATAACTCATCCGAAACAATTTTAACAAAAAAAGAAGACTTAAGGCAATGAAAATTAATGTATAGTAATATATTTTTATTAAAATAATTGTCACAAGCAAGAAAATTGTCACATCTTGTATCAATCCAATGCACTTTTCACTAATTTACAAATATTACTAGTAGCAGAACATTTTCTTCCTTGTATAAAATTTTAAATTCGATAATGGTGTTTTGCTCTTTGGTCCAGTATCTAAACAAAGTGTTTATCAATTCTATTGAATAGTATATAATGTTGCTCTTAGATTTCAAATTATTTATTAATATTATGTTGGGGTGTTTTTTTTTTAATTTCAATGCATAATTACTGAGTTAAGTGTGCGAAATACTTATTCATTTTTTTATAAAATGTTTGAACGGGCAAGTTGGATAAGAAAATATTTGAAAATGTATTTCTAATGATGAAATTTTAAGTAAGACATATAGAAAGAGATAATAAAACAAATTTTAGAATAGTGTTTATAAGGGAAAAGTAACTGTTGAGGAACTAAGGATGCATTTCATTTTTTTTTTCAATTTAAATTTTATCTACTTGCTTCTTCAAATAGCATCACGAATATTACGTTAAAAAATAAAATATTTATAAAAAAAATATTCAACTTAAAAGGATTTTAGTTCGCTAATCTCAATTGTTAATAGTAAACAATTCTATAGATTATAAGGATACATCTTAAAAATATTACATCTTATTTTCAATTATTTCTTTTTGTACATACGATGAGAGATGTGGTTAGTCTAATAGAGATAGTTTATTAGTTTTTATATTTTAATTGCACCAAAATATTCTAAAGAAAGCGACACTGTTTTTAAACATTATCAATTCATTATTAAATAACTGAATGCTATTTATTTAAAATTGTGAGAATAAAGTTGCAATTTTATCGATAAAAAATGCGTTAAAAAGCATCAATGCCAGCAACTAATTAAAAACAAAATAATTTTTTATAAAATCAACGAATGGTACAAGTCAGCTGCATCAGTATCGATATTTTTGAAGAGTTTGGACATTCTCTTTAATACCGCACGATCGTGCGAACTCGGTCGGAAAGGGTTAAAACTTTTTGCAGACTTAAAAAAATATTATGTTCTAGAAGTTGACAATCATGAGCATGACCATGATTTTACTCAAGGGTCGCTCGAAATATCGCGTCAATTGTGACACAGGTAACAATGAGTTAAAATGAAAAAGATACAGTTATAATTTAATTATACACAATATAAAAACAATAGATTTTCTTCAAAAGTAATAATATTTGTTTTCAGATTAGTTAAGATATTTTTTAATGTTGTGTTGCAAAATCATCTTTCATAAGGCAATTAAATAAGTATTTACAAAAAGTGAGTTTTAATCTTTCAATGCACTTGAAAACTATACTGAAATGCAAAAATCATGATTTTGATTAAAAGCCAAAAGCTCAAGATTAACGGAATTGATTTACGTCTTTTAATCAATAACATATAAGCTAAACTTTGATTTAGAAAATTCACTAAAACTTTTTGAAGACTTATAAAAATACTATCTTCTAGGAGTTGACAATCACGGTCATGACCATGATTTTGATTTTATTTCCAGATTAGTTTCTTTAATAATATCGAAATTGAGGATTGGACTTACGTCTTTCAATCATTAATATTTAAGCTAAAAAGTGGTGTCGCTATACTAGGATTTCGAAAATTCACTGGTGCAATTGAATTGGTACAGTGTTCGCTCACTATTTCGTAGTGAACATACAAAATTTGTGTTTTAGACTGAGCGTAGACGCTGCAATGAGTTACCATAATGTCATACAGACTAAAATAATATCATGAATTCTACTGTTGAATATCACAACATTGTAACTAATCCCTCTGGTTCGCAAACGTTTTAAGTTCGACTTAATTATTCTCTTGTAATTGAAAACTGAATAACCTCCAAAAAAAATAACTCAATATTTTAGAACAATCAATATTTCTGAAGAGCTTGAACATTTTCTTTTATACCCGCTTGATCGTGATAGCTCGGTTGGAAAGGGTTAGATATGATTTATTTTGTTTTATAACGATACTAATTCCTTTAGAAACAATTCTTGTATGGCAAAGCAGTATTTTCGCAGATGTTGCGATATCTAAACTAATACATTAGCTCTATGGGACAGACCAACGAATTATCATATTTTAAAAGTTTGTTTAAAAAAGTGTGATTTTGGTTATTCTTAAATTCAGAAACAGTGGTTATTATATGGAACGTTTATTCTTTTTACATGATTCAAAAAGTCTAATTGTAGTACACAAAGAGTAAAGAATGCTGGGCTTAGAATACTTCAAGCTGTTGACTGTATAAGACGTTTAATTATCCATGTAGAAAATGTGCTGTCGGCATTTTTTATTATTTTATTTGTTATTTTATCTTATAAAAATCCAAAAAAAAGCAGATTAATTTTATTACTATTTATTCTTTCAATTTTTCACAAGTATTATTTTTTAAGAGAATTTTGTTTCTACGGTTAAACACACAAAAAAAACTTTTACACAAGTTCATGTTCCATGGCAATCTTATCACATGATGTAGCTGTGTAAGAAAAAGAATGAGCTAGACGGCCAGATGTTAGAAAAGTCAATATGACCTTCTAAATCATAAAGACTTGTAGCACACAAACTAACTTTATAAATGTACAATATAAGCATAAGGATTCGTATTTTACAACTAGGAAATATAGTCTAAAAATAGGTCGTTGGCTTCTATTCAAACTCTATTTTAACATTTTAATTGAGTGATATACAAAATAATAATTGAACACTCAAACATAATATAAAACCAAATTCGCAGAGTTGATTTTTTAATTACTTGCAAAAATATTCAAACCTAAACTTAGTGTAATTGGAGTTATACATACTTATATGAAAATTGTTTGCTCTAAGAACAATAAAGTATAATTTGAATTAATACTTTAAACTATAAATAAGGTTGTTATTATTAAAAATATTTCATAAAGTAAGTCAAATGTTCTTAATCAAACAAAAAGTTGTGTAAGAAAAAATTTTATAAAAAATATTTGAAATGTTTTAAGAATGTTAAATAACAATTATCTGATAACTTCACCAATTTTAATGCCTAACTACTTTAGGCCAGAATTTCACCACAAAAGAAAATATTAATACATATTTCGTTAAATTTCAGTATACAATATACATAGGATTATTATTTGTTCTTTTGTTAGTTGTGCTTAAATTTTATGTAACCACGTATTCTCTACTAAACAACCATATTTTCATTGCTAGTCTTTCTCTAAAATGTCATGTACTAGCTTAACATTAAAAGTACAGAGTACTCTTGTTGACCACTGTTTAAAACTGAATGTTCAAAGATAAAATATACTTTCAGAAATAAAATGTACCAACTGAATTATAATATTAATTTTTATTTGTTGCTATTTTAATACAGCTATCTATACCTAAGGTATAAATATATTAAAACTTTTCGCAAATTCATGCCGATAAATATGAGCTAACGTAATAGATGTTTCATATTTAAATAGACCTCGTTGTATCAATGCAAGTTCAGAATCTAAAAAATGATAATTTATAATAATACAAACTGTTAATAAAAACTAAATTACTATTTAATTGAATGTAAAACTTTTTCTATGAACTCATTGGTAAAGTTAGAACTGAAATTTTAACTCAATTTCCTTTAAATCTACAGCTAACCAATGCACCAACTAACTAAAATATCATCTCAACTGAACTAAGCGTTGTATCCAATTTCGAAAAACACCACCAAGTTAATCGTTACAATTTATTCCAAACCTAACCTAATCCAACTACAATTGACGTCTTAACCAACACTAACTTCGACTGTAAATTGTATCCGATTTCCACAATCTCAGTGATATGCTCATATCTCGCCCAGTCCTGCGTGCTAGTGATACTTAAGTAATAACCCATTGGCGTTCAAAAACACTAAACAAGATATTAAACAAGTCAAAAAATTGATAAGAACCCGCTAAGAAATTTTAAAGCGTCAATGCGTTTGGTCAAGAGATGATGCATTGGTTAAATGCACGCGATACCAATAATTCAGTACTATTTTATGACACGATACAGGTTAAAACATTTAATTAAAAAATACAAAAGCAGTATAATTTAAGTATTGATACCGTTACTTAAACGCGTGACTATCTTACACGTTTTTTGTAAATATAGTTGCAAAATTTTAATGTGGATATTGCTTTAAATTATATGTTTAATAGCTGAAGGACGAAGATAAACGAAATTTAATGAATCGTAAAGTAGAAATTGTTATTTATTTAATAATATATGATAAATCTAATTATGTGTTAGATAAATCTTTTCTGTTGCTTCGTAAAGACTTATTTTAATGTTAGATAACTCATGATTGAGTTTATAATAGAGTTTAAAAGTTTTATGCTTACTGAAAAACTTTACTTTTATTAAATGCCTTGGAATACGTAAATGATAACGTATAAAACTGTTGATTTACTCTAATAAAAAAACATCATCTTACTTTATTTCAAGAATTTAATTCATAAACTATACATTTTATCTACATTAAAGCTTTCTTCTATTGTAATTTGTTCATTGTTTTCATAAATTTTGTAATGTGTTTCTTCGAAATAGTTTTTGCATTTCAGTATAATTTTCAAGTGCATTGAATGATTAAAACTCGCTTCTTGTAAATACTCATTTAATTCAAGAATAAAAGATGATTTTGCAAAAAAAAAACATTAAAAAATTGATTTACTAATCTGAAAACAAATATTATAACTTTTGCATACACATGCTAAAATTCTTTCTACTATAAATTTACAATTATAACTGTACCTTTTTTCATTTTCACCATTTGTTACCTGTTCTCAACTGCCATGAAATATATATTTTTAATTTAATTAACATATAAATTTAAGCATTTAATCTTCAGTTTGTCATACTAAGTAAAGGTTTGTGTAACCCACATGCATATTTCAATATCGGAGAGACCATGCTTTTAAAAGTGAATACGTTCTATCAAATATTTTTTTAAAAAAATTTGCCTGCATGCCTTCATCATTGCTTGCACCTACTCCGGTAAAGGGGTAGGGAACCTAGCTATTGGTGAAAAAATGTAAGGTCATCTCCCTAAGATCTCTCCATACGTCGTATCTTCGGAGTTGCTAAAATGTGAGGAATTTTATCGGACGTGTGTGTTTTGGCAAAGAACTCTCAGCGAATGTCACTTCTATTTTGTTACCAGCGTTGGAAATCATTTAGGAATTTGGCGAAAATTGTAGAGTTTCATTAGTGTATATTTTGGTTAAACTATTTTTTGTTTCATCAATATTGTTGCCAACCAGTTAAAAATTCAACCAATAGTTTGGAATTTGGAATTGCCTATCTGCATTTTGGGTAAGGTTTCCTCATTGTTAGCTTAATATATATTTTTACCTAATAATGTCATTATGTGTAGAATTTTAGATTTTGTATGCATTTGGGTTTAAGAATTTTTATTTCTACCTATCGTCAATATCGAAAAATAGTGTGAAAAGTAAATATATTTTGTGTTACTATAGTTCAAAGCCCTCGTGATTACCTAAATATATTTTGTCTTATTGTTGCCGTTATATTTAGAATTGTATCTGATTATTTTGTAACCCTAATTAATTTTCTTTAATTGATAACCTTAGTGTTGAAAATCTGTGTGAAAATTGACGAATAATGTTTAATGTTATCATTGTGTGCATTGGTTTATTATACACTTCAGTTTTCACAGTTTCTTTCTATCTTCAGTCCCTGGTCTTTGAGGAGTTAAAAATACATTTAAACCAGTGGGCATTGTTGGTAATATGCAAGAACTACCACTAGAAGCATGGGATTTAGTGTTTTTATGGAACAATTTGTTTCTGAATGAAAAATTAAAACCAAGTAATAGTTTCTTAAAATGATGCAAATTTACAACATTTAAATATCACCATTTTTTTCTAAATACAACCTCAGCTTCTAGTCTGTAGGACATTATGGTAACTCATTGTAGCGTCTACGCTGTGTCTAAAAAAACAATTTTGTATGCTCACTACGAAATAGCGGGTGAACACGGTATCAATTCAATTGCATCAGAGAATTTTCGATAACCTTGTTTAGTGACACCACTTTTTAACTTAAATATTAATGATTGAAAAACGTAAATCAAATCCGTAATTCGATGATTATGTCAGGAGATGTTTCTTAAATGAAAATCATGATCGCGATCATGATTGTCAATTCCTAGAAGATAGTATCCTTATAAGTCTGTAAAAAGTTTTAGTGAATTTTCGAAATCAATGTTTAGCTTATAAGTTACTGATCGAAAGACGTAAATCAATTCCGTTAATCTTGAGCTTTTGCTTTTTATCAAAATCATGATTTTTGCAATTCAGTATAGTTTTCAAGTTACTTTAGCACATAAAGCCTAAAACTTTTTCCACTGTAAATTAGCAATATCTTAAAATTAAAATAAGAAAACCGATTGTTTTTATAATATGTATAATTTAATTATAACTGTACCTTTTTCATTTTCACTCATTGTTACCTGTGTTCAACTGCCATGGATAAAAACATATAAATGATGACTGCACGAATTTCATAGAATTCTGAAAAAGTAACTTTATGTAACTATAATAGGGATCTTATAAATAAAACACAGTCGATAAAATATTTTTAATCCTTATAAATAAAATGCAATATTTTTTATGGGAAAAGGCTACTGCTTAATGAAACCAATGTCAAAAGAAAGTACTTTCTATAATATCTGAAAAATATTCATTGGAAATATAGTTATAATAATTTTATCAAATTAATTATTTTTAAGGTTTCGTTTAGTATCTTTCTAAACATCAGAAACGGTATATTTCTAGACGTTCCTAAATAAAACCGAAACTCATATGACAAGAGGATGAATTTCTTTACTTTTTTTCTTACTATTTGTATTCATTTCACAGTTACAATAAGAAATAACTTGTTCCATATATAAAAAAGGTTGTTTTATATGAGTCCGAAACACTTTATTTCTACTTTCATCATTCTTGCTTTAGGTATTTTTATATAATTTAATCGATTTTGGCCAATTGAAAATAATTTAAAATTTTGAAGTGTTGTTTTTTCAACTTTCCAGATGAAACTTATATTTAAAACAAATTCAGAAACGTATTTGACTAAAACTTATTATTTTATGACTTTATTACGAAGGCAAAATATCACAAAGTTCTTACAGAAAGATGTTGGCAGTATTTTACTTTTAATATTAATATTTACTATTCGTAGAGTCTTAATTTTAATTTATCAGAAACTAGTTTCAATTCCAATTGAACCCAATCATACTAATGTCACATTCAATTTCGGTCGGTATGCTTTTTAACTATCAGGTCCTTTATAAGTATCGCCACATTATAAGTCTCATTTATGCTGTCCTTCGAGTATTTCATCGAATTAGTGCACTTCAAAATTACGATAAATATCTTTGATCTCAGCTGACATGCATTATTATATACAAATAGAAAAAATACATGAAAAAGTATGTATTAAAAACAAATGGTTTTAGTTAATAATATATTCCGTATAAATAGTTTTAGTGCATTGTGTTCAATATAAGTTTATAAAGGAATGTAACTTATGCACACACCTAAATCATGCTGTTTGTGTTTACTTGACAAGATCTTCTAATAAGGAACTGTAATAGATATTTTTATATGTGTGTATAACTTGTTTTTTCTACAATTAAAAGAACGATTGACGAAAGCTACAATTCAATAATCCATGAAATTACTAACAGAAGCTTTACTATGCCAAAACTAATTTTTTAGAAAAAATTATGATATTTAAATTGTATAAATTTAAGCATTTATCCCCACACAATTAAACGTTAAACTTTTTTGATATCAATCAAGTTAGGAAATAAATATTTTGGATGAAGCTGTTATATTTATATTTTTGAACTGTTAACGCAACTCTTGAACCTGCGCAATACAAACTATTTAAAAGTTTTTCAAAATTTTAAACAATTTTCTTGATTTAACTTCGGATTAACTATGATTTTTAAATTCTCATTTAGAATAAATAAGAACTTAAATCTAAATTCACAACATAAATCTTGTTAGATTCTAAACTTTACAAGAGATCATGAACCTCAGTTATCCTTCATTCAGAACATAAAAACACAATCACACAAATCACCTGCACCAAATAAATAAACAAACATACAAACACCACAAATCAATATACAAAAATACATATCTCATGCGTCTACCAACCTTTCAACTAAGCACCCAAACCAAGAATTATAAATCCAAAATTGAACAACAACGCAAACCGCATGGGCTGAAATTCCAATACAAAGCTATGAACTGACAGAGAGGGCTGTGAACCCTCGAAAACTTCCTTGAGAAATAATCAGAGTACAAAGTGCACCAAAAGGTTATTGGCTCCAAGAGAACCACCATCTTTTGCTTGCACCTACTCCGGTAAAGGGGTAAGGCCCCCAGCTATTGGTGAAAAAATGTAGGGTCGTCTCCCTAAGATCTCTCCATATGTCTTATCTTCGGAGTTGCTAAACTGTGAGGAATTTTATCGGATGTGTGTATTTTGGTAAAGAACTCTCAGCGAATGTCACTTCCATTTTGTTATCAGCGTTGGCAATCAGTGTGGAATTCGGCAAAAATTGTGGAATTTCATCATTGTATATTTTGGTTCAACAATTTTGTTTTTTTAATAGAGTTGCCAATCAGTTAAAAATGCAACCAATACTCACCGAATATCACTTCTATTTTGTTATCAGCGTTGGAAATCAGTGTGGAATTCGGCAAAAATTATGGAATTTCATCATTGTATAGTTTGGTTAAACTACTTTTGGTTTTATCAATAGTGTTGCCAATCAGTTAAAAATTCAAGCAATACTCACCGAATGCCACTTCTATTTTGTTATCAGCGTTGGAAATCAGTGTGGAATTTGGCGAAAATTTTAGAGTTTCGATAGTGTATATTTTGGTTAAACTATTTTTGGCTTTATCAATATTGCTACCAACCAGTTAAAAATTCAACCAATAGTTTGGAATTGCATATCTGCATTTTGGGTAAGGTTTCCTCTTTGTTAGCTTAATATATATTTTGACCTAATAATGTCATTAGTTTAGAATTTTGGATTTTGTATGCCTTTGGGCTTAAGAATTTTAATACTTATCTCGTATAGTCTATAAAGAAAAATATTGGTGAAAGTATGTACATTTTGTGTTAAGCCCTCGTGATTATTTAGTATATTTTGCCTTATTGTTGATATTATATTTAGAATTGTATCTGATTATTTTTGAACCCTAATTTATTATTTTTTTATTTGATAACCTAAGTGTTGAAAATCTGTGTGAAAATTGACGAATAATGTTTAAAGTTATCATTGTATCCATTAGTTTATAACACATCAGTTTCCGCAGTTTCTTTTTATCTTCAGTTCCCTATCTTTGCGTAGTTATAAAAAATACATTTAAACCAGTTTCTTTAATCGGTGTGCAATTTGATTCAACACCTTGTTTCATTTTCCATTAATCTCTCAATTTCAAAGTTGATAATATGCATGAACTAACCTTAGAAACGTAGGATTTAATGTTTTTATGGAACCATTTGTTTCTGATTAAAAAATTACAACCAAGTAATAATTTCTTAAAATGATGCAAATTTACAACATTTAGGAAACATCATTTAAATATCATCATTTTTTCTAAATACTATCTCAGATTCTAGTCTGTAGGACTTTATGGTAGCTCATTGTAGCGTCTACGCTCAGTCTAAAAAACAAATTTTGTGCGTCCACTACGAAATAATGAACGAACGGTGTATCAATTCAATTGCATCAGTGAATTTTTGAAATAATAGTTCAGCGACACCACTTTTTAGCTTAAATATTAATGATTGAAAGACGTAATTCAAATTCTTCTTCGTGTTTATAATCGTCTCTAAGTCTTTTAATCAAAATCATGATCATGATTGTCAATTAATAGAAGATAGTATTTTAATAAGACTGCAAAACATTTTAGTGAATTTTCGAAATCAAAGTTTAGCTTATATGTTATTGATTGAAAGACGTAAGTTAATTCCGTTAATCTAGAGCTTTTGGCTTTTAATCTTAATCATTTTTGTTTACATATCTCTGGGTCAAAATTAGACCAGCTCTATGATGTGTGTGACCCTGAGAA
The DNA here is from genome assembly GCA_023701765.1 of Hylyphantes graminicola. Classification (NCBI taxonomy): domain Eukaryota; kingdom Metazoa; phylum Arthropoda; class Arachnida; order Araneae; family Linyphiidae; genus Hylyphantes; species Hylyphantes graminicola. Next base: position 40,777,842 of record CM043122.1, on the reverse strand, counting down.
AGTCCAAAAAGAAAAGTGGGTCGTCGTTAACGTCACTTCATGTCAAACCGAGGCAACGGAGTCAAACAATCATAATCATGATTATCAACTCTTAAAAGATAGTATTTTTATAAGTCTGCAAAAAATTCTAATTGAGAGCATCCAAAAGCTCTTACGCAATTTTTAAACAAGTAAAAAACATTGATAGAAAATCTTAGCTAAGCATTGAAACTTTTAAAACGATTTTTTAAGAATATGGCAACGTTCTTACTTCAGTAACCCGTTGAAACCGGCGGTCAGATTGTGCTGATTTAAAATTATGAGACTAAATTTGGAGTTTTATCGAAAAAATGCGTTAAACAGCATCAATGCCAGCCACTCCTTAAAAACAAAGTCATTTTTGTATATAAATAACGAATGGTACAAGTCTGCTGCTTAGATGTCGATACTTTTGAAGAATTTGAACATTCTCTTTTATACCCGCACGATCGTGATAGCTCGGTCGGAAAGGGTTAATAAGGAAAATGCCTATTAGTATTAGAACTCAAACAATGTATCAAGATATGCCATTCTTACAATGTATGGCAGATAAGACTTAAACCAATAACTAATATATTTATTTAAAAACACGTAGATTTTTAAGTTTTACTGAAAATGCTCCCGAATCAGATGTTATTGGCGTATCCCGGTAGCAGTGTTTGTACCTACTTTGCTAAAAAGTGCAAGCAAAAAAGCATCTGGATAGATTGTACTTAATTTCTAACAATTTCTTATATTATATTTTGTTCACTTAAAGAAGTTAAATACTTACAAATTGCTTTTCGAACAACCCAACTTTATTTTACAGAAAAATTCCAAATCAGGGGTTATTGGCATTACCTAGCAGCAATCTGTGCACCTACTTCGGTAAAGGGGTAGGGCCTCCCTCTATCGGAAGTTGAAAATGTCAGTTCAAAACTTCCATAGATTTTCATAATATTTGATTCTTTAAGCTTTGTTTTAGCGACTGCGAGACATAAATAACACACACAATAATTTTTCAAGAAAAAACTTATATTTACGGTAAAAGAGTTGCTGATCAGAGGTTATTGGCATTACCTGGTAACAGTGTTTGCACCTACTTCTAAAAAGGGGCGAGTGCCCCTCACTATCGGAAGTTGAAAATATCAGTTCAAAATTCTAAGATTTCTACACTATTTGATTTTACAAACTTTGTTTCAGCCACTTATAGTCATAAATAACACACAAACATTAAATTGTTCACTACAAATATAAATTTACAGTAAAATAGTTTCTGATCAGGGGTTATTGGCATTACCTGGTAGCAATGTTTGCACCTACTTCGGTAAAGGGGCGAGCGCCCCTCACTATCGGAAGTTGAAAATTTCAGTTCAAAATCTTAAGATTTCTACACTACTTGATTTTAAAAACTTTGTTTTAGCCACTGAGAGTCATAAGTATCAAGCACAAACATTAAATTTTACACAACAAACATGAATTTACTGTAAGATAGTTTCTGATCAGGGGTTATTGGCATTACCTGGTAGCAGTGTTTGCACCTACTTCGGTAAAGGGGTGGGCCTCTCTCTATCGGAAGGTATACGGAAGAAGGGGTGAAGTTTTTAGGAGACAGCTGCTGTTGTCAAATATTTCCTGTATTGGGGACGATGAACCCCTTCCACGTCGCTGTATGTAATTCCTATACTCTATATGAGACTATGGATTTGAAAGAGTAACTCTTTCGGGAGTGTGAGAGTATTTGTATGCGGTGAGTCTGGCAGAGTTTTTGATATACTATATGGGACAGTGAGTATGTAAGTTTTCGGTATACTATATAACCCTTTTCGACCGGCGGTCAGGTGGCGCTGATTTAAAATTATTAGACTATATTTGGAGTTTTATCGAAAAAAAATGCGTTAAACAGCATTAATGCCTGCAATTCCTTAAAAACAAAGTCATTTTTTATACAAATAACGAATGGTAAAAGTTAGCTGCTTCGGTATCGATATTTTTGAAGAGCTTAAATATTCTCTTAACTACCAGCACGATCGTGCGAGCCCGGTCGGAAAGGGTTAAGACTGAGTTAATAAGAGTTCTAGGTTTACTAGTTGGGACTGTGGGTATGTAATAGTTATCGATAAACTTATTAACGCTTTTATTATATATATAAGATTTTGTTCCTTGCTGCAAGGTTAGAATGTTTCGTTGAATTTTTGTAATAAAAAAAATTCATATGTTTTCGAACTCGATATTTAAAATGAGAATTTCCCTGATTTTCCAGCAATATCTGTCGTTTAACTAACAAATATTTTTTACCATATCACTAATAACCAGAAAATAGTATGAATTTCTCAATTTCCAAAGTGGAGAAATGTTGACTACATTGACTTAAAATGTTCACAATTTAAAATTTAAAAAAAAATTGTCTTTTTCCTTCGTTAAAAAGCAATTTATCATGAAAGAAAAATATTCCTCTGAAGTAATACCTCCTAAAGTATAAAATCCGATTTTAGAGTAGCGTAGCATTTTCCTAAAGTGCCGATTGCGCGTCAATTCATTTGTAAATAGCGCGCAAAACTTGAAAACTTTGATGCGCGCGCTTTACCCATTTTTCACCACTGATCTAAAAGCGCGCCTTATTTTGTATTAAATAAGACACCATGTGGTACAGCAATTTTCCATGCGTTTTCTCATACTTTGCATTTCATCAAAAACACACAAATCACTTGTCTTACACGCTTTAACTTAAAATATCCTTCTATATTACTAGAATCGGAAAATGGTATGCTTAATTTTTTTTAAAGATGTTTTTATTGTAATTTCTTAGATAAAAAAAGAGAAAAACTTGTGAAAAAAATATATAGTTACTACTTGGGATATAATGAAGATGGCGGTTTTAATGACGCACTAAAATACTCTTAGAAAATGTTTCGCTGATAAAATGTTGCTCAGTTTTTACTCTTGCTCTTCAAAAGTCGATATTTTGTAGGGGGCGTTTGAAAATTGTGGTAAAACTATTGTCAATCTAAATTATTAGTTGGAATATTATATATAACTAGACATGAATTTTTCCTGGTTATTTTAATAAAACAACTATGATTTTTTGTTTTATATATAGATATCAGAATATTTAGTATTTTTTATTGAATGGTCGCCCACGCAAAATGAAATTGTACTAAAACTTATTATTTTGAAAATTTTGTAAACACGTTCTTTTTGAAAAGTTTTTTTTGTTGATACCAGAATTGTACAATATATTTTAATTCTAAATTTAAAAAAAAAATTCTGATCATTCTGAGTCCCTTGTCGTTACTACTATCTGAACAGCACATTTAAATGTGCTGAGAGTTACCTAAACATTTAGCAATTTAGTGTTCAGTTATTTTAATCCTGAAATATCTCTGGTATAAATTATTTTGCTTTTTTTTTTTAAAGTTTTCTGCTTATCAATACTACAAAACGTATTTTCTTACAAAAGTTTTTGAATGAAAACGTAATTTTAACATAAAATATATTAAATTCATAAAACGTTTTTTGGAAGGATGAAAATGTAATCAGTAAAAAAATTAACACTGATTTTTAAGTGATGTCATGAAACTCAAAGAAAGTTCGCCAATTCGATCACAATTTTAGTGATATGTATTTCTAATCAAACATATTAGCATTTTAAATGTAAGAGCAAAAATAATTAATTTTATAAATTAATAATTTCATTTTAAAGTTTTATGAAAATCGTAAAGGGTTTCTGGTTTGCAAAATATAAGTCACATATTGTAATTTTTGAGAAGTTTTATTGAATAATAATATAATTAAAGTATAAATTTCCTAAGTTATTAATTTTCTAATTATAATTTTCTTTTTTAAGTTCTAAACCCCCTAAATATAAATTTATAAAAATTCTCCATTTTCAGATACGTTATTAAATGAAAAATAATTACCAACATATTTTTATATTAAAAAATGTCTGATTCATTGCAGCAGAAACGCTAAATAATATATCTCCTTCAAAGAATAATGCATAATAATTGGTATTTAAGTGGAAATGAGCATGAAATTTTTGATTTCACATTCTACTTTTACTATTTATATACAAATTTATAATGTAATTTGAAACTCCACACAACATTCATGATAAAATCCTATTTCCATTTAAAAAAGCTAGCGTATTCGCTGTAATTCCAAGTCATAAAAAATTATTATAGTAAATATTATACAATTACTTAAAAATAAGAGAGATTATAAGAAAAGTTTTTAATAAATAAAAACTTTAACTTTATATATTTAATAATGTCACCGAGTTTTAGTGATAGCAGAAAACCTTTCATGTAGAGAATGCAAACCATATTTAAAATTTCTGCAAATATACAATGAGAAAATTTTGAACATAAAAATGTTTTGATTGAAACTAAATAAACATATGTCCTTGTTATCATATAGTTTGAAGGCAGCTTGAAAATATTCGCGCAATTGCTTTTCTTTTTTCTTTTTTTTGAACAAAAACAAAGGATTGCAGTTTTAGTAAAATATTAATTTTACAGTCAAAAATATCGCCGCTCATATTTTTTTCATGAATTTGAATTTTCATAATATTGCCCATAAACCTTACTTAATAAAATAGAGAACAATATATTTAAGTAAAAATTCAAAGAAACAAAATCTGTTATACAATGTTTTTAGAAAAAAAATCAAACAATTTAATATATTATAAATTTAAACAGAAAAAATGTGATAATAATTTTTTTAAGTTTGAAAAACGTTTGGCATGATTTTTGTGCAAAAAAGAAATCAACTTTTAAAAGGTAAACCTCATTATTAAAGAATGACAATTTAGATGTTTAATTCCAAATGCTGTGATTTTATAATGCAATAAAATCGAGCTGACTTTGCAGGGATAAATTGCTTGACGAAAAATATCTCGACAAATTGTCACTTTAAAGAGTATTATTTTCACTTACAACATATAAGAAAGAACTTGGATGAAATTATATAAACAAACGGTTTCTTAAGTTTTTAGCAAATCATTTCATTAAAGTTACAAGACCTGGTTGGTAAACAAATACATTTGTTGAATAAAGCAAGCTTTGGAGAAATGAAATAATTAAAACAAAGAATGACTAGCATTTCGCTCAAAACATTTATAACTAATACTGTATGACTGCCCGTCGAATAGCAGAAAAAGAAAATTTGATTGATTTGCAAGGCAAAAACTTCATTATTTTCTAAATATATATAAAAATGAACCAGTTTCATTCTTAAATGATAAAAGTTTCGTATATTGGCCAATATGTCTGTTTTCACAAAAAATATCGAAAAAATGACCAGATCGTAGATATTTAATAAAATCAAAACATTGACTGTCATTCCCAAGATAGAAACCATTTGTGTGTGGAATATTTAAAGGCATAAAAATTAACGGGCACCAAATCTCTGTAAAATGAAATTGACATTAATAAGATAAAAAGCTTGACCGTTAGGTTTTTGAAAAACAATGTACATAGATATTCCGAAAGACTGACCATATTATTCTAAGCAAAGCACTGAGTGTGTGAGTTGAAAAAACTGGACAGATTAAATGATAAATAAGAGGAAATATAAAATTCTAGACAAGAATTTCTCAAGAAACAGTGACCGTAAAAATAACAGACTTGTCGTTTTATTCCAAGCAAAACACCTCAATGTCCTTCATAGAATAGTCATTAATTATATATATATAAAACTTTTAAGGACAAAAAAAAAATTTGAAAACTCGAATTCTCAAAAAATAAAACAGTATCTACATAGGACAAAAGTCCTGACCATCATTTCTCGTAAAGCGCGAAGACAGAAAAAAATTAGAAGACTGACCATAGAATTCATAAGTGTCATACAAAAATACAGTCATAAATAATGAAATATTTTTTAAGTAGGACAACTCAATTTTCTAAAAAATCGAAACTGAATTTATACCGGATAATATTAATGCTGTCATTTTCGAAAACAGTTTCAGCAAAAAAATACGAAAGACTGGCCGTAATATCTCCCGCCAAACTTTCGACTGTCCCTTACAATACACTGTCACTGATATTTAAAAATATAAAAATGAACGAACAACTCAATTTTCCGAAGTAAAATATAATAATAATAATGATGAATCGACCTACATCGCACAATAATTACGACCATCATTTCGCGGAAAATAGTAACCGCAAAAAAAAATTGGAATGCTGACCACAAAGTTTCAAACAAAACTCTTGAGCTAGAAAATTTTTACTACGATTAAAACTAAAAAAAATTACAAAAATGGACAATTGATATTCCAAAATAATAAAATTGTCCAACATCGGCAAATCCCGTCCTCGGAAAACAGTGGCCGGAAAACGGCGGAGCTGACCGTCTTATCTCCGCGCCATCCGCTAGACACTCTCCGCTTGACGATCGAAACCGAAAAGTCCGAGAACGCTCCTCCCGCCGCCGAAGCGTCTTGGCCCGGGACGAAAACCCCGTCTTCGTCCGTCGAAGGGACGGCGATCGACGCGCAACGCGACGCAGCAGCTATACGGCCCCGATCTCCTCAAAACCCCGGGAAAAAAATCCGACTTTTTTGGCGCGCTTAGTTAGCATCAGCCCGATCGATCCGCATAAAAATACCGAAATGCTTCTTTGCGCAGGAAAACAACGCGCGCGTTTTTAGCCCGCGAACCGCCCTTTTGGGCCCTGACGTCGCGCGCACGTGACCCTGCCGGGCCCAATCCAGATCTGGCCTCTGTGGCGCCCTCTGTTGAGGAAAAGAGGAGTCAGTTGTCGGCCCTCCCCCCTCTTACTAGCCGGCCTTTTTCGGGCCCGCTGATCCCCACTGCGCTCAGTCGAAGAGCGACTCGCAATCGTGTCAGTCGTGTGTGCAACGTGCTCCTGAGTTTTCCTTTTCTCGGAACTTTGAAAATAGGAAGAGAAGTTTTCGCTTGGACATTCGGTGACCTTCTAGTCCGAACCCTGTCATCGGAGAACTGTTGGTGAATGGAGTTAGTGCTATGATCGTCAACAAAAGTAGGTGGATTTTTAGTCTACGTTTGTGGTTTTTATTGCAGGTTCGAACGACCGGACACTGGACTTAAAAATATCTCGCACGGAACCGGACATCACTGGACTTAGCGCTCATTCGGACTTGACACTACATGGATACCGCGAATTCTCCGAAAGTCGTCGTGATTTGTGAAATAAGCTTCAGAATTTTCCTGAATTTGATTGAGAACAAAAACCCTCGTTGTGATTTCCCGTTTTTTCCGTTTTATTATTTTAAATCTCCCTATTTGGTCATTTTGATCGGACATTTACGGGACTTAGACAGCAACGATAGTGCTGAAAATCTGTATATCGCAACAAAGATATTGTCATGATTTCCTTGAATCTTTAGACAAGAAAACAATCATAACACGGAATCGAAAAGTTTGCTTCGACTTTTGTTTGTTTGAAAACTTCAATTTTGAACTTTCGCGGCGTGAGCGCGCAAATCTCCGCTACTTGCGAATTGAACCAGCCGGTAAAGTAGCGATTTCAGAATTTCTCTAAAATTAATAAAAAACATTTTATTTTTCTATCTTCCCTGATATTTCGATAAAATATTAAACATTATCATGGACAAAATAATTTTTTATTAATAATATTTTTTAAAACTTTTTCTTAAACGTTGGTGATTTTGGATGATTATCGAAGTTATTTTAAATAAAAATTAATTATTATTTTTCAGTGAAAATTACTTCAATTTGTTTTACATTAGTTAAAATATTTACTAAAATTAAAAGTTATGTTTTCTTTCGTGAAAAAATAAATTATAAGAATGTTTATCCATATGGATCATGCTTAACTTTTTAATTTTATCGATAAACAAACTTTAATTTTAAATGCATTAAATAAATTAGTTGCAATTGATCTTTGTTGCAAAAAAATTATAGGAAAACTAAAACTTCTTTTGAACAACTGGCCAAATAATTTAAACTTAGGTAGTGAAAATTAAGTTTTCGGTATTACTTCTCCTACTTTTAAAATGCTAAAAATTAATTTAAATTTAACTATAATTTTATTTCTAAATTTAATTCCTAAGCATTTAATTTTAAAAATTAAACTCCTTTTTGCCCTGAAACGTACTTTCTGCAATAAATTTTGTGATTGCAACCGGATTAGGAATTAATATTTTATAGTGATTTTCAATCGCGCGGAATAAAGTTTTTTTTTTAACTATTGAAATTTAACAAACTTTTGCTATTTTTGATAAGTACAATTAAATTAACGTATATATTTTCCAGATCTTTATTGTTAAGAATAATTTAAGATTTATTTTTTACTAAATGACATCAAGCGTTCTGACTTTTATATTTTCTTATTCTCTTATCCAAATTAATGAATAGCAATGCTTTAATTTAATTTTTGTTTTATTAAGTGTAGGTAAAAAATTAAGCTATAAATTATTTGTAATATTTTTAAGTGTAGATTAAAAATTTAAATTATCAATTCTAAGTGCGGCAAAAATAGCGCCATTAACTTTTCATTTGTAAATATATTTATGATTTTGCAATATCGAAATTAACGTTAAAGTAACTTAATGGCATTAGTTATTTTAATGAATAATAAAACCTTTTTTTCTTAGATTAAGAAGTTATAAAAATAACGCAGTTGTCAAAGTAAAAATCTTCCTATTAGAATTTATTTTAACTTGATATTACCGACACCCAACTTCCTTAGAATTTTTAAGCACCCCTTTAAAAAAAAAACTCGATTTTAAGTCCTAAATCTTTTCACACACGTGCGTTCTACAAACTTTAACAATAAGAAACTCTAGCCAACTTCCGTCATCACGTGTTTCAATTAACGGATAACTTTTTCCTACTCCGAAATTATCCAAAGGAGAAATCCTAATCAAAAGTTAGAAACGTGAACGGAGCCTCGATCGTGTTTACTTTTCCTGCGAAGCTCTTAGAAAAGTCCTGTTCGCGAGCGCCATCTATCGGCGAATCATCCACTTACACTCCTAATCCATCACCTATGAAAACAGACAATGATCTATGGGCGCTCTTATGTTCATTTATCCAATAACTTACATGGGAAAACTTTTAAGGGGGAGCCAGGATTTGTTATTCTTTTAGAGAGCGGTTTTGTTTTGGTTTGGTTCGAGCGCTCGAATTGTTTTAAGTATTGTAATCCGGTAATTGTTTCAATTGTTTTAGCGAAGTAGGAAGTTATATTTTGGTATGAGTTAAAGAGTTATTTTTTAACTGGATGTTTATAGAGTACACGTATTAAAATAATATTTAAATAAATGGAGAACGTATTCTAGCGCTAAGAAGACGATTCCGTACTCATTTTTGAAGTACAATGTTGAAGTACGTGTAAAAGGAAATTAAAAATTTACAAAGTATTTAAACATTCATTTTACCCGTTGTGGCGATAATATGTCGACATTTTTATTAAAACCGTTCTATATATCCAAAAAGAATAAAATCTATTTTCGATTTAAGAAAATGAGTTTTCAAATACCAGGTTCAATAAACATTTAGAAAAAACATATACAAGTCTATAATTTAAAAAAAAAAAATCGCGTTATCTCATTTTTCCACCTCTCTGTATAATACATTAGCAAGTCGTAACAATTATTTTTCGTAAAACGCTTGACGTGTATTCGTCTTCATTTTTAAAACATTACATAAACTATTACCTGCATAAACTAACTTATCTACCTGTCATATGAGTTATCAGATAATTTGTTTACGTTACTTACATACCTTGATGCTTTTCAGGAAAAACAATGAGTTTAGCTGTCTCAAACTACACAAAAATAATATCTATTCAAAACTTACTCAGTGCCATATTCGTCTTATCCTTTCATTTACTGACTGTTTTCCGTTTTAAACGTTTTGATGCACGGCATAGATAAATTCCTTGTTCAAATCCGTACTATTTATCCAATGTCAGCTTTTTGATATAATTACAGACATAATTTGATTGATGTCTTGCATTCATGCCTATTCATGACAATGGTTTCTTTTTTTAAAACTATTTAGTTTAAATCCGGTTTCAGTTGTTTTATAATTCCTATTTAATTTCACAATGGAAGTTCGTAGATTTTAAATTTATTCACACAAATCAGACGCAATGATAAGGACCAATTAGATCTAAATCGACATAGTTTCTTGAAAATATTTCAAAGTTCCGAAATATTCGTGCGAAATGTAATTTTAATTTCACTTTCGAATCATGTATCTGTATGAAGCTCCTAGTTTAAGAATTTGGCACAATGATATCACCAATTTTAGCTTTGAATAGCTGATTGTTTTGGAAAATAAAAACTAGTTTTTTATTCTTCTATGGCGAATTTCTTTAAAACTTTTTATACCGCGATTAGAAGGTTATTCAAACTTTCAATTTAAAATTTCCTTAGCAAAATCGCCCTAACTGATATCACCAATTGTATTTGAATAACAGATTGTTTGTTTAAAAGATTTCTTTGGAATAATAGGAGGTAAGTCGGTTTATATAAATATCTTTCTTAACGTCCTTATAAAATAAGGCCGTTTCTCAATTTCAATGTTTGACTCAAACGTATAGTGAAACTGAAGTATAACAATTTGGCAAAACCTCTTCTGAAGAAAGATGTTTTTAACGTAAGGATATTTTTTTACTTACAATTTTATTTCTCGACATTTTACGCATACCTCACTTAATAAGACACTACTAAGCCAATTTATCGAAAGGATTTTTTATTTATTTCAGGTATAGTATTTAGAGCTTTATAAATTATTAGTACCGAATGCCAAATTCCGTACGGTACGTGCAAGTTTCTAAAATTATTATCACTAAAGTATGTATCTATTGTTTTTGGAATACAAGTAAGAAATCGTTTCTAAAACTATTATAGTCCATAAGTCTTTATATAAGAGATCCAAATTGACAATTTGTGTCTTTTAGCTGTCTTTTTTAGTATGATAGTTTAGGCTTTAACATGCTTCACATTTTAAGTACGTGGAACACGCATATAGGATCTAACGACATTGTTGCATTTTATTGCCTAAGAAAGTTTGGTTTTCTTTAATGGAGAAAATAGTTAACTAGAACATTCGAAAGCTGTTTCCTTTACAAATAGAGGTTGTTGTTTTTTTTAAGTTTAGTTGGAAGCGGTCTTAGAAGATGTACTGTTACAAAAACTTATGTGGTGTTTCGAATTATATTCGTGAAACTCATTTTGTTTTTATTACTTCACATTCAAAAAACGTCTGTCCGAAAAATTCTTAGATTAAAGAATACCCTCAGCCTATAACATACTAATATTTAGATATAAAAATGCGCATTCGTGCAAGAAACATTTACAATAAATATAAACCATAAATACAGATTTTTAATGTATTTTATTTTTTTTAAACTTTTTAATACAAACTTTTTATCTGAATTTGGTTTATTTAGAATAACAACACACTACAGCTACATAGCGATATTCGTTCCGTAATTTCAGTCAAGTGCTGATTTTGAACCTTGGTCAAATGACAAAACTGACATCAGAGTTGACGAACAAAGCAACAGTGTAGCGATATCGCTGCGTGAGACTTTGGAATAAATTTCGATCATAGTATTATATTCAATGAGATGACAAAGTTATTTTACTTTCACGAAAACCACTTAAAATACATTCGGGTACTTTTTCTTCAACAATTAGAAAGATTTGTTAGCATTTTGCTTAATTCGTTTATAGCATTTATTCTATTTTAGTTTAGTCTCATCTGCTTTTTTTAAGCAATTTGTTTCGATGAAAATTTGAGTTTAGTTGTTCATTTCAGAAATTTTTCTTTTAGATTTTACAGTAGAAAGATATACATTAATAATGTTTCCAACTTCTTTGGCAAAACATTATTTCACCCGTAATTGCTCACTTTGGTCTTAAGATTTCATGAAAGTTCTTTCAAAGCATACCATTTAATATAAGTTTTTAGTAAATTTAACATTGTAAATCCTAAAGAACTTAAAATAATGTAAGAACTTCATTCTAATCCAATTTTTGAAAATAGCAATACCTAATAAAATAATGGTTGCTTATTGGCTATATTTTAAAATATAACCAAATCAAAAATTCCACAACCCATTTTTCCATATAATATTTTATTTGTTCAATAAGTACATTTTATCGGTGCGTTTTTAAATTAAACTACAAAGTAATTACTACCTCAGTGCCGGTATCTAATCGCCTTTACAAAAAAAATCTCATAACTCCCCAAAATTAAAAAAGCATCCTACATTTTAACATCTATCTCAATTGTGTGGAATCGGATAGACCCGCCCATTTTTAATTTATGCGGCAAAAAACATCCGAATGCAAAAAGTATTGATTTTTTCCTAACATGCGCTGAAACCTGCAGCCCTGTCATTATGTTAATCGGGGACCTGCTATGCTTGAATTATTAACATAATGCCTGCTGAAAACGGGCGCTTTAGATTTTTTTTTTTTGTTTTTAAGTTCCTCCTATAATAATTACTTGCATATTTGTAAATTAATACAGTTTTCAAAACTCGTTTTTGAAATATTTAAGCGCAGTGCATTATCCAAATGATATGAATTTAGGATTTGTAGTAAAGACGTAATGAACGTTATGGGAGATTTTAGAAAGATTATTAATCGGCATAGGAGATACATTTTGTTTAAATTCATCTGTTTGGGAGAAAGAATTTTGATGTGGCTATTTGATCGGGGATTTTTTGGCCATTCAATGATTTTTTTTTTAATAACTTCGTATTATTTTCTGCACATTTGGCTGCTTGGGACGATTTTGGCATATTTGTTCAAGTTGCTCATTTGAAAATTTCCCTTCAAAGGCTATGTAAAAAGGCATTTATTAATTTGCAAACTCCAATACTAGCTATAACTTGCGTATTTTGACATACTTTTTGCGCACGTAACACGATTGATTTTTAGATAGGTTATTTTATTCATAAAATAAAATTATAATTGCCTCCTTTTGCAATATTGCACAGTTGATTTGAGAATAATAATAATCAATCAGCAAATGTGAAATAACTAAACGACTCTTGCACAATTGAAAATGAAGAGTGTCTATTGACAGATTATGAAATTACAAAAGAAATTTGACGCATTCAAAAAAAATTCTTGCACAATTCAGCAATAATGATTATTTTACATACATATACACCATGAATTTGCAATTTTGAACTATGTAAATGCTACTATTTAGAAAACAGTTTTTATGTATCTAAATTTATGAAATGATAAAAAGATCACATTGGTACTTATATCTTTAATGAACATGAATTAATGAACAGTTGTACCTTTATGAAAAGGGAAAAATTACTTTAGATGTGTCAAAACCGTTCTACAATCTTTGGAGTCAGAGCAATATTGACCTTTTATCTTTATGATATTCATGAATTAAAATTATTAATTTCGAAAAAAAATTTAACATTAGCTTTATACCATATTTGTTCACAATGAAAGAGCTAGTAAAGTAATTAATATGCTATTATATATTATGGAAGCAATTTATATTCTCAGGCCAAGAATTCAAACTGTTTAACATTTTCCGCCCGAGCTATCACGATCGTGCGGGTATAAAAGAGAATGTTCAAGCTCTTCAAAAATATCGATATTGAAGCAGCTGACTTGTACCATTCGTTATTTCTATAAAAAAAATTACTTTGATTTTAAGGAGTTGCTGTCATTGATGCTGTTTAACGCATTTTTTTTTCGATGAAACACCAAATTTAGTCTCATAATTTTAAATCAACATCATCTGACCACTGGTCTTAAAGGGTTAAATGAATTCAATGCAATCCCACCAACTACTCATACAAGTTTGCTTTCAAAAAATCCGGAAACGACTTGCACCATTTCACTTACAACACCCATTCCGATCTATCAATATCTACTTTTTCGACAAAAGGGCGTTTTCATCCAAACTCAACTGACCAACCCTTCCAGTACAGCTGACTTATGCCTCTTCAAACACAACTGCCATTTACAGTTATGTCCCTAATCGCAAATGATCTACTCAAACGAAACCGATATCTTTTAAAATATCTCCTATCTATAGATCTCCACAACAGCTATCAGAAAGGTCATAGCTGTTCTTGAAGTCATGTATTGATCGTTCATTTTTTTTCCATCTCTTTTATTTCGTTCTTACCCAAAAGAGTAATAGCATTAAGCTGGGCGTGTCGGCCGACTAAGGCATGTCTTTGGACTTCTCATATATCATGGTGATGAAGCGAGGTTCTCCCCTAAAATAATTCTTGATTCGTTGGACATAAAGTATAAAGTAAAGAACGTTGGGAGGGAAAAAAATGGGTGAAGCTTTTATTACTTGGAGTTCGGTTTTTGGGTCTAAAATTAACGGAACTCCATTACTAGGTATACTCACATGTTTTGAGTTTCATATAGATCATGTACTATAAAGTCACTCAGCCATAAAGTAACTGTGATATAAAGTAAAGAACATTGGGAGGAAAAAAATGTGTGAAACTTGTTTTACTTGGCGTTCGGTTTTTTTGTCTAAAATTAACGGAACTCTATTAATAGGTATACTATACTTTGCGTTTCGTATATCAAGTATAAAGTCACTCAGCCATAAAGTTACTATGAAATGACGTATAAAGTAAAGAACGTAAGGAGGAAAAAATATGGGTGAAATTTGTATAACTTAGCGTTGAGTTTTTGATGGGGCTAAAATTAATGGAACTCCATTCCTAGGCTAACATATTTACTCAAGGTATATTATATTTTACGTTTCGTAGATTAAATATAGTCACACAGTCAGGTTTAAGTTTAGTTTGAATTATCGTCGTACTAGAGCTACACGAGGACTATTGGCGACGGGCGTCGTATTGTGGTACCACAGCAAGTGACGTGCCGACACCTGTTTAGGCACCCAACGCAACCGTTAGAGGCGACATCGTACGCAGCGTTAGGACTTTGAAGGATATTTAGCTTGCACGCCCTCTACACGGGGTAATATTCGGCGTACATTTTTGGCTGCATGGGCCGTTTATAGGTCGGCTGTAATTTTGGGAATGCCCGGAACCGAACCTGAGACCTTCCGCATGCTAGGCGAAAGCATAACCAACTGGGTTCTCCATCTCTTTGTCACTCAGGCATAAAGTAACCGTTGACATGAAATATACAATAAAGAACGATATGGAAAATTTGAGAAAATTGTAGTTCTTGGAGTTAGGTTTTTAAATCTAAAATTAAGGAAAATCAAATATTTTGCCTTTTTGATAGATCCAGTATAAAGTGACTCAGACTTTAAGATATTGTGTCATAAAATCTAAAGAACTTTCTTTGAGGAAAAAAATGGATAAGCTTTTGCTATGTGGCTTTGCATTTTTGAGGTTGGAACCTAAAATAAACAGAATCGAATATTTTTGATGCATTAAGTTCAAAACAAGTCTTGGAGGAGAAAAAAATATTCGGAATTTATTTTTCAAACCTAATTATATTGAAATCCATACAATTTATATTTCGAGAAAAATGTATCGTTTATATAACTAGTTGCTCACACAAACTCTATTGTAGCTGTTTTTTAATATTCATTGCACATGGTGGTTTCCCATATAGAAGGAAACACATATTCGACAAGTGCAAAAACACTAACTTTCATTTTATTATTCATGTCTTAAACTTATTTTACAATTCAAATGAAAACTTCGTTAAATAATGACTGAAAATGATTCCCAACTCTGCTGCATTTTTTATGCACATTTTTAGACATACATAAGTATCATTTACATAAGTATCAGTATTGGCAGACTTTGTCTTTGGACTTATCATACATCATGGTGATGAAGTGAGTTACTTACCAAAACTAATTTTTGCTTACTTCAAATCTTTGGACATGAAGTCTAAAGTTCAAAAATTTGGATAAAAAACTTGCCCATCTTTCATTACTCAGTTTAAGTTTTTGAATCTCAAATAAACGAAACTAAGACTTTCACATTTGGTTGTGTTGCTTTTAATTGTTTTGTGCGTATCTTGGTAAAATATTTTTAAACAATTACATTTTTTTTATAAAAAAAGCCGTTTAGGGGATTGTTGACATGAATACATGAATCACTTAGTCTTTCGACTTTATAGTTCCTTCTTTAACCAAAATACAAGGTTTCTTCTCATCTTTCCATGTTTCAAAATTTAAGTTTTTATTGCGAAATGAATACGTAGTAAGTTTTACGACACATTCGATGTTTTTTAAACTTAAATTCAAAAGATTACCAGTATGACTTTTAGTTCTTATGAACGCAATTCATTGACATTTTATTAACTTTTGTTGATACAGACTCAATGCTTAGCAGTATATAGCTAACCAGAATTTATGAAACATAAAAAGTAGATGGAATGCAAGTATTTTTAGGTTATTTTCAAACTTTGGTGCAACCTTATTACTGATTTCTTGACGTATTACATTTAATGACCAGAAAAGCTAATATTTATCAAACGTAAAACGATAAATGCAATAAACTGTAAGTGTTTTTTCCTATAAACCCAGTTCGTAGGTTTTTTTTTCAATACGTGATAGTTTAAGTACATAGATTTATTAATAGTTTTAATTAAGCAGTTGTGGAATTCATATGGAATTAATACGTACTCAATTCGACTTATTCAATATGAAGATCTTTTGGCTATAGAATAAAATATACAAGCTTAATGCCTTAAATTAATTGATAGATTATGTATTATTGTCGCAACATTAAAAATGCAGGTGTTTCAAATGGAAAAATTCTATCATTATCAAAGACAAAAAAATCGCAATTTTTTATGCAACTGATTTTACAGAGGTTTAATAATGATTTGTTAGGTCAGATATACCACTTTTTTAATGCCAAACAATTAATGTTCTAAGCACTAACTACTTGTGTAAAGAAATGTGTTAAAAATTGAAAAAAAATATGCTCAAGTGTTAGTCATTTGACGCCTAGTGTAATCTTAATATCTCAAGGTGTCCCCGAGCAAATATTTGTCCGTTAATTTTACGTCCATTTTCCGAATGTTGTCTTTAAAATTTTTTTTTCGACTTTTAGTTTAGTTGAAGTTCTTGTCCTTTCTTGAAGAACCCTCAAAAAGATCGGGTGGTAGCGTGCGATAAAGAAATTTAAAGCGATTAGAAGCCCAGGCCAAAGAATATAAAAGATTTTTATCGTGGTTATAAAATCTTATCTTTTCTTCTCATAAACTTATGACGAGGGCTTTAAAGATAAAACCAGGCGCGATCGCGTAACGATGGGGTTTACTTTATATGATACTTTTTTAAAAAAGGTGCTGCGTTAAACTTTCGGGCTTCAGTGTTGTGAATACAAATTTGGCTATTGATTTCGTTCTCACCAGGGACAAAAGGCTAGTTTTATTCTTTTTCAGCAAGATATACTTTGAAATATAAATTGCTGAATTATAACGAGAAAAGTATCAGGAAAGTTTTAACTTTTTTTTTGTGGAGTGCGGTTTTTAAAGACCTGGTTTTTAAGTTTTATGGTTTTACGACCGATCTCATTAGAGTCGTATAACGCTAAAATTTAAATACTTGTGGTAAAATATTTAATGAAGTAATGTAACGATACCTAAAAACTTTATTTTTGGGGCTGTTTAATCAGAAAATAACTTTTAATTAAAAAGCTATAAAATATTTGCATTGAATATAAACGAAATGCTTAATTATATCTTATTTATGTAACAAATAGTATGCAATTTTCTATATAATTATTGTTTACAAACAATTTAATAAGTTAACAGAATTGCCAAGATAACTAAATACGTTTAATAATTTAAATAAAGATGTTTTACAAGAAGTTATTTGTAACTTCATTTTTTTTATTAAATTATCTTTAACAATCCAAAGATTTTGCTCAAAAGATATTTGGATCTGAACGCAACCATTCATGTTCTTTAAGCTTTAATTTAATAGCCCTCGTGCAGTTCCAGTATAATGATAATTCAAATAAAGCAATCCTTACTTAAACGTTTTGCTGATTTGATGTTAAGAAAAACATAATTTTATACTAATCACTCACAAATATTTATTTAAATTTAAACTTCAATAAATAAACTATAAAAATTGAACGAACCATATCAATATGTAAACTTTTAGTTGGACATCTTCAAATCACAATCATATTAATTAAAGAAAATTCTGAAACATCATAATTTTCCACTAAGCAGTTTAATAGCCCAATTAATTGGGTGTTTTTCATCTTCTCTGTTATCGCACCAGGTAAGAAAATACGAAAACTATTATAGAAAATTGAAATTACTTTCCCATAGAAGAATTACGTGTCGCCCAATGCATATAAAAATGACAAGATCTTTTGAGTTATCGATTAGCCGCTATTATTGATGAGTGTTCATTTCCGAAAGCTACTTAAAAGACAATTAAGGAAGATTGCTATGTCTCATCAGAAATCATTAATTTCTGCTTCTCGAGGAAATAAGATGTGTGACAAAACTGTAATTGATATTAAGTAAAACAAACATCTTTCATTTGTATAAACTCTTTTTAACGTTTAACTTTGAAATACTAAAATTTTTGTAGTTGTGTGTAAAAAATACAGTGAAATATCAAGAATTAAAATTTTTGATTTTCATAGTCTTCATAGAAATTCGTTTTCCCATGCATTACAATTCGCCCATTTTACGAAATGATGAGTGACAGTTACGAGTTTATCAAACTAATAACTGTCTTGTTTAAACATGGTTTTAACTAACAATTATTCGACTGGTTTTAAGCGAATGTAAGCTAAGTTTTATAAATAAAAATAATGATTATTAAAACACATGAAAAGAAAAAGTTCATTCAAAAGAAAACTCAGATTTTTTTTAAACAACCAAAAGGTTTGCTAAATCATAGGAGTTGTTTAATGAAAGTGATAAAAAAATATAACTATTATTTAACAACAAAACTAAATAATGTTTTTGTCAAACCAGGATAGCAAATAAGTGTCACAAACTCCAGAAGTGTGAACTTTTGTATGAACAGCTTGTTGTTTTTCAATTAGGTCACTGTTCCTTTTCAGTTGTTTTTCGGCTCAAGGTCAGTTCAGGTTACCAACTGTTCAAATCATTCATCCGATTTTTTTTCCTATCTCATTCTGTTGTTTTCATTTAAATTGTCCCCCGCTAAGCCATACCTGTATATATCAACTTTCAGAAGGGCCACCTGGCTATTAACCCTTTGGGTCTCATCTGATAGAGGCCAAAGTTGGCTCAAGCATGCTGGGCTCTGTTTTGGTTGAAAAGAAATACCTGATGTTCAAATTGACTCGTTTGGATACACGTGTTTATTCGGATGCGCTGTTTTTTCCGTAACCTTACCTACCGTTGAATTGAAAAGATTTTTTTTATTAATGGAGAAAAAAATTAGCAACGAAAGCTTTCAAACTACTTTTAGTAATTAAAGTGTGTGTTGGATTGTATTTCACCCAGTCTTTGATTTTCTTTTTTTTTTAGAAATAGTTTTGTGTGTAGTGTTAGGGAAGTAATTAAAAAAAATTTCAAAGAAACATGTTTGTTATCTGGAACATGATGGGTGTTTAATTTGAAATGCTGGACATTAAAACTTTTTAAATGTTGACTGATTTGAATATAGTTAATTTTACAAATATAATTTTTGTCCCAGTAATAAATACACACATCTTCAAATTGATATTTCATTGGTAATCACGTTAGACCCGAAATGTTAAATATCCTATTTTTGATAAAATACACAACAATAATAAATTATTTTATGTCCTTTTATTTAAAAAACAACTTAATTCCATAAGGAAATTCCAAAAAAAATTTAAAAATTCTCCAGTTCTCTGTTAGCCACACTAAAAATACATTCCTACTTCTAAAGTTAAACTTTTCCATTGCACTCAGACAGTAAAAAAAAATCTCAAATCGTTGGTCGCACAAACAATACAATTTCAACTTCTCCATTACACTCCAAACTTTAAAAAAAAATCTGAAATTGTTGGTCTCATCAAAAATCCAACATATTAGCCTCTAAACTCCGTCTTTTCCAATCCACTCCTATCTTTAAAAAGAAGGGATTTTCTTCCTATTTTTAAAGGAATTATTGCTTTTGTTTGGCTCTGCTGTCTTCTCATTTGAATACAATTACCTTTCCCATAGTGATTCGATTACTGCTAATAGCCAATCAAAGTGCCTTCCCTCTCCATTTCACACTCTTAACTTTTGTAGTTTTCAATTAATCTCCGATCTTTTTGCAGCCGCCTGTCTTCAAACTGATTGGTTGTGGTGAGAAAATTAACCTTTTTGTCGATGCGGAGGTGTTTTGGTTGTCATTTAGAGAAAGGTTTAGTCCGCTGACTCTCAATGTGTATGTACTCGGTTTTGTGCTTAAACACAATTGAATCGCTAACTGCAAAAAATAGTTTAGTCTGCGGAAAAATTCCTTGTGAGCTTCTTCTTTAGCTTAATGTCGTAAGGCAAAAGCGTGGTAGGTAATTCTCCATTGGGCTTGGCCCCTTTTACTTTTAGCAATTGAATGATTTTCTATTTGTGGTAAGTTTATTGGTTTTTGTTCGCTTGGTGTAAATATCGTGTTGCTTTCACACGGAACATCTTAGCGTGATTGAATTTTTTTCCATGTAATTTTTGTATTATGCATTGCAAAATGCATTGGCGAATCATACTAGTTAAGGAAATTGATAACTTGCTAGCACGCCACCAGTAAAAAAAAGTGTCAAATAAAAACTTCAGATTTAAGTACCCTAAAAACAGTTTTATATATTTTTTTCTTTGACATTACTGACGTCAATGTTTTCTCACCAGTCAATCCATTTTTATTTCCAAAAACAACTTCTTATATCATACTCAATTTATCACTTTCCTGCCTATAAAATTTTTACTATTCCTATTCAACGATATAGGAGTTCTCTCAATCGGTTTAATATATTTTATGTCCTTTTTTGATAGCTTCCGTATCTAACTTAATCGAATTTTGTTATTTTATTAGAAACTTTTTTTGTATTTTCGATTATTTATTTTTAGTCTACTCTAGACTTCTGAACTGGATACTTGTTTGTTTCCAACCTTTAAAACCATTCCAAGGAGTTTCGTTGGATCAATGGTTAATCACTTAGCATGTTGTGCCTAGTAACAGCTTCAAAATTTTTAAATATTTATTAAAAATACTTTAAATCTACTGTATACTAGATATAAGTCCTCATGATAAATAATTAATTGGATGTTGAACCTCTGTAAATCAAGTTTTATTTTACAAGTTATTACTGGTTTGATGGTTATTTTTTAGATTTTAATGACACTTGAAGGCTTATACAACAATGTCGTCTTAAAACAAATGCCATCTGCAGTACTTTAATTTTTTAGTGTATCCACATTTTCTTTAAGAGAAAACAAGGTATCTTAAATTGATACTTTGATTTAAGTGTTCCACTTTCAAGGAAATCGAATAATAGTTTTTCTTATAGTTGAACTGAAAAAGTCTTGAAACAAGTTTTTCCTAAGCTCAAATTTATTATGCAAATTTGACTTCGTAGCAAATAAATATTAAAATTTGCAATACCAAAAAATACTTACAAATACTTTGTTATTCATTTTAATTAAAGATCATAACTTTAAATTAGGTAAATACGTTTCATTGTACAAGTAATGAATTTTTTTAAATGTGAAAAAATTCTAGCTTTATGCATTTTTAAGGATTCTAAACTTAACTACTTTCAAAAACTGTTCACTTTTCTCATTTACAGATGCCTTTAAAAACCTTTTTGGGTTTCTTTGAAGAACTATGAGTGACATTAAATGATTAAATTTCATAATATCTCTTACGATGGGTTATTAAGTTGGGAATTACATTAATACAATCGTGTTATTTTAAGAAGTAATTATATTCATTATAACTTGTTACAAATTATAATGAGCTCATATTATATTTATTAAAAATGCATTTATTAATAAGAAGATAACTTGAAAAATTGACAACAAATTATTGTAAAGGAAAAATAAGCAATAACATCTTTGCGTGTATTTATTTAGTAAGTATTTGTGACACTTATATTTATATAACTTCTTAAATATTAGATGTAAGATAATCATCAAATTAAAACGCATCACAAATTAAACTACATAAAATCATGATACAAAATGCAACTTTACCTTTTTATAAAATTGATCAATATGAGCTTCAAAAACATTGAAATCGTCAAGACAGTTTAGAGTAGATTAAAGAAGACTGGTTTTTGAATAAATAAGTTAATTAGTTTATACATATTTTTATTTGTATAAAAAATTAACACACATTCAATAATAAAATAACGTCATAATTGTGATCATATGAACTGATTTTGATTAAAAACATGCATAGTTTGATGCATTTGGGAATTTACGATCTGAGAAATCAAAGACAATGTCAAATTTCATTATTATTAAGCAAATTATACAACTTACTTATGATATCAGCATTTAGTATAATTTGATTTAATGAACCATTTAAACTATGCAGTTGTAAAACGGAAAAATTGAGTCAGTCTTTTCCTTGCTTAAAAGATAGATATTCTTTCAAATTTGCATTTATACTTTTTCACTAAGCAAATCACATTTGACTTCAAGTAATCAAAGCTGAAACTTAAACGTTTAATTTATTTTAAATTATTTAAATTCTATCCTTATATTATTTCACTGTTTTGAGGCTCTTTTTAAGCAATCCAAACTTCGCAATCTTAAAACAGAAAGATTTCATTACATATGAATAAAATTTACTATTACTTACACAGAATTTAAGCAATAATCCATTAATTGTGAATTCTGTTATTTTAATTTTACAAATAACATCTATTTCAAGGTACCTAACATGTCGAAAAAACACCGTTCCTTTTGATATTCTTCCCAAAAATTTCTTATCCAAATCTTTCTTACTTTGTTAAAGATGTGCCGCTTTGTTACAAGATCTTTCCCAAGGGATGACGTGAGGAGCTCATACAGAGATGTTAATTACCAAAATCAAAAAGTGACAATAATTACTTGACTAAACAGTAGCGAAATTTTTCTGACCATTTCTGGCAACACTTTGATTGAGTTTGCTCTTTATTAAGCGAAATCAGGCTTTGAACTATGTATTAGGCGGATGATGAGATTTTAAATAGTTTTCCTGTTAATTACTTTAACTCTTATTTTATCTATTAGAGCGAGTATGATTTTTTTTTTACTTTTTATGTTTTTAAAGTATTTTTTCTTCCAACTGATTGTTAATCTTAATAAAAAAAATTACACACCTACGAGTTTTGCATTATTTTTAACTATACATTTCAAAATAAGAGATCAGAAATTTGCAAGCTCTAAGTAATTGAAATAGCTGACAACAATTTTATTACATTAATCTTCTGAATTTCACTGTAATTCAAATTAAATTTCCTTCATTTCTCATGAGTTTTTTTTTTTAATTGTGAATGTCTAAAAAACAGACACAAAATCCAGAAATAGTTACAAAACAAAAAATACACAAAATTGGGAAGAAATATCGATCTAATTATCAATAAGAAAACTAATATAAAAAACTATAAAATATTGAACTAGAAATCACCACAGTATTGCTAACACGCCAAATACAGCAACCCCTCCAAACATTTTCTTTCCCTCTCCCTCTTCCCTCCTCCCCCCACTCCATAAAAAACATCGAAAGCGCTAAAGGGTTGCCAGTAACCGGAAGCAATTCTAGCCGTTGGGTTTTCTTGACTCAAGAGGAAAAAACATTTTTACTTTATAACATAAGAGAGAAAATGTACTGCACCACATATATTTCAGGTTGCTCTTTTTCCTAATTCCGGGGTTCTCTTGGCGTCGGCTTATCGGCCTAGCTCACAAAAAGGCCTCCTAAAACGGAATTTGATTGGTCCGCTCGTTATATTAAAGAAAAATGCAGGGGCTTTTCTTTATTACTGAGAAAATGTAAAAGCAGGGAAATCTGCTTAAAATACATACATATTTAAATAGCTAAGCTGGGTATCATAAGACTGTGAGTAATAGCTACAAAAAAAATGCTTTAAATAAATCGAGAAATCTGGGAAAGAGAGTAACGCTTAAATATGTAGCTAGTGTTTCATGAAAATATTTTTTTATTATTTTGCTTTTTTTTATGATTAAAACTATTCTGCTTATTAAACTACTTTTTTTTCTACTAAATTTTTAATAGACAAAATTTGCCGAATATACAATTTATCTTAAAATATATTAAATTTTTTAATGATATGGTGAAGAAAGGTTAAATTGATGTATTGCATTATTTTGATATTAAAATCAAATATTAATAAAAGAGAAAGGCAGTTAGTTAAAAAGATATTATAATTTTGATATAAAAATAAATATTATTAAAGAGATAGAGTTAATTAGTTATAAAACATATGTATATTTTGATACAAATAGCTACTTTAAATTATTTATTAGAATGTATAGGGGGCTGGTAAACTGCAGTGAATAGACAAATGACTTGGACCGTTGTTGTAAAAACTCAATCACTTAAACCTACAAAAAAGTATACTAAAAGACTCATTATTTCAGAACAAAAATGGTCCGATTCATTGTTGCGATTACTGCAGTTTACCCACCCACAGCGGAATAAAATAAACATTTAAGTGAATCAATAATAGGATATTGAAAATTTAGCTGAAATTGATGTCAAATTTAACTCTTCACTATGCTACGTAATTTATTAACAGTATTTAAAACACACAATAATCAAATTTGCTTAGAATAAACCTATAATATAACTACAGCGTTATCTATTTATATTTGCCTCATATTGCAATCGAATATTTAGATAGGTTAAATAAAGCAAAATATCTATTTGCAAAACACTTTTGACGCACTGATAAAACTTATTTATTAATTAAAAAGAAATAAATTTTTATTCTAATCCTATTAATAAAAATATCTCATAAAAATTATTATTAATTTAATAGTTTAAAATTATTAAATTAAAACAATTGACAATTGACAATTTGGAGAAAGTAAATATTAACTTAATTTTTTCTTCGATCCTAATAAGCCTAACTCGTATTAAGAATAATGGGTTTAATTATACATTGATATTATACTAATTAATATTTTCATCTTTTTTACAATAATTGTTATGATAGGATTTTATTTTGGGTAGATTTTTATCAAGCTTTAATTTCTTTCGGTATTGGATTTGAGAATTTAATATTACCCCATCATCAATTATCAAAAGAAAAAAAATAGATTAAAAAAAATATCGTGTAATTAAAAATATCGTTAATATTTCATTCAAATACCATATAATCAGCTTTTATATTGTTTTTGTCTTAATATATTTAACACAATTTATCTAAAACTCGAAAATACTTATATTTACTACTAAGCTTAATAATTTAACTTGACAACTGTCTAAAAATATTATTCTTTATTAATCTATTTTCTCAATTCTAAAGAGAAACACTATAAAAAAAGCTTGCATTTGTATTTTAGATTTCCCTCAAAATCTTATATTCAAAATACCCCTTTTCTTTTATTTAAAAGGTATATAAAATATGTTACTTATACGAAAAAGCCACAAGTATTTGAACAATGATTGGATTATCACTGGAAGTATAGAAATTTTGTAATTTCTATATTATACGTTTCAAAAATTAGACACTAATTAGCATCAAATTATGGAGTATATACTCGTAGTAGCCTTATGCATTACACATAGGCAAAAAGAAGTGTTGGCTTAAATTTTATTTTTTCAATGGAAGTTTCTGTTTTTTATGATGCAAATCTTTATAGTATGCACTTTTATTTTAACGAAAAAAGTATTTTTTGAAAAATACATCTAAATATTTATTGTGTAACAATTAACATGAGATGGTAGCAAATTTTTAATACGTAAAACTGCTTTCACGCGAATTTATATTCATAATTTTAAATTCATAAAAACAACAAAGGCCAAACGTCTCCTTGCTTTCAGAAACGTCGAAATTTTTAATTTCAAATAACTATTAGTATTTTAAATTTTATAGCTAAAAAATTATTTCACTTTAAGGTATTTTTTAAAAAGAAGAACAGAAGGGGAAAGAAACAGAAAGGGATATCATATTTTATTCGACAATATACAGAATTCGTCTTAATTTGTATTTAATGAATTTACATTTTAGCATGCATGGAAATTATAAATAAAAATTTAATTTTAAATAACATTTTTTTTGTTTTAAATCACTTTGTCGAATATTAAATATAAATAAATATATTTAATTGGTAAATTTATAATAGAACCGTTCCATTCTAATATAAAATTTATAAAAATGATATTAATTGTGAAAAGTTTTATTGAATAATAATTTTTCAAACGTGAGTTTTCCTTTCATCAAGTAAAATTATTTTTTCGTAAAAAGTAATACAATGATGAATGAGCTATTTATTCTTTTTTGTCTTCATTAAATTAAGCTATAAGTAACGATCGCATGTTTGTAATAAACGTTTTTATATGTTATAGATAATTTATATCTTACTTCATAAGTGAAAGTTATAAATTTAATTATTTTGTTTTGAATTTTGAATAAGTAAAGCACAAAGTTATCTTGAACCAATTCAAATGATCTTTCATTCACTTGCGATCATATCAAGTCAAATCAAATTCAGGAAGAAGCTTCGGTCACAAATCACGCTAGGAAAGCCAATATATTTTTAAGGGCTTTTGTTCATATTAATATTTTATCACAAATGAATATTGAAACATCTCAAATTCAGAAAGAATCTTGTTATAAAAAATCATGATGGCTCCATAGCGATTAGTAGTCAACAAAACACCAGCAAACACTTCATCATTATAAAACACATACAGCTAAAGTATCTAGTCTTCGTTTATTTATTGCCATATTAAAGTCAACAAGAATTCAGTCCATTATCTCAAATCACTAAAACACATAACAATAAGTAGTAAAAAAAAACCTAAACAAGACTTTACTATTCTTAACTTACTATAAACACACAACTAAAATAACGCCTTCATTTACGAACTCGCCCATAAAATTCAGTAGGAAATTCAGAAGTCAAAATAACTAAAATATATTGACATTAACAATAAGTACACTGCTCAAAACAATTAGGGGAGCACTTTGCGTATTTTTGTTTACCTGTCCAGTTCCAACTTCTTATTTTTTATTATAAAAATCTAAAATTTGTGAAATAGATTCCTTATGCATCCAGATTGAAATGGTAAAAAACAGGGAAACAAATCTTAATTTTTTAACTTAAATTTAAGGGGCAAAAAATTGGAATCATAACTTTTGAACAAATTATAACAGTATTTTTTTTCAAAATTTTATTTGTAAAAAAACTTTAAAATCAAATTTTAGACTTCTAAGAATGCAAGCGTGAAGAATTTCGAATCAATTTATTTCATAAAAGTTTTGGGGAGTGAATTTTATTTTACCATGTTTGTTTATATTTTCATTCATTTAAAACAAACATTATTTAATTCTTCAAAAGACATGATTCTCCCATCTAAACGATGAATAAGTACGAGTTCAACATATTGAGAAAAAAATCGGAAGCTAATGATACCAAATGGAATCATTGGGGGCAAAATGGTTTAAACCGTGCATTCCCCTAATTGTTTGGAGCAGTGTAGTAAGAAAAACCTAATAAAGACATAATTCAAAATCACTAAACTACACTAACATTAACAATAAGTAGCAAAAAAGCCGAATCCCACTAAAACCCACATTAAAATATCGCCTTCAATTACGAACTCGCCCATCAAATTCAAAAAGAAGCTCGTGATCACGTCACATCCATGGCCAATGCTCCAACGTGTGGCAAGCGAAGGAACCCTTCTACTTCAGGTAAGTTAGGGTGTCGGAAAGTTCAACAACTCCTTCACTTGCTGTCTTTAGGAAGCCAAGCTGCCGTCTCACCGGCTGTGCGCTGGAAAAAGCCGACTGCAAACTAGCAGCTGTGCGCAAGGTCGGCGTATATCCGCGTATGACACCGTAGTCTTGAAGGACTATGAACCCTGTCGTGATGGTGATAGCTTACTTGAACCTAAGTATTTTGATAGAAGAATAAACAGTTCAATTGAATCGAATTAACTGGTATTTTAATTAGTATCAAATAAACGTTAAATTGAATAATTATTTTTAGTTCTTATTTTGGAAATTTCAAGAACTATGAACCTGAAAGTTCGTGATGGTGATTGCTAACTTGAAGATTAGTATTTTGTTTGGTAAATCAACGGTTTTCTAATTAAATTGAAGCAAATAGGATAAAATTTTAGTTGGGATCAAAAAAAATTAAATAATTATTTTTAGTTTTTATTTTGGCAATTCTGGTACATCCGCACAGTATCTTCAAGGACTATGAACCCGATAGTACGTGATAGCTGACTTGCACTTAAGTGTTTTGCAATTAGAATCAACGGTTCGATAATTAAATTGAATCGAATGAACGAGTCTTTTAATAAGTTAAAAATAAACGTAAAATTACATAATTGTTTAATTCGCAGATGTGATAATATAATTTTTATTACATCTGCACAATTATCTTCAAGGACTATGAACCCGATAGTATTGTGATGGTGAAAGCTAACTTGAACATTCAGGAGAATCAACGGCTGTCTAATTAAATTGAATCAAATAACCAATGTTTTAATTAGTATTAAATTAAGGTAAAATTAAATAATTAGTTTAAGTTTTTATTTTGAAATTTCGGTATATCCACGCAGTATCTTCAAGGACTATGAACCCGATAGTACGTGATAGCTGACCTGCATATATGTATTTTTATATGAAAATCAACGGTTTTCTAATCAAATGAAATAGTGTTTAAATTAATTAAACTTTAAATTATTCCTTTAAGTTTCAGATATAATACTCCAAAGTTCGTGACGATAATGTCTAACTTGCTTATAAGTATTTTGATAGGTGAATCAACTATTTCTAATTAAACTGAATATGATGAACAAATATTTTAATTAGTATTAAAAAAGAGTAAAATTCATTAATTAGTTTACGATTCTATTTTGCCAATTTTGGTACATCCGTCCATTGATCTTCAAGGACTATGAACCTATAATGAACCCAGTACGCGATAATAGTTAATTTTCACATTAGAAATTTGTTAGGAAATTCATCGGTTTTCTAATTAAATTGAAGCAAATGAGATAATATTTTGATTAGTATTAGAGAAAAGTAAAATTAAATATTTATTTCTAGTTTTTATTGGTATATCCGCATAGTAATCTTCAGAGACTATGAACCCGAAAGTACGTAATGGTGATTGATAGATTCCTTGTAAAAGTTAATTAGAAAAATATTAATTTTTTTAACGGTCCAAATATAGTTCAATTTTTGGTTCAAATGTAGATTTAAATTTTCGTTCTTTTTCCGAATAATTGAAAATCTCTAATTTGATATAAATACTAAAGTGTTTTTTTTAAATAGGTATCGATTTTTCTTGGAAATAAAAATGAGAATGACAATGACTGAGAAGAACATCTTAAATTGTCCAATGATATGAACTCATCATTGCTTTACTATGATGACAATTGTAAAACATACGCCGATAATTAGTTATGAAATTTGCACAAAGGAATTTGATTCATAAGATCAGCTTAAATCTTGACACAATGTTTATAAAAAAAATTGTATATGATATAAATTAATTTTACAATGGTTATGCACATATTTATTATCCAAAATTGCAGATTCAAAAAATTCACAGTTAACATTCCACAATAAATCAGAAAATTTGCATTGCACAAATCCTGTCACTTCCCAATTCCCATGGCTGCGAACAAAATATAGAATTTATTCAACATGATGACAACGTTTGCCACTGTTGTGCTAAAAAATTATAAATCAGCAATACGAATAATATAATATTCAGTAACACAAGTCTACTCTTTAAAAGCAAATTCACACTAAAATGGTTGTACACTTGTACAGTGTGGTCATAATTAAAGTACTCTACTTTAAAGTTGTCTACAGACAAAATAATTCCTTATATTTTTTTTTAGTTATTTTATGGAATATATTGAAAAGATAGGAATTTGTTTGAGTAAAAAAATAGTTTTAAATTTTGTCACCAGAGGGCGTTTTTTTAATAAATTGCATGTGTAGCATAATTTTACGATAAAATATCTGGCTACAAAACATATTCAACCTGACGGTTTTCATTTTCACTAACCATCTTGAATCGAAAGATAGCATGTATGCAGATAGCACTATTTGTCTGCTTGTGAACGACACCTCAAATTGGCCAATTATGATACATAATTGTTGTGATGGCTGCTTGTGGAGTAATTAATAAGCAAATAATAATAAAAGCAATTTTAGAAAATAAAATCTTAATTTTAACCCTTTAACCTCGAAACCGGCCCAGGACGGCTCTACCAGCAAACATCGGGAAGGCCGGTTTCGGCCGTTTCGTTTCGCAAATAGGGGTGATGGGTATGTTAAAAATTGAGCGTGCTGTGGAAAAAAAAAAGTATCCGCTAGTGATCATTTCGGTCGTTAGTCATCCTATATAATCGGACCTTTCTGAAACTGTAAACAATTAACATTCTGAGTTAATTGCATGACACAAATTTTGCATAAGGGGTCATCTTCATATTAAAAATGTTACTAACTTTAAAATTTCCAATAGTAACACCCCTTTTTGAGTCCATATTTTAAATCTATGACCTATGTTAATACGAAATGCCAAATTTTGTGAGTTTTTAAGCATTATTAGGGGAGTTAGAGACGTGCAAAGTTTAGGTCCCATAATGTTAAATGAGTTGCACATAAAAAAAACTATCCCAATCTATAAATAATTAAGATAATGAAACGAATTTTTTACTGAAAAGAAATTATAACAACCCAAACAAAATGCATTCAATATTGGGGTATTTAAAAAATTTTTATATTTTAAAATAATTTTTATTTTAATTTTTAAAAAAATTATGAATAGAAACCCCTTAATATTTTTACAGAAATATATTTAATACAGGAAGTTTAAGCGAAATCCCAATTTTTAATTTCTTTTATTCATAATTTGCTGAGTAAATCACAAAATACTTTTTAATTGCGCTTCAGGGGACTGTGTATAGGATTATATATGAACTTGATAAACAAATACGGCTTTGGAAAGGAAGATAAACATCATTAAACCAACAACATTGAGATGGTCCCCCATAGGACATCAAGTGATTCGATGTAATAACTCATTAAATATTCATCCAAATGTAACAAAAACTAAGATTTAGGGGTTTTCGAGGATGCTTAACATTTCTAAATAATCAAATATGGGTGTTACTATTGGAAATTTCAAAGTTGTTAACATTTTTAATAAGAAGAACTCTCCTTATGAAAATTTTGTTTCATGCAATTAAATTAGAATGTTATTTATTCACAAAGTCAAAAAGGTCCGATTCCATAGGATGTCTAACGGCCGAAATAATCACTTGGGTATTTTTTGATACAGGACGATTCCATTTCGCTTTTTTCCTGCCTAGAAAAACTCGTATTTCGGGGATGAGAAATTCTCCTACCTTGTGAGGTTAAAGGGTTAAAGCTTAAGCAACTCACACATAATGTTTGTAGCAAATTTATATGATGTAACTAATCCTGCTATACTTAGTTTAGATATGAAATTCCAAAACGGGGATATTCAATAAATATTCCTTATAGCATACCATTTATAATATCAACATAGCACAAATTGTGTCATTTCACAATTTGTATGGCTGTGAAGGTCGCCTCAAATTGGTATCAATCATGCTATCAATTCGGTGTGATGTAAACTTGTATAATAATAAGCAAAGAATAATAAAAAGAAATTTGGATAATAAGATCGGCTTAGAGCTTGAGTAACTCACACATTTTGTTCATAACAAACTTATGTTATGCAAACTAAACCTGCGGTAGTTTTCTTTATATTTAATGCAATAAAAATTCTGCATAGCATTCCTTCCACACAATAAATCCCAGTAATTAGCATTGCACAAACTGTGTCACTTCACTCTTTGTATGGCTGTGAACGACACATCAAATTGGTCAATTATGCTATCGATTTTGTGTGATAACTACGTGTGAAGTAATTGATAAGCAAATAATTAAAAAAAGATTGGCTTAAAGCATAAGTAATTCACACATAATGTTTATAGCAAACTTATATGGTGTAAACAAAGCCTGCAATAGTTTCGTTTACAATTAATGCAATACAATTCCAAATAGCATACTTTTAAAACAAATCACAGCGATTAGCATTGCAACAAATTGTGTCACTTCACAATTTGTATGGCTGTGAACGACACCTCAAATTGGTCAATTATGCTATCGATTCGGTGTGATGACAACGTGAGGAATAATAGACCGCTATTGTGTCAACAAATAATTAAAAGGCAATTTGAACAATAGAATCGGCTTAGATCGGAAACAAGATAGTGTGGCTACTTAAAAGGCTTTTTCCGATTTTTATCGTCAAGCGCGTGTTGCGTTGCAAGTGATTAGTCGAGAGATAATGTAGAGATAAACCTCGCTAATAGGTATTTTTGTCTTGGCTTTTTCTTAAGACAAAAGATGTTTTTAGTTTGTAAGAGTAAAAAAGATGTTGTATGATGCGAACAGGAAATTTTTTGTATGATATTTGTATCAAGCTTTAAAGGATCTTAATAATGTTCACACATAATAGTATTATAAACTTTGCGAATAAAACAAAAAAAAATATTCAATTAGGTGAATAAGTCACGTAGTAGATTTTTTTTCTCATTAAGAACTATGAAACCTTTGTTAAAAGTTTTTGACAAAAAGGTATGGTAAACTGGTTGGGAAACTCTCTATCAGTTTTAGGCGGAAACTTTAATAGTTTTTAAGGTTTTTTTTATTGCTTAGTTAACAACTTCTAAGATTTTAGTGAGATAGCGTTTTCAATTCATTAAGATAAGCTGTTTTTACTCATTAAAGAAAATAAGTAACATAATTAACATTGTTTTTATTATTTAGAAGAAACGTGCTTTTATTTTGTTCTTTTCCAAAAAATAACTTTTTAATTAATTTAAATACATAAAAATTCTGCTTGAATGCTATGAATAGATTAATCTCCAATCTTAATTCATTAATGTTATCCAATTGAAGCTAAGTTATAAATGTAACTATTTTTGTTTAAATTATTTTTGTCTTTACTCATTCATTAGTTATTTAATTGTAGACACCAACCATTGTTACCCAAAAAAATTTTAAGCAATATAAATTTGAAATAATAGTTTTCAAAGGCTGTTAAAAGTTTTAGTGAGCTAATATGTTGAAAGCATATACTTTTGGAAACGTTCAGTGCATAATCCGTTAAGGGCCAGACACGCCAACACTAAAAACTGATATTATTAAATCGTCGACTGCCATTTGGTTATAAGTAAAAAATATATATTATATTTCGCCACAACTCAAAAATACACCATATACCATTATTAAAACATTTTTAAGTGATTATTTAAAGATGTGTTCAATATATTCGCGATGAAACTTAGTAACATTGACATTTTTAATATTCATAAAAAAGCAATTTAAATAATTTGACAAATTTGGAAAACTTAAACAATAACGTATGTTAAAATGTTCGACAATAGCGGGATTTATTCGTTTTTTTAATTAAATAGCAGTTTATTTATTTTTTGGTAAAAATTAAAACTTTTAAAATGAATTTTCTTTCAATTGAATATTTACAAATAAACATTAAATAACTTGCTTAAAATTTTATATTAAATTTTTTTCTCAACAAATTACATGACTTTTAGAAATATTGAACTCTTCTACTTATATATTTTTTTTTCTATCAGTTCAAAATTTTAATTATTTTCTGAAATCATTTTTCATATTGATAATTACTTTTGAAAGTCGAAAGTCATTTACATAAGTACTGAAGCATTGTTGAATGAAGAAATATAAATCTGTAACTGTTTCATTAAACACCAAATAATTTAAAATTAAGTAATTTAAAGCAAATAACTAATTATTAAAGTAAATATTGAGGTAGATAAAAAAAATTTTATTCGCTAAAATAATAAACTTGGCTAAATTAGAAAAATAATTATAATTAAAAACTAATTAAAATTACAAGTTTTCTGTTAATGAAATTTCAAACTTTGTATAAACTACTGTGTTTGAATACTCATTTATTTTAATATAAAAAAACATTGCAGGAAACAAAAATAATTGATACATAGATCTATTTTATAGTTTTGAAGTTATGTCGGTTAAAATAACATTTCTTCAAACAAATTACTTGATAAATTAAATGATTTCTCATTTCTCTGAGAAAAGTTCCCCTTTTTATATTTTAAAATATTGCAAGCAACAAAATATTACAAAGTACAAATCAGTATAAGGCTAATTAGCGATTAACAACATAATTTTTAAACATTTGTCTTTAGAACACAAAAAATAGTTTTAATATTAGTGACTTTACTCAATTATTTAACAGTTCAATTAATTTAAATCTACCATTGTTATGCAATTATATGACATTGAAACAGGCAAGAAATAGAAACCTTAAATATTTCTATTACTAAGATTTCTAAATAAAATATTCTTTTTAATGTGGATGTGGATTTCTAATGTTATTGCATCTTTTGTAATATTCATCATGAAAAAACAATCAAATTAATCTTCAAACAACTTTCACCAATATTTTTTTTTTTACTTTCCTTAGCAACTCTTTGTTTTGCAATCTTCTTCTAGAACGTACTTTTTTATTTAAGACCTTTCGCGAACTCTTCTCGCAATTCAATCAAAAGTGGTCATCCATCTTAAGACATACAATAAAAATTCGTTAGGAAAACTTTGCGAATGATTATTTTTAACCATCATTAATAATATAACTATCAATTTTTTTCACTCTTGCTTCAGAAAGTTTATTTATTCAGTTTACTATATCTTCGACATCGAATTTTTTGTGGGTCTCTTTGATTGATTTCGACTGTGTTAGTTTTTATTTATCGGTTTATTACTTAAAGAGTAATTGCATCAAAAATCACACATTGTTTTTTGTAATTAATCATAAATTGTAGTTTGAATGGTTATTAACCTTTCCTGAATTGAATCATCAGAGCATAATCATTAACTTTTAATTTTGCTTTTAAACTTCTAACCGTCAAGAAATTATTCTTAGAAAAGTTTTTTTTTTTTAAGAATATATTTTTAATTAAAAGTCTTGTTTTATGAAAGTTTTAAATAAATATTATTTACTTCACTCTCTAATGGTTGCAATACATTTATTCAGATTTTCACTTATAGGGTTTTGAATTTAAGAAAATAATAATTAACATCTTATTGTAACAACCGCAGTTATGAAATATTGGCTGCATTTTTTTCAATTCTTATTTTAAATCTGGATTTTGAAATTTAAGTCACACTTATATTTTTGTATTACTGAAATCAAAGTATACAGATGTACTTTAGAAGAGACTATTTTGCATTTTAGGCATTTCGAAGCTTTGGTTTGCAGTTTCTTAGCAGCACATGTAATTAATGAATCATTAAATATTCTCAATTTTAATTACAATTTGAAAATAACAATTTCTTTATTTGATTTCCTCATTGTATCTAAAGCCAGTTTATTTAAACTATTCTTTTCATTACAAACAAAACAATTTCAGACTAAGATTATTTCCTTAACAGTCAAAAAGTTTTTAGTTTTAGGGTCTTTTTTTTAATGTTTGTTGAATCAAAGTACACTTTACAATGCCATTAAATGTACAATCCTCTAGAAACCGTTATTTTATTCACATACAAGCATATCAATAGCTAACCTGAGACGCTGAGCTTTGTTTTAATGGGCATTGTTAGCTTTGGGGCATCTTTAACGACTTCTTTAAAAAAAAAACAAAGTGCTTGGGTTTTTTTGGCCTTTCATGAGATTCTAGAGATTTCCTTGGGAATTCCAGTGGTTGTCCGCATGATATATGGGCAACTAGGAGAAAATAATTTTACTTTTTATCGATTTACTGTCATTTGGAGAGCATCATCATATATTAAATACATAAAAATAAGTGAAGTAGGGTTTTTTAAGTAAGGAAAATAAGAAATATAAAATCTTTCAAAGCCTAAACTAAGAATCGGTTTTTGTTATAAAAACAAATCTTCAGGAAAGAGAGGAATATGATTGGTTTGTCAGAGAAATTATAAAATGATTTGAATTGAGTGCTTAGAAATAATATTTCTTAGTAAAAATTTTTATTATTATGTGTGAATATTATTAAATGGCAATTCAGATAACTTATTGTTCATAACATTTATTATTTTTAGTAAAAAAAAATTATTATAAAATAGTACGAAACTAAGCACATAAGTTCATGTTTTGATGGTAGAGTTTTTTTAAGTGATTATTTTTATTGATAACAGACTAACACTCATGAATTTTTAACAGTGAACAAATAATGGTTTTAAGTTACATATACTTCTAGAAGTTTCATATCGCTTTATTAATTTACGATAAACTATTAACTACTATGGGGGTACTTATCATTTATACTTATTTATACTTATCATGAACTAATTATACTAACAACTCATTATACTAATCATTTATACTAATCATAAACTTCAATATTCCAACAACTGTAAAAGCAGTTCTACAAAAACAACAGACATGATTACGAAAGATAAACATAAAATCTTTTTTATTTTCAGAATTTGATACAAATTTCATTTTATTTAACTTTGGGGGCTCTCTAATTTATTGATATTGCGATTTTTATCATTTATCAATACAAAATACTTATTCTCATAATAGCAAAAGTTATGAATTTAAACTTCTACCCAAAAATGTGTCCCTAATAATTTTTAAATAAACTTGAAACTTGTATTTGTCGATAAAACCCAAAGTGTCTTTTTAGACTTAGGTATATTTTGGTTTGCCAAATTATTTCGATTAATGTGTGTTAGCATCATAAAACCGGTACAACATCGGTACCCAATGATATCATGAGTGTATTTAAAAAAAAGTTATATTATTTGCAAAATCAACAAGGAGTTGAACTAGAGTAGTATACATTTGACTTATTTAAGTTAATTTAATGTTTTTGAGTATCGTAGAAATACAAAGAAATTCTAAGGACACCTATAACGTCTCAATCTTCAGAAAGTGAGTCTAGATTTTTTAAGTACTAAAACGCCATAACTCGTAAATAAGACACATTCAAACTTCGGCTGATATTATTTATCCCAAATTACTTTGAAATGTCGATAAATAGCAGTACAAACTTAGATAGTAGTGCCTCTAACTATATAAAACGTCAAAGATGCATCCAAGTATCTCGAAGTCAGTAAGACATTATCCTGAAGTAAGATACATTCAGGCTTCGGCTCATCTAATTATGCCAATGTACTTAAATATCTTTTTAAAAAATCAAGAAATACGAGTACTAAATTATATAGCTGCGTCTCTAACTGTAAATAACCCCAAAGATGCATCCAAGTATCTAACTGCAAATAACGTCAAAAATACATCTAAGTAAAATCAACAAGGCCCTGGAGTAATATACATTCAGGCTTCGGCTTTCCTAAATTAGGACAATAAAATCAAATATCTAAACAATATCAAGAAATACGAGTACTAAATTATATAGCTGCGTCTCTAACTGTAAATAACTTCAATTATGCCTCCAAGTAAAATCAACAAGGCATCGCCCTGGAGTACGATACATTCGGTTTGTCTAAAGGAATTATGTCAATGTACTTGAGTACGGGGTCTTCTGGTATCACTTGTTCGTTTTACCATTTAAAACCCGTTCGATAACCCCATCCTCGGTGCAAAAAAATCGTTTTCTCACTCTCTCTTGCTGTTTTTTATGCACTAGTTCCCCCTCTTCTCAATAGAATAATGTACTGTGGCAGGGCCATAAAAACTCTCTCGCTATGCATTCGCTCACATTGCTGAAGAGGTGGGAAAAGTTGTTGAACCCTTTGGCTCCTTTAAAAACCCCTTTTCATCGGCACAGGTAAAAACCGGTTATTACCCTTTTACCTAAGCGAATGTAACGGAAGTAGATTTTTTTTTATATTACCGACGCCCATGTAAGAAAACCATCTTCAGGGGAGAAAGTGGTTTCTTTTCTTCTTTTTTTTTATTTATTTGCTTTCTTCTTGTTTTTATTCGTTTTTCTTTCTTCTTTTGGTTCCCAGCGCTTTTCTTATGAGGTTATTTTTCATGAGCTAAATAAGCTTCGCAACTTTTGGGTGTTTTTGTGTTGTACCTACCCAAGGCGCGAAAGGGGGGGGGGGGGGGGGGAATCATACCCATTGAAAGGAATCACGAGTGTAGAGTTCAAAACACTTTGGTGGGTATGTGCACTGTTTGTGCTGAACTTAGTCCATTTATTGACCCGGGTTGAATGCAGAGAAAAATTTAAAGAAAATTCGCTTAAATTATAATATCCATAACAAGAAACTCATTGTTAAATAAAACTTGAAATGGTATAATTTTAATTAAAAAATGAATTTCCAACTTTTTTCATAAAATATTTGTGTGGTTTCAAGCCAAAGCATGAAATTGGAGAAATTGCCTATTGAAATAAATCACGAATCTCTTTATATTTAGAGTTCAAAACACTTTCGTAAGTGTGCGCACTGTTTTGACGAAACTGGAAAATTCATTGACCCTAGCACAGGAATGTACTTTCTAAAATATATTTGGGAACAAATACACTTAATTTATAATATTTAAAACAATAAACATTCATTTAAAAAACTTTCTCAAAATCGGTACTATTAAGGTTTAAAGGTGTGACACTATGACTGATTGTAATAAGCAAACAATGCTTATTTTGAACACATTCCTGCTTGCGTAAATTGTTTTCAATATGTGACCGGTCCTAGAAATGTGAGTGATAAAAAATGAAAAAAAGAATTTTGTAAATTATTTTTAATTTTTGTATGACATTAAGATTGTAGTTTCTATTTCACTTTATTTTTCTATGCTTCTACGTTTTATCTTCAATGAGAAATTAAAATTGCATAAAAGAAAAGTAATGATTAGACAACTTAGTAGTTATAATTGCTTATTGTTATTGATGGCCCTTCAGATAAATATTCCTAATGAAACAACTAAAATGCTTCAAATGGTTTAAATAGTATAAAGTGAGAACATATAACAGAAATAAATATTATTAGCTAAAATAATAAATGCCACAAGTTTAAAAAGAAAGAACTTGGCTTATGCTTTCATAAGCTGTCTGTTGGCAACAAACTGGTCTAAAACTGTACTACATTTTACTTTTATAGACGTAACGTAACTGTTTGTTAAGCACATTTAAATCTGTATGCTTTAGAGGTGCAAACAAATATTTCTCCAAATCTTTTTATTTGCACAAATAATATATATGTACACTCGTTACTTAACATAAAAACAACCATATTTATGTACTTAATTGCTAACCATATTCTACCTTTTCTCTCTTCCTTACTTTTTATTATCTTTTATTTGCTTAACTAGGCTCTTAATTGTTGTTTTACGCTTATTATCACATGTTGAGAAACACTCATCCACTGGGGGAAATCAATAATTTAAAAGCCCAATAAAGCATTTTTGAGTTAGTTAATTGCTCGCTTTCTATTGAATAAATAAACGATTAAGAATTATGTTTTAAATCGTGCAAATAACTGAATATATCAGACTATCTATTGACTTCAGATTTTTTTGTTTGTGCTAAATATACGCCTAATGCTTTGATATCAAACACTGACAAATATTCAAAACTTTATGAGGTATTTAGAAGACAAATGGAGATGTAAGTTTATTTGTACAGAAATATTTAATTAATCGAATATCAAATGAATAATATTTAATCGTAATTAAGCAGATAATAAATATATACTTTCTAATTCATGCAGTTATTTTTGTCGTATTATTTTATTAAAAAGTATTATTTTAAATAATTTTTTCTGTTCATAAACTTTCAATCTTACATTCGTATTTGCCTAAAACAGATTTTAAGCTATATTTTCAGTTTTAAGAAATATATTGTTTAATTTTGGTTTTATTTTACATTCGTAGGACTAAATATACTAATTTAAAATATTTTAAAATAGAGGCAATTTTTTTTTTCGTAATTTGAATGTTTTCTATATTTAAACAAAAATATTAGAGATTCAAGCAATGGAAACTATGTATAACTTTTCAAAATTCATAGTACATGGTAACTTATTCTTTTTTTTTCTTATTTTATCTTATTCTTTTAATTTTTTTTGTTAACTCAATCATCTTCTGGATGTTATTATTTCAATTTCAGAAAATATATAAACAAAACATTCGAATACAAATTGAATTGCAAAGAACAGTACTTAAAGTTATGAATGACTTTGACACATAACTTAAAACTATAAACAATGTATTGCTTTGAAAATATTTTAACAATTACTAAATCACATTCACAAAAAAAAATATTGAAATATGTTAGCTTCTAAACAACAGATGATCATATCCTCAAAGAATATTATAAATAATTTTAATCAATTTTTGACACTGGTGGATCTTTTGTAAATTTCAAAATTATTTGGATTAATTTTTTTCCTCTTTACTTTTACAGATTTAAGAAACTCTTTATTTTGCAATACAATAGATTGATCAATGCAAAAACAGAATAATTAATCAAACACTTTGTCTTGGGAATGCTTTTTTTAAATATCAAGGACATCCATTTCATCACATTTTTTTTAATTAAATTGTACAATAGAATAACATGTCTTTACAATAATAGAACAATGAAATAATATATTTCATATTACATGTATTACAAATACATATAATTGCCAAATCTCTATCCCAATACTTTGTTGAATAAACTAATAGTTTTTATGAAAAATTAAATACTTTTAAATAATGCCATTTAAGGTAGGCGAATACCCAAAATTTCCCAAAATTCTAAAATTTTTACTATTGCTTTAATCTTTTCCAAATTTGGCATACTGATTTCAAATATAATGAATAATACTATTTAGGCATTTTTTTTAAATTTAAATATAATTTATTTATTTTAAACGGTGTTTTTCTACTAAAAAAGGAGGTTTACGCTAACAAGTCTACCACATTGAATTTTCATCCTATAAAAATTAATTATGTGTTAAATTCTTCGTTTTGAACTGATGCATGCAATGACCCTCTAGAGTTGCATACAAATTACAAGAAAAGAAGTTATTAAGAAAAATGTTATAAATTAACCACAAAAAAAGGATTTTTTTCGATTAACTTACACTTGGACATTTTTTTTAAAAAAAACTTATATGTTTACACCGGATATTAGAGGTCCATGGCACAGATATATATTGAAATAGCATCTGAAAAATATTTCAGGAAAATTAATGTAAAACTTTTTATGTTAGAAGTGTTGGCGCAAACCCCCTTTTTTAGGTGAAAAAAACACCGTTTAAAATAAATCATTTATATTTAAATAAAAAAAATTGCCTAAAAAGCATTGCACACTATATTTGAAATCACTATGCCAAATTCGGAAAATATTAAAGTAATAGTAAAAATTTTAGAAATTTGGGTATTCGCCTACCTTAAGAACCCGCCGGTGTACAAGAATGCACCCGGGTCATTGACACACCACCAACAACAGTTACTTTCACCAGAACCCTCAAGCAACTCATACCCTCGACATTCACCACAACTAATTAATCAGTTAGTTACCTATCTCCTACTTGTGTAACATTATTAATTAACCTTAAATTACATGAATTTTCTACTTAAGATTTACTACAGGGTTTTTGACCTCCGTTACAACTTACACTAAACCCA
Source organism: Hylyphantes graminicola (assembly GCA_023701765.1). Lineage (NCBI taxonomy): Eukaryota > Metazoa > Arthropoda > Arachnida > Araneae > Linyphiidae > Hylyphantes > Hylyphantes graminicola. Next base: position 40,736,126 of record CM043122.1, on the reverse strand, counting down.
CCTGCGACATGCTCATGCAAAAGCCCCAACTGTTTCCTGCTTTTCCCAACCCTTTACATGCTTCCCCTATCGGAAAAAATACCCCCTCAGCTACAAAAAAAAACCCTTTCACTGATGGCTTTGAACTTTAGTTAGAAAGTTAAACCGAAGTGCTTTTAAGAAAGTGAAGAAAGTTTTTTTTTTCCTAATATTCCTTACTCGATTTTGTGAAGAGCAAATGCTTGAAGTTTGAATGCATTGGTGTTGGAACTATGAAAGGCAATCTTGATTTTATTGATGTTTATTTTGTGAGTAAAAGTTTTATTGACCTTTTGATGCATAAAATAATATTTGTGTTGATAATATTTAATTAGTATTACTATAATGCAACCACAACGAACTTGGATCATAAAAACTACAATTGATAGCTTTTAACTTTAGTTCAGCCAAGAGTGCTTTTAAGAAAGAGATGAGTTCTTTAGGGGTTTTTTTCCCCTTTTCAGCGAAAATTTTGTACAGATTCAATTTTTATGTGCTTGATCTTTTTTATGAGATTAATTTATGCTTAAATCATATCCGATCGTCATTGATTAATTGAGAAATTGATTCAGTCTTCTCATTCGACTAAAAGTCGTAATTTCCTTAAAAAGAATTGTGGTGTACTTAAATCTTAGTTATAAAATTATATTCAAAGAGTAAAGCAAGTAGAGTATACCCAAGAGTTTTAGCAAGTAAAACATTGTTTTCAAAAGTGTACTTAAATACTTTAAAAAATCTGCACAGTAAGAATAATAAATATCTTTTTATTAATATTCAGCTTGGATACACAAAACTGAGCAACGAATATCAAGACATGTATTCAAAATAAAGATTTAAAAATAATAAAATTTTCGAGGTTTTACTTATACGTAAGTTTGAATATTTAAAAGTATGAACTTTTGTTTCGGTTTAAACAAGTATAATGAAAAGTGCTATTTAATTTTTTTCAAACGTTGAAAGAGCATAGTTTTCATCTTGATGCATAGATTTCACAAAATTTTCATTAAAAGAAATTTCATAATCGATGTCTAAATACTTTTTTTTTCGTACTGATTAGCTTATGAATACCATTTAAAGAGAAAAATCATTAATATATTTTAATAATAACAACTAAAAATCAATTAAAATACAAGTTATATAATTCAAATTAAAAATAATTAACTAATCACTGACAAAGAAGTTACTGGGTAGTTTGAAATTGATTGATTTACTGATATTCATTTAAAGAATAAATAAATTATTTATGTTCATTATTATTATTATGTTTATATTTGGTCAACAATAAGTTCTTGTACAGTATGTTTTCATTAAGAACTAAATATGTAAGAATGCCACAATAGGAAATCATTGTTACATTTTTATTGAAACTAATTTTCTTTCAAGATTTAACATCGAAATCATTTTATCTATAATCAAACTTAAAGTGAAAATACGTACAAAGGACTCATACAAGATTTGCATACATAAAACCTTTTCTAACAATAACAAATTTATCATTGGAACAATTTCAACATTTTTTTTTTTTAATAATTTGAAAATAATTCTGCATCTTTTGAACACGTGAATTGAAAAATCATCAAAAGAAAAAAACATACATAATTAATGGAACATAGTACAAAATGCATAGATAATATTTCGGTTCTTTATTTAATTAAACAACATTGTATATTATTGTACATAACCAACAAAGGACATGCCAAGAAATTACAATTAGGAGCACCATTGATTGTATAAAAATAACTAATAATGTTTTTAATTATAACCACTAAAAAAGGTCGCCATTTTCTGATAAGCATTTATTGATAATGTATTTTATAAATTGACAAAGTAATATTTCTTCGAACACTTTGTTCTTATTAGTCTTTTATATTATGACACTTTGTCAAAAATTTTCAATTAAGGACAATTTCTTTTGAAAAGTCAACAGTCTTTTGGCTTTTTAAGCTCTGGAGCTGACGTAAACTCTGGAAATACATATTTCTTACTTTTTATAGAAGCTGCTTAACCTCCCAATATATTGTAGTTTCTGAGAAAAATTAAGGAGCTTTTTCCCTGATTTTCATCTTAATCTTGATAACCCATGTTGTATTATAAAATTAAGTCTTTACTTGCGTCTTAAATTATGTTTTTGTGACAGCAACACTTGTGCATGCACCTTTGATTTTTTTGGCACATACAGTATTGATAGTTGTAAAATCTTAGCTATTATAATTGAAAAAGAAAATAATTTATGTCAATATGTAGATACGATAAAAATTCTTTCAATAAAACTCATTTTTACAAGTTAAATAAAAATCTATATTTACACTGTAATATGTATTACAAAAATTCTTCTTTTTCAAACATTGCAAACATGAATTCACTGCATCAAAATTATTTAATATTATTTCTAATCATATCAAAGAAAATTTGAAAAACTAACTACATTTTGTTTAGCAACTGTTTTTTATACAATATTTGATAAAATTTATTCAAATATTTAAAACAAATGTTATAAGAAAGGTTTAAGTTAAATATTTGTTGTTCTCTTTAAATATTTAGCTTAACAATATAAAACCAAATAATAAAAAGCAAACCATACTTCAAAACTTTTTATGTAAACTAAAGTTTTATTTCCAAAGTTTTAATTTTACATTTATCATATGTTTAAATATATAAAGGTTAGAGCTTCTTCATTTAGTTTTTAATTAGCGAGTTTATTTAAAATGAGAAATGAAACATTTAAATAACCAAAAGAAATGAGCTTTACTTCCACAAATATGCTCCAACAATGATTTAATGGAAGACAACGAAAAAAATTCCACTTTAAATTTGAAGGCATGACATTTCTTTGTGGTGCTTTTGTAACTGTTATATATATTTATCTTCTAAATTATTTTTTTAAAAATTAATGTCAAAGTTAATGTTAAAAGCATAAATTATGAATTAAATTAAAATCCTTAAAACATTTTGTCCATGTTAAAAAAACACACACTAAAAAACATTAACTTTACCAGCCACACAGATATTTCGTGTTCTTCAATAAAAAAAAATAATTTAGATTTTTCATAACGCAAAAATAAAAATATAATTGTTGAAAAGTAAACCGTGTGAATTGTTTTACATGTTGGAAGTAATACTTACATTTTCGAAAAAAAAAATAAATGGTTTTTAGAACAATGGATGAATTGTAATTTTAATTTATTTCCATTTCGAGTTTCACACTTTCAATTTCCAACATTACTGGTCCGTATAAACGAAATTTTGCTTTCATTAAAACTTACATAATCCATTATTTTAAAAGTAGTACATGCACTATACACAAGTTTGTAGATTTATGTTAAAAAACTGGAAAAGAAGATTAAAGAAATTTGAATTAGAGTGAATGTTCTCTACATTCGTTTGTCAATTATATATTTTTTCTGTTTTATTGTTTCTATTGTGTTGAATTTATTTTAAATATATATCACTTTTTATTGTTTCGATGATGGGAAAGGGTTACAAAGGAAATTTAACTGTTATTTAAAAGCACTAAGGGATTTAAATTTTTAATCATTTTGGTACGTGTAAGTTGACACTTTTTAAATATTTCTTAAGAATGTTATAAAACGAATTACAATAATTTGTTAAACTTATATGATTGTTTTCGTGTCCTTGGATATCCCACAGAATGTGGTAGCAAGGCCTCCGAAGAGGTTATACTACTTTTTATACAAATTGGTGACATATTTGAATATTTGTTTAAAATAGTTTGGTCCCATTAAGTGATACAATAGTATATTTTCTTACCAACAAAAAAAACTTGATTTTAAAAGTTATGAACACTGAACATCAATCAGTTTAGAAATATAAATGAAGGGGTATATATCTATATAGTAAGTTTAAGCTTACAAATTCTGAATGTCTAAGAATAATAAAATTTTTCTATATTTTGAATTTAATTAAAATTCAAGTTGTGGAGAAGCATCTTTAGTACTTAATATGATATTTGATAAGGGTTTAATACGCATTTACTGCTTGTATTCCCAAACAATAGCTATAAATAATTATTTTTAACAACTAATTAAACCCTAAATAAATGATAACTAATGTAATACACTTTATTCCATTCAAAAATTGCTTTGTTTTCCGCTAAAAATAACTTTTCCCACCTAAAAGCGAAACCGAAACTAACACATTTGACTCTTAATCCTTTGTCTTTAGCCCTTCTTAAGTGATATCTTTGGCCGACACCCTTATTAACAAGACTTTGAAGATTAATTTACGTGATTGGCTTAGCAGTTGAGAATTTTAATTTCATCCCACTTTGCAATGTTAAAAAGATGCAAATGAAAGCATCTCGTTAGGGAGCGACCGCAGCGCCCCCGGTGAGTGTCACCCGGCTGTCGAGAGTAGCGAGCAGGAGCAGCAACACAGATCAGATGCACGAGGAAACTGCAGCCAGCCTCATCTGTGTCGATCGCGCTCTCGCTAAATCCGAATCTCAACCCTTCCTGCACCGAAATCCGTTGGCTCTACCCCCCCCGCTCGTCATCTGTCGCAGCTCGGATGCTGCCATCCGGTTCGGCGATGACTAGATCTTTAGTCATCGTGGCTCGGGTCAGCTGACTGATGTCTTGTTGTTGTGTTATGATGTCAACTGGACTGTGCTGCGACCGGCGGTATGTCAACCCAGCCGCCGACGGACTTCCTTTTGCCGTTGTGTCGAAGTAGGGTTAGTGTTTGTTGTTTGGACGATCTCTTCTCGATGGTTGTTCGATGGATCGGCCTGAGAGGGACACAGACATAGACTCTTCCAATAATTCTTGTGACATCCAGCTGACAGTGTCGGTGGGTGGACATTCCTCTCCTAGCACACCTCTGTCAACTGGACGACTGCTCGCAAGAAATGCGAATGGAACAAGTAAGTACTTACCACCAGCATCCAGTCTTTAACACAACACACCATTCCTTAACACAAAAAGCTTTCTGATCTCCATTTTATTTTACGCATCGACTGTGTTTACAACACAATAAGGACTTGCTCTTGCATTAGGTTTTATATTCTGAATATACTATTGAATATTTTCACCTCGAGTATCAAGACTTGTACACAATAATTTTGCGAATAACTCTTTGCAACCAGCCTTTTTTCAATCATCGACATTACATCAAACTCGATAAACACTCTCAAAGTCTTCGAACGATAAACACTTATTCTTGCAACAGGATTTAAATTTGTTCTGCGAATGAATTGTATTCACTAAGTATTGAGACTTGACACGCTTCATTTTACTAAAGGCTCTTTAAAATCTCTCTAACCCTTTATAGTCATAGTATCTCTCCACTCGATCGAGACCTGCTCTTACGATACAATACATTACGTTTTATATCGCAGATTTTGAACAACACGCAATTAATAGTGTCTTTGCAGGTATAATTGCTATGATCTTAAGTTAACACAAATCAAACTGTTTGATGGTTCAAAATACATTTTATTTTAACACTAAATGCTACCACAGCTTTTGTTCATCTTCAAAACAGAAAGTCTTGTTCTGAAATGGTTGACATAATATAAAACACTCTTCCTCCTAAAATTTGTAAACACTGCATGGCCACACTAACAACGTATGAAAGATTTTAGCCTACATACATTTCAGTTCCTAAAAAACAACTGCACGATTAAATGTCTCGTTATTGTATTTTTCGTAATATTGCAACACTCATTTAGGACATGCTCTGTTGTAGTAAGTTATGCAAAACTTGCATTCACCGAAGTACAACTAAGATAGATTCCAGTCCTTTCATTGACGGCTTATGAATATTATAAATTCACTTGAACGAAATCTTAAATTTGCAATATAATCTTAATATTGCAACACTCATTTAGGACATGCTCTGTTGTAGTAAGTTATGCAAAACTTGCATTCACCGAAGTACAACTAAGATAGATTCCAGTCCTTTCATTGACGGCTTATGAATATTATAAATTCACTTGAACGAAATCGCCAATGGACGCACTGGACCCTATATCATAGTTGTACTTTGGAATATACGTTTTTTTGTTCAAGAACCTTCCCATAGTTTCTTTGAAATATTGTTCATTACGATGGTCATACCTAACAACAACACAAAGTATTTTTGAGTTTGTCCCTACAGCAAGCATGACATATTTCTCTTATTTACTTATTTATTTATCCTTTACTTGGAGCTACATTTGAGTTATTTCAATGTTTTTACTATGCAAGGAGCTTTTAAGTATGCTTAATATTTTTTTATTATTGGATACAAATAGTCAGCCTGTGATACTTTCACAGACCTTTTTTAGTAAAGTAATTTAATAACATCTGTAATCAGAATCATCGATAAACATTACACAAGAGATATTTCTGTTTTGTTTTGTGATCACATAAGGTTTATTTCCCTAGGTGTTTTTCATTATGTAAACATATGTTTTATTGTGATTTCTGAATTGATTTTCAACAAAAGAAAACACATATGTACTTTTAATGCTCGTACACAATTATGGTGCACTCTTTCCAGGTAAAACTGGTTTGTCCCATTTCTAGTTTAACTATCTTTATGTCAATTACAAGATTTTTTTGATTAACTAGAATATGTTTGTTTACATGAAAGATTATCCTAGGTTTTGACTAGTCAAGCTTGTTATTTTAACTCACCTACTGTCGATAGTAAGTGCACATACTGATAAAACTATGCAGCCGAGTTTGCCTACTGTCAGAGGTAAACAAACGCTTGTATCTGATTGCTTAAAGTGGTATTCCTTCTGTCGATTATCCTGTAAAAAATATAAACAAAACATTGCCAATGTTTATTTTTATTTTTGTCGTGGCACATGCAATATAAACAATTTTACTCTTTTTCATTAAAATTCGAAAGTAATGAAACTACATTTTGATGCTACATTTCGCATGTATCAAATGTAAAACCGAATTAAACATCATTGTAGGAGGGCTAACTTTTTAAGTTGTTACCTATCCACGTTCTTGCAGTTTAATTCACTTATTTTTGTTATTGCATGTTATTTTAGTGATTGTGTTCAACATCTAACTGTTTACATGTCCTTGTAAACATATTATGCATGCATGTAAATATGTGTACACTTTTATTATATTATTTGTTGATGTATGTTTTCAATCGAATGATTATGGACCTTATTTTTTCACTTTTATTGCTGTTCCATTTCTTTTTTATATGCATGATGTTTTTAGATACAATTTTTTTCATTTATTTATGCAATTGTCCTCCACTTTCAAGTGTTAACAAACTGCATGTATTTTGTTAATATTTAAATACATCCTTTTTTTTTCAAGTTTGTTATGTGATTGATCTGATATCAAAGTGTGTAGTGCCTAAGAAACTACGAATTTTATTTGCTTGTTTGAAGAATAAAAAATACCGTCACCTTTCAATATTATTAATTTTCATGTTTAACTAAAATCTGATAGTCTAGTGTTTAATAGTATAGGACCACGATTCGACTACTGTATTTTAATTTGAATCCACACATCACACCATACTTGGGCAAAATGAAGCTTCAATCGTATTACATCAATGGGAGAGGCTCGCTTTTGTGTGTACGATGGGACATATTCATATTGTTGAGTATGTAGATTTTTTACAGAAAATATGTACTATTTATATAATAATGTCAATCACAAGCCAAAAGAATATCTCTAATTTTTATTTTAAAAGACATACATTTAAATGTTAGTCATCATAGTAAAAAGCACAACATTCTGGTCATTCTTACAATGGTCTAGGCTTATTGTATCGCACCTCTTTAAGACCCTAAGTAATTTTTGCCCCTTGTTCGACATCGGTGAAGCTATAAAGGTAGTTTTACATTGTACTTGTTAAATACTACAAGCGTTTATTTTTAATCAACTTTTTATTTTTCAAAACAGTTCAATTTATTAATTACACAAAGTGGTTGATACAAAGAACAATTTTGCCTTTTGTTAACGGTTTTCGAAAACACACAACTTTATTAATATCCTAATATACTTTTACGAGTGAAACATTCTTGTAAAAGCAGACTATTTGGGTACATTTTTAGTTCAGCTTGATGACGAAAGGTCCTGTCCATTTGAAACACATATTTGGCCTTGTGGAAACCTTTGTGTCTTATTGATATTGTTTATTCTCTACAGCTTTAGCTTCAATTGACCTTCTTGGAGTTGAATAGGTTTTTTGAAGCAATCTGCATAGTCCCTGAATTTGTCATGTTAAGTACTTGATCAGTTAGACATCCACTAAAAATACACAATATGAGGTTTATAAATGTTGCTAATTTTTAAATCTTCTCCAAATTTCAAGTTTTTGCTTACTGTTATTTTGCCAATGAAAGTGAGGGGTAAGTGCTGCCATTAACTCTGTTTAACTTTTCGCCCCTAAGAAGTGCAATTTGTTTAATTCACGGTTCTTCTTAAAATGTACAGCTGGGGGAAAAAAAACGCTCCACCCTTCGTTTCTCGGCTGCTATTGGTCAAGGAACTTTATGAAAGGTGTCATTTTTCAGGAAATAGCGTAAGTAATTTAGAACTGGCAACAAAAATTGCATAAGGGGTCGTCTACATATTAAAATGAGTACCAACTTTGAAAATTCCAATGGCAACACCCAATTTTTTTTTACATAAAAATGTTCAGCACCTTCAAAATACCCCATGTATAAAAAATTATGATCTAGTTCGCATTATTTGCTGAGATATTAAAGCATTAATTTTGAACTCGTTTAGGGGGACATCTCTAAAGTGAAAACAGTAAAATTTGGGTTGCGTCTTTTCAAAACAACAAACTAACTGGGTTAACATAATCTCGCCAACGGATGCTAGAATTTAACTTTCTTCACTAATATTGTGATTTTTTAAATGTTTTTTTTATTTTGAAATTATAAATTCAGAAATAAAACAAAGACTAGAAGATAAAAAGTTTTAATTTTAATTTAAGTCGCATATACGGTTATTTATAACGAACAGATTTTCAAATGCGATTAGTTATAATCACATTGACTAACATGATTATTGCATTAATGTTTCACATTTTTTATGCAAATTTTTGTTTCATTAATATTGCTGCAAAAAGTTAGTCAAAAATTTGTCGCCCTTTATCGGTAATATAAACCACGTATTTCAAAACTAGGGTTACAACCTTAACACGATATTTAAGGAAAGCAAAATAAAATTATTCAGAATGATTGGGCAATGATTTATAATCAAGGAAAGTGGGCACTAATAATTTTAAATAAGCAATGTGGTAACAATAAAATGTACTGAAAACCGAATTCCAATTATATTTTAATTTTGATACTCACTTCTTGAAATTGTATTGGAAATAACACATATTTAAAAACATAGTAATCGATATAATTTAAAGTTAATCCGACAAACAAAATACATTGCATGCACTTGAAATAAGAAAAGATTTTTAGATTTTTTTTTCAGACATCAATAATTTGAATAAACATTTATCAACAAATGCTTTTCAATCACCAAACGATAATACAAGTTAGGATCGAATTCGCCAAGTAATTTTTTACACGATCCCTAAAATTCGTCTTTTTCAGTTTTTTTACAACAACTCGGCAAATAATTGTTTTTGAATTAAAAAAATTGGGATTTTGGTTCTACTTGATCTACTTTATCGATTTATGTAAAAAAAATTTGGGGTTGCTATTCATGTTTTATTTTTTATTATTTAAATTTAAATAAAAAATTATTAAAACTGAAAAATTGATGAAAAAACTTGTGTGATTTGTTTTTGGAAGATTAAGAAGTATATAATGAAAAAAAAAACTTTCTTTAATTCCCTTTATTTGTGGAGATATGAATAAAAGTTTATGAAACTTTTTTAACATTATGGGCGTTCAACTTTGAATGCTTATAGCTCAGCAAATAATGCAAAGTAAATAAATCTTTTTTACAGATGGGGTATTTTGAAGGTGCTGAACATTTTTATGTAAAAAAAATTGGGTGTTGCCATTGGGATTTTCAAAGTTGGTACACATTTTAATATGTAGACGACCCCTTATACAATTTTTGTTGCCAGTTCTCAGTTCCTTACGCTATTTCCTGAAAAATGACACCTTTCACAAAGTTCCTTGCCCAATAGCAGCTGAGAAACGTGGGGTGGAGCGTTTTTTTTTTCCCCAGCTGTACTACGAGTATAGTATAGGGGCTATCGGGCAAGAACAAAGAAAGGGTTTAACACGATCTAAACAATATGTAGTGCAAAAATAATAAAATTTACTGCTTTTTACTTTGCAATAACTTAGCCAACTGCAAGAAAGACGAATTGCATGCTTCTAATCCGGATTAAATTCACAATTTCTAACTAGTCTAGCACCTAGGAATACAAAATAGCATTGTCATTTTAGAAATTTAAAAAAAAATAATAATATAACTACAGTAAATTAGTTTTGATAATTTGCAGCGGTTACTTAATTTTTGTGGACCATTGAGATTATATTTCCCTTTTTTTTCCAGCAAACAAAGAATGTAGCTTTGTAGTTAGGATTACACTTTATTGCCTAACTATTATAGACCATTTGATTTTTTTTATGCTTTGCTTTATTTATTATTATTTATTTTTTTTTTGGAGATTCAATATTAATCTAATATTAAAATAATTATAGCAGTAAGTTAAAATAGATGTTTTGTCCATGGATAAAGATTATATGGGACCAAAGGTCTCATAGACTGCTTCAGCGATCTGCTGGCAGTGGTCCTCATAAAGGTCTTTGTAGGGGGAGTTGTGGTGAGATTTGCTGTAATTTTGCCAGGATGGTGGACAAGAGAAAGATGTTTTGGATCCGAGTCGGGGCAGTTTCTGCAGCTGGAGTATTTCCTAGTTCGATCGTTTTGGATTTCCTTCCCTTTGAAGTGGCCTGTCTTTAATCTAGTTAGGGTGGTCGCAGTTACCCTATTGTGTTTAATTCGCAGATTTGGTGTTTAATTTTAACAATTTAAAATAGATGGTATTTATGTAGGGACTAGCAAATTATTTGATGAATATATCACTATCTTGGCAGGAATTTATTTTGTCCTATTTTTTTTTAATTAATCAGTTTGTTATTTAAAATAAGTTTCAGCTCACAAAACGTGATGTGATATTCTACATCACTTGGAAATACGCATTTTCAGACATTTTTAAAAATTTGAATTTCAGGATTTTTCCTATTTTAAATTTATAAAATTGCTTTTTCTTTCAATGTTTAATCGATACTTAGTGGGCTTAACTTCTACTATCAACTCGATTCTTAAAAACTTCATGATCAAAATGAATTAAAAAAAAAAAACTTAAAAAGTTAATATAAATACTTTTAGCCTAAATTTTATGAATATTCTCAATTAGTTTAGTGATGTGATGATATATCAGTAAAAAAAAATTTGTTTATTAAAAAACACCATTAACATTTTCCTAAAAGTCAAATTTTATATTTAAATTAATTAAAATGGGAGAGGAGGAAATTTTCCCACATTATTTTTCTGCTTGATTTCTTTCTCTATAAATTGTAAGATTTATATCTTTCTTTATTAAATCGTTTTAGCTTTAAAAGCTCTTATATATCCTAAAATGTTAAATTTTGACTTCAGATTTGAAATGTAGTTAGAATTAATTAAACTTCATTATTTCGCCAAAAATAGTAATTAATATAGATTTTTCTCAAAAGGAAGAGAAAAAAATCAATGCAAGTTTAAATAATATTTACTCTATAGTTATATAGGAGGAAATTCTCTAATTTTAAAATGTAAAGTTTACATGAATTTAATTTTTGTGCATACAAGCTTAATTAAAAAGTTATTAAGTTAATAACAGACATTTTTGGTTTATTATTTGTGGGGTTTTTTTACGTTGGGGGGACGAAACTTTCTAATTCAACTGCTTTTTAATCCATGATGGTCTTGTACAATCAAACAAATATCATGCTGTCAAAAATAAAAAAGATTTTTAAAAAATTATACAGACATTTAGTTAGCCTATTCGGTTTGTTTTATTCAAGCCAAATATAAATAGCTGAAGCTGGTATTCATAAGATAGTTAGGAATTCTTCTTCTTTCGAAATGTTGAAAAAAGTATCAATATGATAAGTTAGTTCTTTATTCAGTCAGTAGCACCTGTTTCAATATTATTAACCATTAGCTATCTCTGTGTAACGTATAGCTTAGTTTTTGTGGATCATGTTTAGTTAGGTGTTTTTGTACTATAATCTATTTTGTTAAGAATAGTTAAAGTATAAGCGTAGATTTGGTTCTTTCCTGTATGCGTCATTGGATAGAAAAATCTCTGACGTGGTATGAAACTTTATCTTCTCTCTCTCTCTCGCTCTCGCTAACTAACTCTCGCTAGAGTTGAAACAGCGTAACTATCAGAACCATTATTTTATTTTAAAAAAACTACATTTCAATGTATTTTACTTTTAATGTCTTAAAAAATAAATTGAAGGAACATTTATTTTACTTATTTTTTTTTGTATCTTTAAAGCTTATGAGGCTGTAATAAAGTTTACATTTTTTAAAAAGTTATTGATTCGCCACTGGCTGCATTAAAAAAAGCTATAATTCTTCCTATATTATCGCAGCATGCATATTTTTTTGTTGAAATTAATGTTAAATTTGCTTTTGTATGAGTTATATATTTTTAAAATATATCTGTTGTTTATGCCAAAAACTATAATTTTATCAGTTAAGTAAAAAAACAGAAACGTTATGGGAGCAGCTTTCTCCGATTTTAGTTAAGTTCTAAATTATGCAAATTCAATCATCAGCATGTTTTTTCCGCCATCGGAAAAACAAAACGTTAGCTTTGTTTTTTTTCCTCATGTTATTCATAACGACGCCGTGTTGTGCATTGCATTTTTAAATTAACCCAAACTGTTAATACTTACGCCAACAGAGGTTAACAAAAATGCATATGAAAACATCTTTTTCTATGACAGCTCTACAGTACCCTAGGGAGTGCTGTTTACCATTTGTCAAGTCTGAGCGATTTCCTCTGTACAACAATAAAATCCCTCTAAAAGCCGTTTCAATTCGGAATTCTTAAATCTTTTCGGGTTTTTTTGCACCGCTCCTCCTGTATCTTTTAATGGGAATTTATTATTTCTCAGTGTCACTTTGGATACAATATATTTCGGTTAGGGCTAGAGGAACTTCACAGGTTTATTTTTATTTTCGGTCCGAGCTCATCTTTTTATCAAGTGTTATTGGTTAAAAATGCCACCTTCGAAGTTTTAAAAAAGTAAAATGGTTGTATTTTTGTAAAATATATCACTGCAAAAGCTTCTTGAATGGCGTAGTCTTAACATTTATTTATTTTATTTTAATGCCCAGCCTCCTAAAACCAAGAAATGGGCTTTGCTTATTTCAGCTTATTAGTTGAGTCTAGGTTAAATTAATGACAATATTCTAATTAGGATAAAAAGTTTATAGAGATAATCTTGTTAGTTTTTAAATTATATTTTAGATTTCATTTATTTTATTTACATCAAAACAAAGTGACATCTTATTATTTTTCTGCAGTAAAAATAAATCTTTTTTACTTAAAACTTTCTTCCTAAGTCTATTTTAAATTGTAATACTTAGGCTTACTTTATTTTCTAATTACCAAGATTTGGTTTCTTTTTATTTTGCAATGAAAATGTCTTCTACATAAAAATTTACGAGATCATTTGATAAAATTAACTTATGGTAGTGAAACCCAAGGACATACAAATCTGAACATGGAAAAATTATTGTTTTGATAAATTTGAATTTTCTCTTGTAAAACTTGTGATTTGATGTAATAAAAGAATCAGATGAAAGTTAATACTTAACGACTAGAAAAACTGGCTAGTCTTCCTTTTTATCAAGATCGCAATCGAATAAAAATAGGCGAATTTCAGGCCCAGTTTTAATGTGTTAAAAAAGTTTTAAGTTTTAAAATAGGATAGCGCAGCGTTATTGAAAAAACTTGAATCTTTTCAATATTGTATACACAAATATTTTTATGCAATTGTAATGATTCTTGAAAAAGTAGTTATTTTTATGAGTAGCAAGGTTTCATGGAAAGATTGGTTTTCGTATACAAATTTTGCAAAGAGAAAATAAAATCCTTTGAAGTTAATGGAATGTATTGTTTTTCGGGGAACCAAATACATTTAAATTCAAATACTTTATATTGTTTAATAAACTTTATTTGTTGTGTGTTCATTTCCCCCCTATAACTTGTTTTTACTCGGGCATCATCTTAAAGTCGAAAATAAAAGCTTTACTTGGAAAGGTAAATCTTCCCCGAAAAGTCATTGTTATATAGTTCCCAGAACAGACTTTTAAAAACTAGTCTGACATGGAATATTGACAATCGCAAAAGAATTTTTATCAACAATTGTTTTATCTGACTATTTTTGTTTAAAAAAACATTTTCATTTCTTGCAATTACCTTTCGGAATGTCATTTCACTAACGCAACTCATATATTTACAATTATAGCCCACTTCAAAGAAATCCTTTTCTTGGAAGACTCTAAAAGTTCTCAAACCAGCTCTTCGACAGAATGCCTAGGTCGTTCACTTTTTCAAAAGTTCAACCCCAGTTTTTTTCACTGCCTTTGAAACAGCAGTCAGTTCCCTCGATGCTTCCATAGGCATTCCCCCTTTAGGTCCCCTCTGTATCGAAACGCAGGTTTAAACCCCCTTGTAGGGGTCAGAGCCCCCTTTAGCCAGGTAGCAAACATGGGGTTCGTTGAATCCCCCTATCTACCCCTTTCGGTAGATGCATCCCGTCAATTTCACTTCCTTTCTTGGGGTTCCAGGGTTCATTCACCAACCCCACTGCTGAAATTTACTTTCACTATTTATTTAATATTTATTTTAATTCTTTAAAAATAATTTTAGTTAATTTTTTTAAATATTTATTATTTTAATTTTTTATTATTAATTTTACTGTATAAAAAACGTAAAGATATCGAATTGAGACTTAAATTTTTTTCCTATAATTCTTCATAAAACCGGGTTCATTCACCCACACTAGCCTATAAATGTTTTGTAGACATATTTATGTAAAACCAATATTTTATGTTTACGTTTTCAGATTTAAATTTTTCATTTGATATATATTTATAATTGTCTTTGTTACATAAAACTAATTGTCCATACCAAAATAATTTTTTTCTCGTTTTTAAATGAAATATTTTTTAGTAATTAAATCTTTTTATTTATTTAGAGTTTTAAAAAAAAATACGAAGTACTTTAAAAATAAAAAAATCTTTATACTCAAGTTTAAAATTTTTACGCAGTAATCTAACGCGTCGAAATTTCACTGAACCCTTTTCTTCCAAACCTCCCAACCCAAGTATAAAAACCAAGTACCGTACTAGGTAGTTGGTACTAAAAAATGTCGATACATTGGGTACGCGAGGGGTTGTCACCCCTTCCACTTTCCCCTGACAGTTTTACTTCCTTTCTTGGGCTGTCGGAGTTCATTCACCATTCATGTACTACTAGGATTTGGATGTTTTCTGTTGTTAGTGTTAAGTTAGTAAAATATTTTTAGCAAGTAAGTAGTTAGCAAAATGTTATAAAATTAAGGGTTTTTTTAACATTTAAAATGTTCTCTTTGTGGCGCGTGTATAAATTCGAAGGATAAGTAAGATATGTTTTTTTTTTTTGTTGCCACTAATTCCCTTTATATATATTTTTTAAAAAATATATTGTTAAATTTAACAAATTAACCAGGATTAAGTAATTTACCTTTCTAAATTATAACTAAAATATAATGTGTTTCCTTTGTTAAAAAAAAAAATTATAGTCCATTTTAAATTAGCATTGATTCGCAATACCAACAAACTAGCACAATTAAGTTCAACGCCTTTCAAAAATAGTATCGGTATATAAAGTCGAAATTTTCTTAACCACAGAAGTTTTCCAGTACTTTATCGTAGTAGTTATAGGGTGCACCCCCCCCCCCCACCTACCTAACCCCTTCACTACCACTTCCTGTATAGGGAAACCGTAGGGTTCATTCACCACTCTGTTAGCATTAGGATTTTTCTTGCAAAAGCTTACTTTGTAGAGAATTTGTCACTTTCTACTTGAAAAAAAAAATTGTATTTTTTTCTGTAGCATTCTTATACTATCTTTTAAATGTTTGTTAATTATACATCATTAATTGTATTATTAACTTTTAAATAGCAACATAACTTTTAAATAGTCAACAATACCTTTAAAAATAACAAAGTTACAGTTTACAAGACCTTTTTGTTGGTTTAAATAATATTTGTGAAATTCATTTTTTGTACCATTAATTTGTTTTTTTAATGTGGTCGATGAGTATTATGGTTTTTTATTATTTTGAAAAATGGATTTTTCAGTAAATAAAATACCATCATTTTAAAAAGAAAGTTTTAAGAAAAACAAAGATTTCAATTATACTTTTCATTTTTACTCTTATTACGTATATCTTTAAAATCGATTCAAACTGAGTATAAAAGATACTGTTTTTTTTTATTATTTTCTGTACACAAATCCTCCAAAACATTTTTTAATACTTTTATGTTTATAAATTGAAATGAATTTCGTACGCGGATGCTGATGACATTTAAAGCCTTTCTTATTTTTTCTCAAATCCATATATAGGAACATCAAACGATTTTGAAATTGCCTTAAGAAATTAGAACTTTCTTACTTTTACTCTATTATATTTTATATTTTATTTAACAATCATTCTTATTGATAAATAATCCTTTTTATGTTATAATGCGTTATTTCTTAAATAATCTTCTTTATCAAAAGGAAACTAATTTCTTAAATATAAAAAGCCATGTACAAAGCGGAACTAAATCTAGTCTACATTTTTTATTCTCTTTTATTTTTTGCGTTGTGCAATCCTACTCAGACGCGGTTTTCCTTGTTATTTCTCCTTGGCGTTTCTGATATTTTTTTTTCTCCTTCCTTGTTCTTATATTTCATGACTTTCAAGTCAGGGGAAGGAGCGATGAGCAATTTTTTTCTTTCTTTTTTCTTCTTTTTTGATGTCTGGTTTTTCTTTTTCGACCTTCGTAGAAAACCACCACAGACGTCTGTAGAGAGTAAAAATGTTTCTTTGAACACTAGGAGAGAGAAATAAAAAAAAACAAGTCAAAAACGTCTAGACACCAACAAAAAGATTGACGGACTTTTCTTTATACATAAGAATTCGCATTTCTTAGAATTTAAGGAGGGAAAAAACATTTTATAGAGGGAAGGGGAGAGAATTTCTTATAAAGATTGAGTTATTGAGTCTTCTTCGCCTTTTAACAATAAAAAAATTGTTTCTTTTGCTGTCAAGGATACATTTTTATTTAAAAAAAAAACTCGAAATGAAATAGAAGAAAAAGTAGAGTGTACTGTACATTGATATTGATCCGGCTTTTTGTCGATCCTAAAAACCTAACATACCTTTCTCTTTTTTTTTTCTTTTCTTATTTCTTTCTTGCTATTTGTTAGAAATTATTGAATTTCCATTTCCTTTTGTCTGGGATGTGATTCTGCACGAAATTAATAGATTAGCGTGCTAGTGGCCTATTATCGCTTGTTAATTTCCCTATGTTCCTCTCATTAAAACGAACATCACACAGTGATATGTAGAATATCTTTAAATGGTATGTAACGTGGGGTTGCATGACAAGATATTTTGAATAAATTTCAGAGGTAATTTTGAATTTAGATTATTACGAATTGGTGCACATAAATTTTATAAAACCTTATTTTTGTCAATTTCAGTTTCCAGAAATACTTTTATACCGTTAAAAAAAGAGAGCTTTTATAAAGGCTGTGTATGTTTCTTTGTCCGTCCGTCACTCAGTTTTACGGCCCAAACTATAAATGGTAAAGACAAGCTAGCTAATTAGTTTCTTTAAATAGATTGTGACAATTTTAGTTTTGGACTTAACTCTTGCCAAAAACTAAATTTTTGAGGGATCCCTTTTTGCATATCGGTATTTTTGTGTAGGTATCTCTTTGGGTACAAATACTTTTTCCTTTTTTTTCTTATTTTGAATTTATTTGGAAAAATTCCGGAACCCGAATTGGTGGGGGAAGGTAAGAGATGGAAAAGGGGCGAGTATTGTTTCATTATCATATGCAAATTCGCTAATGAGATCAACGTAATTAAAAACATAGAAACATTGGCTTGTATGCGTGTAACATAAGATTGTTTTCTTAATGTATTTGCTGTGTTAGTTATTTTATTTTGCATATTGCTTTCACAATATTTTTTTAATAGCACAATGCTATTTTTTATTATTTTTAATACATGGTCTATTGAAATATACTTCTTATCTAATGCTTCCGAGTAGCTCTTGTAAGCTATGAAAGTACTGTAATTAAGAAAAAAAACTCTTATCAGTAAGTTTAATAGCTACTCTCTCAGAAATAGATGTTTCAATTTCACGAAATTATTCTTTTTTGACGAAATGATGTCATGAAAAATGCGCAGAGTAAGTCTCTGTTTTTAATGATAAAGAATACTTAAAATTTAGACTTTTATTTTTGAAAGTGTTTTTAATCCAAACACTAAAAAATGGGGGGGGGGGGGCTTAGCTAAGTGCACCGGACAAATGTCGTGTAATTTCAGAGAAAATCTATTTAGTTTTCAATTTTAACTTAACATATTTCAATTGAATTAAAAAGATTTTATTTGTAAGTATTACGATTTTTTTTTTTTTTTTTTGGGGGGGGGGGACACCAGTTGACCATTTTTTTTCTGTAAAGACATCATATTTTTTTATAGTCTGCAAATGGATAGGATACCACTCTCATGTGTTAAATTTATTACACAAAAAATCCTCACATTTATACCATGAAAAAAGTACATTTAAATGTACCTTGTCCCTATACTACCATTCATTACACCCAGAGGTTAACCCTTTTCTTGCATCAGCCGAAACTGTTGAAAGATCCCATTCCTCAGTGATATAAAAGCAAGCACTTAAGTGGAGACGCATGAAAGCAACGATAAAAGTAACTGAAATTAATTATCCCTCGCTTGTACTTCCGGCAAGAAGTAGGCGCTCTCTGTAAGATGCCTGGCTTGTTTCATGCTCTAGTACACGATTTTATACGGAAATTAGGGTGTCAAATGTATAAATCCGGGCCATTTATAAGGGGAGCAGGTTTAAGAATGATTGCATTTTCCATGCCTGGGTAGAAGTATTTCTTAAACCCGTTATGGTTTCAATTTGGAGATGTCTTAGCCCGCCTGGTTAATTAACGTGGGGATCATAATTGTGGTGAAGTTTGGGGATGATTGCGGTTTTGAAGTGGTTACATTTGAAATGTTGATAAATGAATAGTTTGGAAGTGTTGAATGTTTTTTTTTTTTTTTCGTTTGGTGAAGATTTGACTGCAAGAAATTAAAATCGAATCTTAATTTTTCTTGTCCAAGTTTTTTAAAAAAGATTTTAAGAAAAAATATTCAGGCCTTTTTGTTTGCACATTTAAATTGAAATTTTAGTAATTATTTTTTAGTACTTTTCATGGTACATTAAGATTTATTATTTATTACGTAAGATTGCATTGATAGAGAACAACTTTTTTAGCTATTTCCTAATCTTAAAATATTTTTTTTTAATTTACTTTTGTAACAAAATTTTTTCCTCTTAAAAAAACCATTGAATGACGCTAAAATATTAATTTTAAAATTAGTTATCTTTTTTGCACTTAATATAAAAACAAGCATGCAAAAATTCCCAAACCCTTTTACATTTGATTCAATTGTCTTTTCACACATTTATTATCTACTTATATCCCGGCCAACTAGCAAAATATATCTTGTAATCAACCTGTAGAATAATGTGAAATATCTGAACATTGAGATCAAAGTTTTAAAAAAAAGTTACCATACACTGGAGGACGTTTGATTAATTATAGTTTCAAAAAGCGTTTTCTGTATTTTACTGAGAAAAACATCTTTTTGGAATACAACATGATGACCTATAGAAAAAGCAATATTTAAATAAACATGTTTTTAAATGTATGTATTTTTCTTGAAACACATGTTGCCAATCACTGAGTACGAAAATATTTATCTTTTCTCATAAATAATTGTCGTCTCTGTTGCAGTAGCATTATTTATAGAAAGCCAACATTTGTTCATATTTCTCATTGCTCCCATGTATTTGATGAGATTTTGTTTGGGATATGGAGCTAAAAATGCAAGATTACTTACTAATAAACAGTAAATGTTTTTTATTTGTTAAACTCTATTTTCAAGGTTCACTAATTTCATGGTTCTGTAATCATCAGCATAATACTTTGTTTATTTTTTCGGACTTCTTGTAATTTTGGAAATGTTTGGCCTTTAAATAGAATGCGTTTGGTACATTTAAATTCTTAACATATCTAGTATAATAATAAAATATTTTTAATGTTCTTCCTTAAAAAAAAAGGATGAAAATATAAGTAAAATAAACGTTGACAAACATGTTTTTTTTTAGATTTTTTTCTCAAATCCCTTGTATTAAGTTAATGAAAAGATAGAGCTGATATATTATTTAACATGCACCAATTCAACCAAACTGTCTTCTAAATAATTTTCTGATAAAACTGCTTTAAAAACATTGTAACTTTTTAATTTATTTTTTAGATACTCATTTATTTTACAATAAAAAAATCTTATAATTAGAACTTCATAAATTCGCCCCGGGGTACCGCAATGCATGTTCGTTTGTTTGATTCAATTTCGCAGCACGTGGGTTCCTCGTTTTGGCACAATTCCAAGGGGCTCTAGATTGAAATGGAGATTATTAAATGGGTCCTTTTCTCTCTTTACCCTTTGTTTTCACAATCTATTCTTCAGTTTCGGTACAAAAATTGAAACGGAGGCTAGGTTGTAGTAAATAAAGTATTCAAAGTTCGCGTAATAACTTTCGAAGCTTTGACTTGTACCATTAACTCCTTTTGAGTGTGTTGTATGACTTTATCTTTAAATATTTTGAATTATATATTTTGTTTCCGTTTTTTTTAAAGTATTTTTTGTTTATTTAAGCAAGATAAAGAATTCATATGTTAGTAAAATGGACAGTCAAGTGATATATTGCATAAAAAGCATTTTGCCTGCACAAAATTTTGCCACATCTCATATTATATTTAACATAACTTTCAATATGCTAGCTTTTTTGTTGATTTTTTGTTGCAGTAATTTCAAGTATAAAACAATTCTAAACTATTTCACAAATAGTGCCAAATAACTAAAATTATGTTCTATCTAACAACAGTGATCATCGATATAAATTATCAATTAATTTGGCATTGAGATTTCTTCCTTTGTCTCTTAATAAATCTGTAATCTGCAGTTAATGACTTTTCTCTGAATTTGATTTTGTTTTTAAATCTTTAATTTGTATAACTATATTGTAAATTTCTAAATTGAAGAATGT
This sequence comes from Hylyphantes graminicola, assembly GCA_023701765.1. Lineage (NCBI taxonomy): Eukaryota > Metazoa > Arthropoda > Arachnida > Araneae > Linyphiidae > Hylyphantes > Hylyphantes graminicola. The sequence goes on along the minus strand of CM043122.1, from coordinate 40,714,737 downwards.
GTGGTTTTTTTTGCATTTGCCTCCGGGAATAAATTATATTATAACCGGCTTTTTTTTATTATGAATATCGTAATAAATGTTATCTATTAAAAAATAACTTTTAAAAAAAATCCAAACGTAATTGCTTTTGTTCTATTGGACAAATAATACCGCTCGGAATGTCTACTCTAACTATCTGTTCTCCCCCTGCCCCATTATTATGGGAATTGTTATTTATTAGAAGGATATAATTTTGGGAAAGGGTTAGTCCATGGAATCGTGTGAAAAGTCTGGCCTTTGTTTAGTGAAAAACGAGCTGTCCATAATTTCGCTTGGGCTGTTATAGGGTTAAGGGAGGGGGGGAGGTGCATTGCGAAATGCAACTTCCTATTATAACTTATCAATGCAGATGTTTTTCAACCGCAAAAAACGTCTGCCATTTAAAGCGTTTATCTTCTGAAATGTATCGTGCCTTTTGGCTGGCCATTCTAAACAACAAAAAAAAGGGTTAAAAAAGTAGACTAGTTTTTCTTTGCTCGACAGATGGCGACTTGAGAAATAAACAGCGATTTAGAATGAATTGTTTCTAGAATAGAAAAAAAACGATAACGGCAAAAAAAGAAAACTTTTGATACAAACATTATAAGATAGTTTGAGGAGTAATTTAGCTTTTTTTTTTTTCATTTACCCCTTTTCAGGGCGTGGCGGTACAATGCCAGCGCCGAAGGTAGAATAATAATAAGTACTCCAGGCAAAGCAAATTCATTGTTGTAGACAAAGACTTAACCCTTTGATCACCAGCTGCTTTGGGCAATCGCCGAAGCACCAGCCAAGGTGCAAAATGAAGAAGATTGCAAGGGAAGGGTTAGATTCAGGAAGTTCACTCAAAGAGCTGCTTTTGCTTCTTTCCAAAATTTTTTTTCCTACTTACTCCGCGTTGCTTTTTTTTAACCCTTTGTATCTCGACGGCGCCACATTTGGCTAGTTTATCGACCAGTTTTTGGGGCGCGTTTGGCGGTTTGCTACTGTGTAACTTTCAGGAAAATAAAGAACCAGTGCTTATGCATGCGTTATGCTAACGAAAAAAAATGTACACGGTCGCTGATCCAGTGTAAAAATGTTTTAACTGACCTTCAATTGATTATCAGTAAAATGTGTTTTCGAATAAGTATTAATTATTAAGTAAAGATTTATAGAGTATTAATAATATGTAACACAGGACTGGGGAGATATTTAACCTCTAGTATGTTTTTTTATTAAAACATTAGGCATTAACTGAGCCGCCTTTATGAGGTTCTTTTACGCAGTTCCTCTTGCTTACCATCAAAAAAAAAATTCTAATTGAAATACAATTTTCCATTAATAAATTTAAATTAAATATAATAAACTAATTCAAACTATATCGACTTTTACATTATTGCGCATCTTTAACCCTTTCGGTCTCAATGGTAATTTGGCATCATCATTTTTTTAAAAAAAAATCTGATCGTCTGTAGCCATTTATGATATCAAAAAGCCCATCATTCGATTCTTCAAACTTTTTTTCTACTTAAAAAATATTTTTAATTAATCCTAATACATGTCATTCCTATTATTTTTTTAATTATGATCAGAAACATAATTATGAGCACCACTGGGACTGAAAGGGTTAAATTATTTTTTAAAGTTTAAAAATGTATAGAGTAATTCAGCAAGCAGAAATGTATATCAAGACACTCACTAGCTTCGTGTCTAGTTCACATATCTGCTAAAACCTACCCTGACTAAGTTTTAATAAAAACACTGCTAAATAATATATCGATCGACACATGTAAAAATAACTTTTGACAAACTGTTAGATGCTATTGTGTCAAAGCAACTTACCCATGCGTTGTTCCGCAGAATCGACTATGTTTGGTTTTTATGCAAAAGAGTTGTTGAAGTGATTTTTGGTTGTATTACTTTTTTTCCTAGTATTCCCTGGAGACTTTATCGTTTCTGACGAAATCAAAATGGTTTTGATTTTTTGATGCCTCCAAGTTATTGATGTTTTAATACATTTTTTTTTTGTCGTTCTTCAAGTTTATTTCAAACCACATTATCAATTCCCAGTATGTAAATATTTCTATGTTGCATTGATGGTTAAAGCAGCAAACTGATTTCTAATATTTTTCTCCATCCATAGAGTATTATAAAAAGATTTACATTTTAAATGGCTGTTCATGTTTTATTTGGAAAGCTAAAAATAAAACTTTTTATTTTGAAACGACAAAACATTGCTAATTAAAATAATGTTATTTGACAAGTGTTAAAATAATTAGCTTATGAATATTTTTAAGGTTTTTTTTTTCTATCTGCTCAAAATCGAATAGGTACTTCATAATTATTTAATATCGGCTGTTTTGGAGTAACCAAATTTTAAAAAAAAATTCATTAAACCTAAAATTATTTTAAAAAATCTTTAATTTAAATTCATCTTCTAGATTACTCTAATTTTATCTGCTTAACCAAAGCTTGGAAATGAAAAAAATCCTGTATAAAATTGAATGACGAGTAAAAGTTAACACACAAAAAAAGTTTTCTTAGAAAATAAGGACTTATCGCTTTTTGACTAATAAAATTCTCTCTTTTTCTCAACTCAACCGTTTTCTACTAGTGAAAGCCTAAGAACTTGATAATGAAAAAAAAAACTTAATAAAATTAATTACAAATCCGTTCACGATGACAACTAATATCCTATAAAATCTCCGGAAGAAAACGAAAACGGGGAAAAAATTGGGAAAAAGCGACTCGTGTTATGAGTTATCTGATCGATATTTTTTTTTCCTCTGTCGTGTTTACTTACGTTATTCGAACAGGCCTGGCGGTGAAAAAAAATGTAATGAGAAAAATCCTTTATTGACTGCCTTAGTATACCAAAACTGTAAATGATATTTTTGCAAAAACAGTGGAGTTTTAAGGTTTAATAGATAGATGTCGTGATTAGTGAATAATAATTATATGGTTGATTATACTGGGAAAAAATGCTACATAAGTTTTAAGATGTGTACATTACTGATATTAATCTCCTATATATCTTTTAGTTGAGGTTTACATTTGTTATTAACACATCTTACTAGCAGGTGTCTAATGGGTCTTTCTTTGTCTAATGGGCTATTTGCAACATTCGTTTTTCTATTTTGAGTACGAAAACCCAGAATGCGATAGCTCGCTTTTTAAATATTAATTTAGTATAGAGAAAAAAAAGTACAGTCCTGCAATTCAACGCTGAATTTTTGACCGCCGGTTTTTGATTTTAATTTAATAAACCAACCCAGTGTATTGGTGGCGACTGATTGGCGAGGATAGAATAATTCTGGCGAGATTTTTTTTATAATGTTTTTCTCTTCGTCTTGCCTTTATGTACGTGAGTCGTATTTTTAGCTGTCACTCTTACACTTTTTAGTATCAAAGGGTTAGAGACATTGGGGCTCCGGAAGTATACCAACGCTGGTCGAGCAGTTTATAAATTATGGACTTAAACAGGAAGTGACCGCCAACTTTTTTTGTGTGGATTTTTTTTTATATGCTAAAAAGTTTGAGATAATAATAATTCGCAAATGCGTGTTAGATCTAGAGCTACAACTTTTTTTATGGTTATATTTTTTTCCTTTCTTTCCGGTTGGCTTGTCAGATCATGAGGAAATTAGCACTAAAAAATGGCGTTGGAGACAGTAAGTCTCGAAATTAAACTAGCCTCGGTAAATGCTGTTTATAAATTCTGAAATACTTTTTTCAACTCTTATCTTTTGTGTTTTTTTTTAATTATCCTATCCTGAAAGAAGTTCAAGATAAACAAAATCGACGCATGCGTAGTTAAGTCTGAAGCAACAGCTTTTTTCGCGATCGTCTTTTTTTATTGTTTTACTTCTATATTTTTTTTTGTTTGATTGGTTGTCAGATCATTAGAAAATTAGCTCCATCGGGCTTCTTAGAAAAAAGTTCAGAGTTGAAAGGCTGACATATTATCGTATTCAGAATAGTCACTTCTGAAGCTGAAGGGCACAAAAAAAGCTTAGATAAAATAAAATTCGTTTGGTATAATTACCGTTTTTTCATCGTCCATGTTCGTTTTTGAAGCACAAAGCAGCTCTTGAAGCTCAATTTTTGAACTTTTCTTTGATGCATTTGTCAGATAATATCCCTTATAAGAAAAATCGACTCGATTAGGTTCTTCAAATAATAATAATAAAAAAAAAACTTGCTTCGTCGCTCGGATTTTGTTTTAAACTTTCGCTTTATTCCACAGCTTAACTGATTGTACATATTTTTTAATTTGTATTTTTTCAATTCAATATTTTTTTATGAAAAAAAATTGTTGTTATATATCATTAGTCACATCTGTTGTTATTGGGTCTGTAGTATTATTATAGTTATTCATTTTTTCTTATTACTTGCTGCGATTATTACTTTTGCTTTCCTATTTATAATTTCCTAATGAAAAGAATAACAGTTTGGCTTCTTAAAGTAAACATCAAGCAAAATAATTGTATAAATTAGTTTATCGCCAGCTACAATTAAGGTTATTAGACTTCATTAGGAGATACATTTAATGTAATAATTGTGTCATAATTGAGAAAGATGCAGTCATTATGAATTTTTTGTGTCCTAAGCTGATCCGAACTATGTTAAAACTACAAAAACTACATTTGGATGATACAAAAATTTTTATAAGAAAATATGATAAATTACAAACGAGTAGATAACTCAATTATTTTTATTGGTTTATTACCCAGTAAAAATATACACTGATTACAAACTGCGTTTAGCATATACTATTTAGTTTTTATTTTAACAGTGTTTCATTCAACTTTCTTACAGATTTTTAGTATTACTTACTAATCTAGAATATACACTAATGGTTTTTGTAGGACTCATCCTTCCATATTTAATAGAAATTGATTATTTACATGGCTACATCTTTTTTTCCCTGTATACTTTTTACTGTATTACTAAAATATTCTGAGAGTTCTTACAGATTATTCCTGTAACAAAGACCATATCTGAAATAAGATTGTATACCGTACAAAAAAGGGGGAATCTTCCACATTGTAATTTACTGCAATCAATGGCTTTTTCCGTGATTATATAAGTACCATCAATGTGTTTTTCTATACAATAAATACCAATCCACTTTTGTTACTGGATAAACCAACAACGAACAAACACGTTTTTATACCCAACATTAATTCTACCTAAAGAAACGGACCGATCATGGTTTTAATTGGATGACACCATGTACCCAAACGTTAAGCCTCGTGTTTTTCGAAACACGCAACTTAATTAAAGGGGGGGGGGGGTGTAAAAATAAGCCCCCCTCCACTGGTCACTTCGATTCTGACACACCATGTAATCAAGGGGGTAACTAAAGTAACCCCTGTCATGCGGCCAGAGCTGAGGTTACCACGGGAAAGGGGCGTTTCGAACACCATCTGCTGTTCTACACTTTCAGGTATCAAAGGGTTGGCCATTGTTGTATGAAACAAAGGACAGTAAGAAATGTTGGTTGGGTAGGAATGTATCTGAGACTTGACCGATTAGGAGAAAAAACATTTATAATGGTGGCCTTATGTTATGCATCAGAAATGTAATTCAATCTAACTCGCGGTTTTTTTTCCTTCCTCATAACTATCAAAGAAAACTCCATTTCATACCAATAACTGGTGATTTGTAATTTAAGTTGCGATTTAGTAAGGCTGTGAATCGTGAGCAAATAAGATTAATAATGAAGCTATATAGAGGTTCAAAACTAATTTGATGTTGCTCACGTTTTTTTTTTCTTTCTATTTTCTACTGCCAAAAAAAAAGCACGTTTTTAACAGGGTCCATACATATACAAATAGATTTGAATTCGAGTTCCGATTTAATATTGGTGTGAAGCACTGGTCAAAGTGATTGTAAATCGGACACACACTCATGTAGCGATTTTATAGATTTTGTTTGGCAAGATCGATAAAATAATGGAGTAAAACACAATTCTACTGTGATGAAGTATTGTTTAGAAGGATGGTCGATTTTAAATGAACACTCATTAGGCCATGGCATTTAATTAAGCAAAATCCATGAAATGTTGGAGTAAAACAAATTCTGCCCGAGAGTTTTTGTTGTCGTAGTACAATGTTTCGTATGGTCCTTGTTGGGCATCACCTAAAAAGCGCAATCCTTTGCCAGTTTTGGTTCTGCACCGTTGCTTCATCTCTCCATTGATCTTTGCAAACACTATTCTATAGATTCAAGCGAGTTCTTTCATGTGATGTGACTTAACATCTCTATTAAATCAAAAGTTTTAAAATTTCAATAGTATATAAAATGTGAGATACAGTTTTCTCACTCTAAAACATCTAATCCTACTCGAATATTTACCTGTGGTCGTGTACTAATGGAAAGGACTTTTCCAAATCCGGCCGCTGAAAACAAATTGGGCAGTTTCATAATAATGGAAATGAGGATTTTTCTTTTGGTTTTAAACTGGCTCGGCCTATTTGTAGACACGTAAGGTTTCTTAATGAGCAGCTGTCATAGGTGCATCTGAAAAATCAGTCCTTTTCAAAGTTTGGACTCGGAGTATTTCTTAAACGATTGATTTTTCCCAAAGTATTGAAAGGATTTTGGACACACAAAAATGGCTGTGATGGACATGCAATAAGTTTTTAGTTTTAAAGAGTGGTTTCAAACTATCAAAGTTTCGTGGTGGCGTTTTGAAATTGTCATTTATACAAACTTTGAACCTTTATGTATCGAAGAAATTCGAAGTGGGTGTACGAAGTACTCTTGTTTTATTTTAAGAAATTTAATATTAGTTTTAAAAATTGACACTTTGTACAAACTCGTGGGCTTTTAATTGATCAATGGGTTCATAAAGTAATTTCAGTGATACGTGAAGTATGAAGTGTAACTAGCGTAATTTTGTTTTGAAAATTAGTTTGTATGTTTTTACTTTTGTATAGGAGTATTGAAAGTAAATTAATTTTTAAATTGTTGGGATAGGAAGGCTAACTATAGTTAGGAAAAAAGTACATGGGATTTAAAAACTTAAATAGATAATTTCGTTGAAATTTTTTAATGTTATTAAAGGGTTTTCCTTGTTACATAGATTTCATTTAACCGGTCTCTTATATATCAATCTGATTGTATTAAAATCCCTTCCGAACCGAAAATAGATAATTTATTATATAGTTGATAGTTTTCTCAAAATTATACCATTGTTCCACGAATTCCCATGCAAAAGAAGTATGACCAGTTTCTAACTTAACAGCCAATTTAAAACTTGAACTATAATCACCGCGTTTAAGTCTGGCACCGTATTATTTTTCATTTAGAAGAATTATAGTAAAAGAATGCTTTCGATTTATTCTTTTCTTGTTGAAGTTCGATTTTGTTTTCTATAATTCTGGTTTGAATAAAAAGTGAAACGCAACAAATACCTTCTTGACCTCTACGTCGTGGGAATTCTATTTAAATGTTTTGAAATTCAAATCAGCTAGTTGCTTCGGTGTACTAATAATGTAACTGAAGTTTTAGTTGCACTCGCATTCTCCAAAGCATAACTAAGATATTAAGGGGAAATGGGCACGCTGGATCACGGGTCACCAAACTCAATTGCCTCAATGTTTATCCAATGGGGGAAAAACTATTTTCTCTGCCACATTTCTCCGGCTGTATTGACTATTTTTACAAGTGGTTTCTTTTAAATAATAAATGTAGGTTACTTACAGGTCTCTATAATTCCACTTTTTAAAATTGCTTCGAATACTTTTTGTAAAATGGAAATTTAAAAAAATATTCGAACCTATTTCAAAAAGTGGGATTGTCGGGACCAGTAAGTCAGCTACATTTATCACATGAAAAATACGTTTGTAAAAATATTCAATACAGCCGGAGAAATGTGGTAAAGAAGATATTTTTTTTCTCCATTCCCGTTAACACTGATGCGCTTTGCTTTGGAGACCCGCCGTCCAGCTCGCCCATTCCCCCTTATGTCTGGTTCGTTCATTGGCGACTTTTGATCATCGAGTTTTGATTAGTGGTAAATTCAATTGGACCCTGTCGCCAATAAAAGGGATGGACTCTATATTTTAATTATACACTGCTCAAAACAATTAGGGGAATGCATGGTTCCAACCATTTTGCCCCCAATGATTCCATTTGGTATCACCAGCTTCCGATTTTTTTCTCACTAAGTTGAACTCTTACTTATTTATCATTAGATGGAAGAATCATGTCTTTTGAAGAAATAAATAATGTTTTTTTTAAATTGAATAAAAATATGAAAAACATGGTAAAATAAAATTCACTCCCAAAAACTTATATGAAATAAATTGACCCTAAATTCTCCACGCTTGCATTCTTAGAAATCTAAAATTTGATTTTATCTTTTTTTACAATTAAAACTTTGAAAAAATTATTGTTATAATTTATTCAAAAAAATATGATTCCAATTTTTTGCCCCTTAAATATTAGTTTAAAAAATTAAGATTTGTTTTCCTGTTTTTTACCATTTCAATCTGGATGCATGAGGAATCTATTTCATAAATTTTGGATTTTTATAATAAAAAAATAAGAAGTTTTAACTGGACGGTTCAACAAAAATACGCAAAGTGCTCCCCTAATTGTTTTGAGCAGTGTACTTTGAAGATGCGAGTTTTGCAACTAGACACTTCATTTGATTGAAGCACACTGTTAGAAAAGAACTGATCTGTAAGGTATTAATTTTTTAAAGCTATTCCCGAAAATGGACAATTAGAAAGCAAATAGTTACTATTCAAAATCGTTGATTTGTGAGTAAAAAATTGTCTAAATATGCTAATTTTCAGTCTGAAATTGTAAAGTTACTTAGTTAAGTGACAATTTGTATTTTATTGTTTAATAGAGTGCTTATTATGTTAACATTATTTAAACAAAATTTCACTCTGAGCTCTATGTGAGAATAAAATTCACTTAAGTTTACGATTTTGATTTTTTTGCTTTCGAATGCACAGGCAGATTTGGAAAGATAAATATATTGCTTATGGAAATAGAAAAATAATTCACGTTTTCCTTCATGTAACTGACATTTTGTTCATTTAAAAAAGTCGCCTAGTAGTAATTCCTATAGTTAAATCATTTTGTAGGTTAAACTAGTTTTGAAAACATTAACTAGTTTTTGTCAAAAATATCATTTGCAGCTTTGTCATATAAATTCAGCGACTTGTACTTCAAATTCACGAACCAGTCTTGCCCGTTTATTTCAAAGGTTTTAGATCAACTACTATTGTATTTATATTAGATTTATATTTCAAGGATAAGTTTTTCATAAACCAATGCCAGTTTTCATTTAATGACTTATAAGTAGATATTATTACTCGATTTAAAAACAGAAAATGTCGTAATATGTTATCGCTGTATAGCAAAATATTCATTATTAACTAACGAATAAATTCAATGCTTAATTTATCGATTTGTTTTAATCTGATCACTTATAACTGCTAACGTCATTTTAAATATTTAAAAGATATGTTAATATATTTTACCTTTTATTAATCCGCCGTAGCCCATAGCCCTCGTTTAGCTCTAGTGCAACGTTAATTAAAAGATATATTAATCCTTTATTTTTTTTATTGTGACTCTTTTATTATTTAAAAGCTTTTATCAGAGGAATAATAGTAACAAACATTATCGTTTATTATTTGGTTCAATGAACATTTAAATGCCAATTCCATTTTCATATATAATTGTGATAAATTCCTTGACTTGACTTTTTTTATATTACAACCCTTCTACTGAAACAAAAAAAATACTTTTCTTTGACTTGTGTTTTCGCAACGTAGCACCTTTATCATTACTTAATGCATACTCTAAAAAATGACACCTCATTAATATAATTGAACTATAAATACATCATACTACACCCTGGTTACATTTAGTTAAATTAGTTTATTTCATACACAACCTACTTAAACTCATTTACAAAGAAGTTGGGTATTATAATCTCCTTCAACGTAAATGTTTGTCGCCGTTTTTTCGTTTTCTTAATGAACCAAGTTAAACCGAAAAGAACTTAGACATTATGTGTATGGAACATAGACATTACTAACTATTGGTAATACGGCAATTTCATTAATTTAGAAATTAATTTGTTAAAAAAAAAATCACTACAGTTTCAGTTTATTAGAGAACATTGTCGTGTTTCTCTGATGATCACAGTTGGAAATTCAACTTTTACCCATTCTCTCACTGACCAAACCTTGGAAATGTCACGTTTCGCCATTTTTAATTTTTCTCATGTTTGGCTGATAGCCTAAGCGGTCTTGTTCTGCGATTTTTTTCTTAGCACTTTTCTTTTATAAAATAGCTTGTATCGCATACATAGAACTCCCCACCCCGTGTGACTTTTATTCATCTAACCAAACCGAACTGTCACATCTATGGAATCGAAGGTGTTTTGGTTTGGTTGACACGTCGACTTACCAGCGCGAATCACGCATGAAGAACCCGGAAACAATCTTTCTTAATTTTCAATAATGATCAGATTACCAACTGACCATTCACGGAGAATTGTCTTCGTTGGATTTTTGTGCAAAAAAAAATCTATATGTTCAAAAAAGATGCTTTGGATACAGTTTTTTGAGGCTCAAAGGTATATAAAATTGTTTGGTCTAAAATTTATTGAAGGTACCAAGTATTTGCTTAAGTGATATTACGATATCTGCAAACTGCGAACGTCAACACCGCTTCTTGTATCTAGAGAGTAGCACCTTTCTGGTTAACAAGCTCCAAATGAAATGGTTAGGCGAACAAACAGGTGCGTGACAACATACGACAGACTCATTCATTTGTCTATGCCGCACCTCATTCAAATGTCTATTTAGGCGGCTCTGCACGCTTGGCCTACAGTCTATTTTTTTCGTCGTCATAAATTTCTAAAAACATGAAGTTTACGACACAAAAAAAAAAGATCGTCTTTACAACGGTGTCCTTTCACGATATCCGTCGCTTAGTGCCGGATCTTCTAATGGTATTAGTGTCACTAAATACCATAAATCTGCTCATTGTATTTTTTGTTGGGGGTTTTGCTACATTTCTTAGATTACAATCGACTGATAATGATAGTAAAAGATGATGCTTCATTAGTAGAAAAGTATCAAATGTCCAGTTTTACAATATGGCAAATGAGCCGTTTTACTAATAATAAAAAGTTAATGTATTTAAGATTTTTGTTGCAAATGGCCTGCTTTTTTTTCTTGTTATGGGAATGTTGTATTTAATTTTGTTTTTGCCATCATTTATTTTTCAAGGTTTTTGCATTTTGAGTTATAATGGCGCCGTTTTTAACGCAGTTATTATTTCATTTTTTAAAATGGTTATTGTTAATGGCTTCGTCCTCTTTTTTTAAAGTCGTTACTTTTAATACAGATAAGTGCATGAGTGATTTTTCACTCAATTACCAGCGGCTATTTTTTTTTTAAAGTAATTTTGGATTCAGGAGTTAATATGGTAATCGATATTTTTTTTAACTTCAGCCAAAAGCCTTGTCGTTGAATTTATAATTATGCTACCACTGAAGTTTATTGTTTATTTAAAATTTTCCCAGTAGAAAAAAAATAACATTTCTTATGTCATTATTTTCTTATAAAATAATCTATCAATCTGGCTATCCAATTGTTTTCATACTTTTTTATTGTTTAGTCTGAGTTTTAGACCTTCACATTTTCACTGGCTGAATAATATCTCTTTATTTCAAGCTACACGAACCACGCCATTATTTAAAATTTATCTGTGGCTCAAAAAAAGCCTGCCTATGACTCTTTGAAAATAACCAAAAACTGAACATCACGTTCCTAATTTTTTCGTATGAAATCGTATTGCATATGGAAATTTCATCAGCTCAAAAAAAAACTTTTTTAACTTTTAGGATGGATACCAAATTTATAAACTAATGCTAAAATAACTAAATTGTTTTAAAATTATATTAGTGTAAAAAATGGCTAGGATTCATTGTTATTTACTCTTTTTACTCCATTTTATAAAAAAAACTAATGTGGATCTTTATATTAATTTAATTTCAATTAAACAAGTACCATATTAAAATATTTTTAAACTAAAATGTTGCCTAAACCTGTAACAATAACTGTAGAGATTTTTTTTTTTTCAAAATGCATAAATACAATCTTAGAAGCTATTGCGTTAAACATTGTATCAGTCAAATATCAATTTTAATGTAACTTCACTGCATATTTTCTTTTAAAATATTAAACTTTCCTAGTGTTATTTTTTGTCCATAAATTTTTGCACCATTCCGTTTAATTAGAATTCCAATTGTAGCGCTTGAAAACTCGTAACTACCTTCCTCATGCTTAAAAAGTTATCTTTCATAATTTTTATGCATTGGTATTATTACTTCGGGTCGATTCATTTAGGACATCTAATTAAAATAAAGTCTTCGATGTCATTCTATTTGAATTTTATTTTTGATTATTTTCATGTTCAATGTCATTGTTTTACTTATTGAAGAAACGTCCTTCTTAAAAGAAGTTATTATCGGCCTATCATTTAGATCTGAATCTGCAACTAAAATGGTACCTCGTCAAAAAAGCTAGCTATCAAACCATCAAGATTTTTAATTTCTGGTTTTTCTCTTAAGTATTTCATCCAGTTTGTTTTGATTTTGACATTGGCAGACATTCATACTTGAAGTAGTTGTAGCGGTCTTTACTTTTATCAAGCACTACTCGTGTACGATGGCGAGCTTTTGTTTTGTTCAAAAATTTGTTTTATAAAAATCTCACCTATGCTATTTTGTTTTCACCATTCAAAAGGAAGTTGAAAAGTTTTTTTTTAATCTCTTTCGATAGGAGCTTCCACTTTATCATTGAGTTATTTTTCGTAATTAATTGTTTTGTAATTAAAGAAAGAAACTTGAATCGCAGCCAATATCGACGCACTGAACAATGTGTCCTCGTTCAATTTTTAAACCATTTGGTTTTAATGAAGCTTCGGCTTTTTTGTGTCGACTTACTTGATTCACAATGGCGGTTAAAAATTCATTTTAAAACATAAACTTCTGATCACGGATACTTTTGTTAAAGAGTGGAGAACCATCTAAAGAAACTAAAAAAAGTATTGTTTTATCTCTTAATTGTTCAAAATTCGATCAGATTTAACAGGTTTACAATTTCATTAATAATTTTGTTCCTTTTTTAAATTCGTATATCAAATATAAATACTATCTTGACTTAAGAATAAATTATTCATTTAAAAAAACTTTTAATTAAAACAGTTTAAATTCCATTTTCAACCACGAATAATCTTTTTTTGATATCTTCAATTTATTTGAATAAGGTATTATTACTGTTTTTAATTCATTGAGCTGCGGGTTTTTACCCTTTTTCTATTAATTCAGAAATATAAAAGTAGTTATTAAACCGAAACTCATTCCTGATGTGAATTTTTATCGTGTTTTTTAACCGCCCCTTGTGAATTTTTCATTTGCTTCTCATTGGTTATTATCCCCGCCTTTGAATTAAGTATGAAAAGCTTAATGACGTAGAAGTTCCCAAAAAAAACTCAAATTCTTTCGTTCGGTTTTTATTTAACTCCGTTTTTGAGTTTTTCTTCTTTTCAAATTTCCTCACTAATTAATATTTTCTCTACCTTTAATAAGGCTGGACCACGTTTTTATATTCTTTTGGAAAAACTCGCATTTTTATGAAGAAAAACAAATCGTGATTGCCTTGAGGAAGTTTTCTTTTCATTTTGCGATAGTTTAACATTTTCCTACTTCTATACCTAAAACTCCATTACACGTTTTAAAAGCGCTTTCATTTTTATACTGCATTAAAAAAAACCTCACCAGACAACTCTTAAGGCATTTCTTCTTAATTTGCTGATTTTCCATTTACCTATCTTTTAGACCGAAACGCATTCTGTTTATCTCCGTTACTGCGTTTTTTTATACCAACTCATTTTTCTAATTCAATGAATGGCAACATTTTTATTGTACACCTCAAAGCAAACGATATTTATTTTGGCACAATTTTATGTGATTGCTCATACTTTTTAAGCAAAGCTATTTATTGACACAAATTGCAATGAATATACCTTAATGTTTTTGTGTATTTACCTTCATATGCTTAAACATAACACTTAAGTCTCTCATTGACTCATTTTCGAAGCTTTTTCAGCCTCTTTAGCACTTTATCATGTGCAACCCATTTTAAATATACTCAGCACGTTCGGTCTTTTTATTCATTTTTTTAACGAAGCTTTTATTTCTATGATCAAGCACAAGACTACGAAAATTGCTTATTCAGATGTGTTTTGAAATGTTGTATATTTAATCTAATTACGATTCCTTCTTTGCAATGTAAAAGACTGAGAACTCCCGATTTTTTTTTAATTTTGAATTCAACAGTAGAAATACAGTTTAGTTGAAGTATGTGGAGTGGGTTTTTTTTAATCAATTATTGAAAGTTTTGCCTGAATGTTGAACATTTAATGGTTAAAGTTTTTTTCCAATGTTAAGTTATAAATGATTATTAATTGAATTTTTTAAAAACTATTTTCTTTAGTATGCATTGCATTTTATATTTTCCTGATATATTATTTATTCATATCTAAAATTTAAATACTATCTTTTCGTATGTTTGCTTTTTTTTTATTTTTGTAATTTTTCTTTAATATTAAGTTAGAAGCTAAGCTTTTTTGTATGTTCAATTGAAATATTAAAAGTATTTTATGAGTTATTAATTTTTCCCTTATCAAAAATTTATCCTGTAAAATATCTCGAACAAAATGTACATTATTTTTAAGAAAAATAACCTAATTAAAATTTATTTGAACATTTTCATTTTTTTGCATAGATTGAATCACTAAACATTGTGTCTAATCATTTAAACTTTAAAAAAAAAAAAAAACATTGATGAAATACACCGAATTAATAGTTACATTTTTTACCTCCATTGGTCTCTTATTTAAATTATTATTTTAAAAGTCATTTAATTATTTTAAATTAGTCTCACTTTTTATAAACTTAAATTATTTTTATTTTACAAAGTATATTTGCTTCCATTTTATTGTTATTTTTTTTTACAAAACAAATTCCGGAGCCCTAACACAAACAACTACCGCTTAGTACCTTTCAGTATAACCCAAATAGCACTTCAGCGTCCCACAACAAAGAACACATGGCGATCATTTTGGTGCCGAAAGGGTTAGTTCGCCGAACGCCACCGCTAGATGGCAGCATGGGAGCACCTCGTGAATAGCATGACGTTGCTATGTACGCGTTGCTCCCCTCTTTTTAACCCTTTTTTTTTAGGAGTCGGAGCTCGGCGCTTTTTCTGTTTTCTGTTTCTTTTCTCGTTTCCAACGCTTTTAACCTCCGCCATTTGCGGGAGGAAAGGGTTGTGACGCCAAAAGGAGAAATGTTGGCGATGGTTTGAGCGGAGTGTAACTCTTGGCTGATTTTGGGTTTGTGTGTAAGCAGAGAGCTTGTAAAGGGTGCGAGGCTCTGTGCTAACTAAACAGCAAGATTTTTGGTATCTTTAATTTTTCTTTTCATTGGTTCATCGAATTTTTAACGGAGTTAATTGTATTCTTAAATTGGAACGTTTCTACGTATTCTTAAATTGGAAATGTTTGGCGCGAGACCTTGTGCATTTTTCGCATAGCTCTAAAGACCTGTATGAGATTTCATTTATATTGAAAACTAAAATATTTTACACATCACTTTTTATCTCAAAAGTAACCTATTCAAAGCGTCTATATCGAAAAGCTAAGTTTAAGGGTACCCAAATATATCCTATTTTTCGGCCAAGATGCGAGTTGCAATTTTGTCACATTTCTCCGAAGACAAGGAAAATTATTTTCTAGGGTTTTATAGAAGAAGCGGAGGAGTTTTAAAGGAATGAATAAGGGGTCTCTTTTTGGCGCGTTTTATACATCCTCGTGGAAAAATGTGCAGGTTTTACTTACGGCGTTCGCGCGCGCAAAAATTAAAGGATGATGATCGGCTTAGCGTATTTGGGTGTGCAAAAACGGCTTTCGGAAAAATTTTAAATTCTGAAGACTTGCCGCGTTGAAGGGTGTGCAAAATGTAAGACTTTATTTTTCGAGTAAATATTTTGAGGAAAGGGGTATTAAGGAATTAACCTTCAGCGGCCTCTTTAACCTGAGAAAGTTTTCATGGGTTTTTTTAATTAAAGGTTCTTAAGTGTACTATACCAAACATTTTTTCGCCCGCATTAAAAATTGTTGCTTCATGTCAAAAATTTAAATTAACTCTGCCTTTTAATTTTCAATAATTAATATAAGTTTTTGATGAATAAAGTCATTTTTTTATATCTGTTATGTAAATTTGTTTAAGATTTAACTAAATAATAAAAATGAATTAATGTTCAAACATAATATTCCTAAAATATTTTCGTTATATTCTTTAAAACTAAATGTGTGCGATATAGGGGAAAAATTGTTATTTTTTTTTTAATTTTCGAAACAACATTCTTGTTTCAAAAAATATACCCAATAAATGTCAGTAAAATATTTTAATCGCCAAGCCTCCTAAAAAGTAGCCAAAAGTTATTCTCCCTTTAATTTTTATCGCAGGTGATTTAAAAAAACATAAAAGTCGTCTTTAAAGGAGGGGGGTGGATGTAATGATGCGCGGAAGATGACCACGCACCTAAGATCGATGGACCCTGCTCGTTTTTCACCCTCCTTTTTTTGCCCGTTTTTCATCCCCCCTCCTTTATTCTAATCCTTTCGCTCCCGAATTATCGATCGGGAGAGCCGGCTCCGAGTTATTTTTTCCCCACTTTTTAACCCTTTCGCGTGCTCAAGAAAGAAAACCCAAGCAGCGAAGAATAGAGGAGCGACAAACAAATTACAGGGGTATTTGGTGGGGGGGAGGAGAAGCCCCTAAAAGGAAATATTTCATAAGAACGTTTGTTGGAATAATTAAACATGGCGTCCTTTTCCTATAGAGGGAGGGAAAAAGAGGGAATGATAAGAAGAATCCGAAAAAAAGTATCTTTTATGCGGAATCTCCCGGAAAGGATAAACTGCACTGAGTTGGGTGGACACAGTCCTAATGAGTGCTTAGGCTTAACTAGTTTTGTTTAAAAATAAGAATTTTAATGAAATCCAATGAAGATTTTTTAATTAAATCTTTGTATTGTAAAAATTAAAAAAAAAACTACTTCAAAGGCTAAAATTTAAAAAAAATTCTTGTTGTTTCGTTATTTAACAAGTTTGAATCCACTTTTGAAATCTAAAAATGTAGAGTTCGGAATGAGGGTTTTTTATTAAAAAAATTATTATCTAATGTCTACTCATTATTTTGAGGGAATTTATTTAACACTTTTTTAATACATTTTTAGATTGCGAATAAATACAAAGATATGTGGTTTTTTTTCATAAAAATATTAACATAATTTCTAATGTAAGAAATCATAAAAGTCAAAAATGAAAAACTAAAATAATAAACTTTAAAAAAAATATCTATAACAATTTCATTAAAAGGTTTATAGAGCCACACTAGAATTAAAAGATTTTTTAAAAAAATAAACTTTCCTAAAAAAAAAATTAACAATTTTTGTCTAAATTTCAACTATAGCTTTGTCAAATTACAGTACGATATGAACAAACGCCGTGAACTACGTTTTTGTTCATGATTAATCGGAAGAACAGGATCAAATGTAATTTTAGGGTATGTCCTCCGGAACATTTTTTATAATTTTTTTTTCTTTCTCGATTTTATCTGTTATTTGATTGGTTTGTTTTGATTGCACAAGGCGGGGGTTATCATTAATATCGTCGGTTGTTATGAATTATTTTTTAGTCCCTTTGGACCCATGGTGGGCAAAATGCGTTGATGAAAGGTTTTATTTCGGACAGTTAGATATAGGGTTTTTGAGTTGTTGATACTGGTTAAAGTGGGGGGGGTGAAATGGTACAAATATTTATCATTTAGCAGCAGCTTATAAATATTTAAGAATTATGCAATAATTGTTACATAGATCAGATTTCTTTTAAATTAAATTTAAAAACACTTTCAAACTCAACAAATAAAAACTTAAATATGAAATTCAATTTATTATAAAAAATGTACACATTTTGTAACATTGGCAGTTCAAAAGCAAAATTTTTATATAAAATTAAAAATCGAAAGAAAAAATTGTATTTATGTGAATATAAATTATGACTTTAAAAATAAACAACTTCAAATAAAACAAATAGCTATAAATGAATATATTTTTATATATATTAAATATTTTATAATAATATTAGTTTTTTTTTTTTATTTTAAAGACTTTTCTGCATTGTATTCATTTTATTCTAAACTATTGTTTATTAATTTTTTTATGTCATTAAAACTACCAAAACAAAAAAAATCAATAAATTAATCTGAGTATTTTCCCAATCATTATTCATTAGAAAAGCGCTTAAAATAAAAAATAAAACATTTGTTGGAAATAATTTTAAAACATAATTTGAGGGACTTTTAAGATACCTAATAGAGACATAATAAATTTAAATGTTTGACTCGTATTTAAAACATATAAATGCTCTCAATTTCAAATATGTCATAAAAACAGCTAAAAAATTATACTGTTAGTAAGTATCCGTTTCCAAATGCTTCCACTTTTATTTTAAATATCAAAAAAGGCTTTTTCTCACAGTTCCAACTCGAGATAATTTATTTACCATTCTTCCGCCCCTCGCTAATTATTCAGTGGTCGTCCGAAGCACTTACTAAGAACTAACTACGAGCGGAACCTCAAGTTTTAAGTTTTTCGACAAAATAAAACAAAAGAGAAAAAGTTGGGACCTTTTTAAAAATTGCAAAAACCTGGGGCTAAAGGCAGGCATCACGCACAAAAATTTTTAAGAAGACCTTGCAAAAACAACAGAATTTCTCGGTTTATTGCCTGCCGGGCGTGAAAGACTTGTCACATTTGTGAGAGTTGTCAAAGGCTGCTCCTGGGGAAGAAAAATGCAAACTTAATGAATCTTTTAGAAAAGCACAGCTGCCGGAGCTCGTACACGCTATCCACAAATTAGACCTCTTTCACGTAGTCTGCTTATTAAACACGGGATCCAAATTAACCAAAAATGCCCATCACCAGGACTGAAATTTTCTCGCGTCTTGAAAAAAAAATTTCGTCAGAAGAAATTTGGTGGTTTGAGAGGTTGTTATTGTTGAAAGCGATTGTTTTTTATTTGTGGCGACATTAGCGAGTATAGATCTTGTGCAACGTTCCAGGCCCTACCAAAATCTAGAAGATATGTTCTTATTGTAATCAAAATTAACAAAAGATTCCCATTACAGTACTGAAATGTTCTCGCGTTTTGGAGAAAAAAAATTGGTCAGAAGAAATAAAATAAATACTGAAAAATTTTCAATGCTCTCTCCGACTTAGTTAGGATGGCCAGACGTATTGTTTTTTGGAGTACCAGTTTATTCAAATATTTTGCAATTTTTATAACTAGATAAGTTATCCGTGTTATTTGATGTAGTTCAAGAAATAAATATGATTTTAAAAAATTTAATGACGATTTCACATGCTTAAGTTTAATAACTGAAACAATTCTGGTCATGGTACTTCTAGTGCAGAAAAATTGAAATATTAATTGAAAAATTTGAAAACAGTTTACTTGTAAAGTACAAAAAATTTACTAGTTTTCTGCTTAATTTTCCTGACAATGAATTATGCACAAGTAACAAGAAGGTTCTCAATATCGAATTATAAAGTTCGCTTTATAAGAAGTATAATTTTGACAACACAAAAAAATTCTAATTTTATGAAATCTCTTTTAATTCAATTTACTTCCACTTATTTATTTATTATTACTTGTAGGGATGGATAGCATTACGTTGACAGGAAACAAAATGAATTTTTAGCTGATGTTTTTATGTGTTGAATAAAAATATTTAGACGGCTACTTTTATATTTTATATAAAAGGATGTTTGCCCTTTAAGGCAAAATTTTTATTTCATACGTAAGTTAGGAGGATCAGATTCTCTAAACTTATAGATTATTTTATTTTGAATAAAGTATAACTTATACTAATTCAAAAAAATGCTTGATTGTGTTCGAATTATGAAACGGTTCATCCTTTGGAATTGGACCTTTTCTAAACGAATAAACAATCATCATTTTAGAATATTGGGTTACCACAGGAATGAATCCATCTCACAAGGCAGATGATTAGCTTTGTGCCTTTACAGAAAAAAATACCAATTTTCAGTGTTGAAGAATGATAAATTGGCCATTCTTCTATTTAAAAACTAGTTTTGTGTTAAAAGAACATATAGTTTAAGAAAAAAAAGGATTAAGTTTATTTTTGTACCGTACAGTACAAGTTATTGTATGCACCTTTGTTGAAAATTTGAGTATGATTAAAAAAAATAATGTAGTATTTTATTTGTGTAACTTATAGTTGTTGTTTTTTTGCAGTCGCCATGACGTCTCAGCCGACGAATGAGTCGGAACTACAACTGTATCGAGTGTTACAGAGGGCCAACCTGCTGGCGTATTACGACACCTTCATTTGTCAAGGTAAACTTCTTCAACTTTTTTAAGTTTTCAATCATATGCACACATTTAAACACAAAAACCATGCTAAATGTATGCAGTTAGTTTACATACAAACTCAAGGTACTTGAAAACACTTCCGGTGGCCTACTTCAGAGCTCCATCGCAGTCAATATACGTCTCGTAATGTTGAGGCCCACACGCAAATGTGCAGTTGCAAACAAGCTTTTACAAGTAGAAGTAATTAATTTATTGTTTCACTATTCAAAACCAGAGACAGCTATACTAAAGCTTTAACGCACATAATTTACACTATTTAAGTAACATTATCTAGTTTATCCCAAACATATTTACGTACCTAGCTAATGTATTATTTAATCACCCACTTCATTCTTATTGTTCATACTCATCTTACTTCATGTAAGATTCTCAAAGAATTAGAAATAGAGAATTTACTCTTTGTGTTCGAAACTCAAATTCAAAGAAAAGCTTGAGTTTTTAAAAATGCGGAATATTTTTTTCAACTCATACAGTTTTACCACACATTACAATTTATTAAACATAGGAAAATATATTTACACTCTCATCAGTCAACACTCATTTCAACCATGTTTTCTTATTCTTTATATTTCTCTTTGTTTTTCTCTAAGGCTGTGAGGTTTCAAACAAACATTTACAATTAGAAATATCGATTTTTTTTTTCTTGTTCAGTCTTTCAAATTCAGAAATGGAGTGTGTTTTAAAAAATGAATTATAATTTTCAAAAAATCGATCTCAAACGAGGCACTCAAAAGTTTAGTGCTTACTCAAATCAATCAAAGCCGTCTGAAATTCATAATAATTAGAAGTGTTGCGATTCGTCTGTTTTAAGTTTTGTGGATCATTTTTTAATCTGTTAACACTTTCCTATAATACGTACTACTTTTTAAAATCTTTAGTTATAAGCTCAAGAAGCGAAATTGTCTTTCCTTTTTAATTTTAAAAGCTTTAGATCTTTTTTTACAGCACAATTAACAGAACTAAATGGATATTTCTTTATAATATGTTTAATTTTGCATTTAAAAACTCCTCACAACTGAAAATTAATGAATGAAGCTACTCATTCTTCAGAACGTATAAGCATTGTTTTTAGCAATTCTTTTAATAATGTTCTGCAAAAGATTAACACGAATTTATTAAATAGTTAATGATGTCATGCGTATTAGTTTTGATAAAGCTTTTCGTATTTTTCAAGCACGTGATGTCGTTAAAAGCTCTTTTTTTTAACTCTCTCTAATCACTTCATAAAATTTTAATTTAAATTTTTGAAAAATAATATTGAAGATAATATCAGTCCTACCTTAATTTCCTACAATTTTTATAAATAATCATGGCTTCGTGTATTTACTTCATCGAAGTGTTTTTGCTATGATTTAGTTACATCAATCATCAATTTCATCTAATTAATGATGGTATCTGTAACATTAATCGAAATTGGCACGATTAAGTTAAGTCTGTCTTATGAAACGTTTTATGATACATATGACTTAGTTTTTTACTTGAATTCTTGATATTTCTTATTCCTTCATTATTTATGTTGTTAATTGAGTATCAGAACAACTATTCATTAAATCAACACATTTTCCTTCAAGTTTCTTTTTTTTTTCATACTTTTAATCTTTACGAAAACTATCACTAATTATCTTGTACGAGTGATCATCTGCAAATTCTGACATTTTGAATTAAGAATTAGCAATAATTTAGCTTCTTCATCAGTTTTACTTATTCACGATTTAAATAGATTTTTATGCTAACAAAACTACTAATTCTATTTTTCGATCAAGTATTTGAGAGTATATTTTTAATTTTTATGACTTAATCACATTTTAGCACAAACCGTTTGTCTATTTTTTTTGCCAAAAATTTATTCTTTAAATATTACTTTGTTAAGAGCAATAATTATTATTGTAACGTTGGAAATCCTTTCAAAATACTACATAGTTATCTTTTAATAAAATGGGGGGGGGGGGAATACCTTGTTATTATTTCTTAAAGAAAGTAAATATTAAACACGTCTAAAAATTATTCGAATATAACTTTTTTAATAGTAAGCTGGCGCTTCTTAGGGGGAAAATATCGAAAACTTGTTTTTTCTAGCTATAAAAAGAAATTTTTAAACATTTTCGAACATGGAACACAAAGAAATCTTGTATAAAATGGACTGAATGTATACTTAATAGTAACACTATTTCTGGTCCTTTTTTTTTTTAATATATTCAAAATTGTCTGGAGATGTAACAGAAATTGTTATACATTTTTTTTTGTATTTTCCCTGCGCTCTTTACGAGGCTATTTTCTAGTGTATAGTCATTCTCCCTCCAGCCACATATTGCCTAAAGTAGTTTTGACGTTGCAGTGTTCAAATTAGATTATGTCTCATATTATAAAGTCAAAGTTTAAGAGGCTTAAGATTTTTCTGCAAAAGAACGTCACAAGACTGATGTTATAACTCATTAGGTTATGAAACGTTACCTTTCAAATCGCAAAAGATAGTGACGCTTTTTGAAATATTTCATTATTGGTAATTGAACTTAATAAATTTGTATTAGAATTTAGTAAATACTAATTATATAGCAGTTTGGTGTTATTGTTATTTAAAGGAGCTTAAATATTTTAATTTAGCATTTTAGTAAATGCTTATTTTCGTATAAGTAAAATTATCTGTATGATAAGGAAGTTATATTTAACTTACTATCTTAAGTTACAATGTCTTCAATTACGTTTATATTTTAAAATAAAAGACACGAAATTAGTTTGTTTCTCTTACTTACTGAAATGAAATCTTACTACGCAAGTTATTTAGTTTTAGTAGTTATTGTAAACTTCAAAGGAAACCTACATATTTTAGAAAAAAATTCATGTATTTGTCCCTTACCTTATAAAAGAATTCTTTTTTAAATAATGCTTTCCTCCATGTGTTATTGTATTAAAATTAAAAAGCAACTGTTAAAAAGCATTCTGTTTAGATACAGGTTAACAGTTTTGGGGCTATCAATCAAAGTATACTGTGTCATATAACTAACTGCTATAAACATTGCAATATTATAAAGCTTTGTCCTAATTACATTAGCTATACAATAAATCGATATTTGTAATACTTAAACAGTTAATTTAAGTTTTTTTTTTACTATGCCCACATGTCAGCTGTCTTTCAATTTAGTGTTTCGTTATATTTTCGAAATAATTCAACTAGTTTTTTTAGTAACATAAAAAAATATATGCTTGTCGCTAATGAACTTAACATCAATGTAAATTCCTCAGTGTCGCCTCTAAAGGATGAATAAACGATTAATTTAACCAGCTAATCATGCATTAACTGCCACGATTAGTGCAAAGAGCTTTCACCATGCCTCATAGGTTCACGGACATTAACTAGCCATTTCTCTAGTTCTTTCTCAAAACATTAGACTGTTATAGTTTGTTTGTTTTTTCTTAAAGTGATCTCTAGAACAGGATCCAATACGAATTTTTTTGATCCAGAAGTATAAACAATCATTATTATCTATTCTCGGGTTACCACAGCAAGGAATCTATCTCAGAGGGCCAATGATTTATTTTGTGCTTTAGCAGAAAAAAAGACCAATATTCAGTGTTGAAGAATAAGAAATTGGCCCTCTTCTAGCATCCATTCTAAGGAATCTATCCCACGTGGCCAAGGACAGAAAAAGGGCTAATGTTCAATGATGTACTATAGAACATTGGCCTCTTTTAAACTAGGGTAGTTCTTAAAACGAGAGGAAATAATGAGGTAGCATTTGGAATGCGAATGAAGAATACGAGGATTTAAAGTGGGTACATTACTTCGGGTATTCGGTTCACGTCGTCTTTAAAATAGTTCAAAATGCTAATTCGAGCCTGATAAAATTTAAAGGTATCGATCTAGAGGTAATGACACTGGCGATAATAGTTATAATAGAGATGTAAATAGCTATTGTACTATTTTTTTTCTCATTTGTTATTTTTTGCTGATTTTCACGCCTCCTGGTAATACTGAAGAACTCCTGAAAATAGATTTATCTTTCTCCATGACCGGGAAATCAAAAATTAATGCAACCAAATTCATCGATACCTTCATAGAAAGTATACTTTTGAGTCTTAAAAATAATCAAATTCAATTCACATTTTTTCAACGTTAACGTTTTTTAATATACTAGTAGATTGTTACATTATGTGGATGTTACTTCATATTTTAATCAATTTCTTCTTTTCCTAAAATCTAAACTATAGTTGTTTTAACAAATAATGGTGCATGACTATTTTGTTTTGATGCATCTTATAAAAAGTTTAGACATTGATATAATACTGATGGGAAATATGTCGATATTCATGGCGCATATATGAAAAATAATTTTAAACATCATTTGAAAATCCTCATAATACATTTGAACCATTCCTGGAGTTGGTCTTAAGATTCTATTTTTACAAAACATATATAAACCCTTTATAAAACATGGTGGAGAACATAAAATGTTTAGGCATTGCAGAAAACTGGTGGGAAATATGTAGACATTCGTGACATATTGATGAAAAACGTTTAAGCATTACTTGAATAACACTATAGAACATTTTTAACCATCCCTGGAGTTGGTCCTGAATGTTTTTTTTTTCTAAAACCTATAGAAACCCTTTTTGAAACATGGCGAATTCTGATAGAATACTGATGTTTAATGTCTAGACATTCATGATGATGGAAATTTTTTGAACATTACGTGAATAACCCTATATATACCTAACATATTTAACCATTCCTGGTGTTGGTCCTGAAATTTTTTAAAGTAGAAACCCTTTTTAAAACATGGCGAAGAACTCGGACGTGAGCTCATTGGGGTAAGTGCCGAAAATAGATCAGTCCTCTTCGTCTCAGCGGGGTCAAAAAACGAGAATTAAAAAAAATTGTCTGAGTTTTTTGCTTGTTTTGCATACATACAGCGATGGTGACGCGACGGGTATAAAAAAAATAAATGTGTCGCCGCTAACATGTGTTATTCACATCCTCTTATTAGCAGATTGGCCGACAGCCAGGATCTCCAAGTATGCATGCAAAATAAGATTTGATTTTTTTACGAGACAGAAATAGGCTGTGCTTGGACACGACTGCCTAGGGGTGGTGAGAGGTTGCTAGGGATTTATTTTAGTAGGTCCCCAAAGTAGCCAGAGAAGTTCAAGGTAAAGGGTAAAAACGTCAGTATGACTGGTTCAGTTTTTCTGTTTTGTGAATAACCTTGATTTAGAATCTTTGAACCAGTTTATTCATTTTAACGAAACTCATTCATGCAAATGTTATGCTTGCATTGCGTAGTTTGAGCAGAAAGATAGTATTTTTTTTAAAATATAAATCTTCATCTTGCAGTGTGTTGCATCATAAGTAAAACATATAAATGCCTCATAAATAAATATAATTCAATAGCTACGGCTGTGATTTTATTCATGCTCGTTGTAGCATATATCTATAGCATTTTATTAACCAAATTATCATTTATTACTCGATTGTTTTAATTTAAAATTATGAATAAAACACAGAATATGCAATCTATTATAAAAAAAAGTATATCAATATGATTGCAAATGTATGGCTTTGAAATTTTCATCAAATACATTTTTCTACCACCCAAAATATTACTGCATTATCAACACGAAAACTTCATACCAAAACAATCACAAGTATGGCTACTATTTTAATCTGTTGCGATGATTACAATGAGCCTTAAATTAGATTTTTGCCTGATATATCACAGCATCTTAGGAACTATCTGATTACTAAATTCCTCTTTGGTTTTGGTGATCGTCATCGATTAATTTACAGAATATAAATAAAATCAATACATTATAAAATCATACCGTACCTACAAATATAAACGAATGCATATGACCTATGCCATTTTACCCAAATTGCTGTTCATAATTCCCAAAATATTACACCTTAACCACGTGGAATCAAAAGAAGACCATAAACTGATACAATGAGCCATAAAGTATCTTTTTCGCGCTCTTTTGTCATCGCAACCACTTGAAGAGCTTCCTGAATATTTATTCCGACTATTGTTCTGGTGCGCCTCATCGACTAATTGTTAAGCGTTATCTTTGGCTGCACGTTCAAAGACGTCGCGTATGATGGATCGGATGGCAAGAACCTGGCTTTGCGAATAATTGCGACAATTCATTAACCTAAATACACAGTCACGACATATTTACAATGCAGAGGGTCAGTGGCAATTGAAAGAGTGTGGCTGTCTGTCATTTCGCTACTTGTTGAAGTGGGCTTGTTAGTGGTTAGAGCGCTGATTTGAGATTGCGGTTTCCGATTGCAGGGCTCAAAATGTGATCGTTTTCTTGCAATAAAAACTAAATTTTCTATGAATAAAATTATTTTTTTAGCATAAGATCGTCTTTTATTTGGAGATCAGGTTTTTTTTTTTTCAATTTTCTGTTGTATTGGTTCTTCATACAAGTTTTTTGATTATCTCTATATCAAAAGCTGATCAATTAACGTGAAAAGAGGATCTAAATAATATTTTACTATCTATATATTTATAAATTTTTCTTGCTCATTGACTTTCAAAACATTTTATTGGAACGTCAACTTCATAAAGCAATAACAAAGCTGCCCTGGCGAATAGCACCCTAACTAATACAATTACGGAACTTTGTTCCCAAATGTCTATTGCCAATCTTTGCCAAAGACTATTTTTATAGCACTAGTTTTTAACGTAACCCATCTGCTGTTATTTAACGAAAACGCTCAACCTAGTTGATTCAACTACCTAATCGCCCATAACATTCCCTCGATGTCTTTGACTTTTTCATCAAAGCAGTGCTCAACGGGGGAACTTGAAAAAGCCTACCTTGGTGGAAGCTTCAGGTCCCACGTATTCCCAGGTTAAGGCCCTTTGTGATTTTTTTCTGCACCCTACGAAGGGTTGAAAGTCCCCTTTTTCAAAGGATTGCACCTAGGATTGCGTTCCCATGCAGGGGCTAAAGAAAAGGGTTTGGACCTGTTCTTTTTTCCCAAGGTGTGCCTCCGGAAGTTGGTGCATAAAAAAACTTTGCATAAAAAAGGGGTGAGAGGTCTCTGAACTGATTGAGCGGGGAAAGTGATCGAACTTTAAACTCTAAAGATTTGGGAACTTTCTTCGAAGGGGTTACTTTCTTATAGGTAAGGTTTTTTCTGTAAGTTTAGGGAGATTTTTCATCAATAGTGAATTTTTGGGTTGAAAAGGGTTCATGTAAGGCTGTTATGGTGCAGGCTTTGTTGTACTTTATAAAGTTTTTTTTTTTTTCAAAATTATTTTTTCACGTGATATTTTTTTATTTATAAACGCGTTAAGAACTTTTAATATGTGATTTATTTATCCCTTATTATGTTATATTGTCCGAAAAATAGTTTCCTAAATAATGAAGTTAGAAAAAATTATACAAATGCTCATTTTGTAATCGTTATAGAGGAGTTAAGGGAGGAGGATTGTAAGTTTTGAGCGCGACATTAATAATAATGAGCAATAAAACAAATAAAAAAGAATGACTCAAAAACATAACAAAGTAGCACATTTTTCTGTGTGTGCCGTCTTATGAATATAATAAGAAAAATGTCCGTAAAATAAAAAGGTCGACCAAAAAAGTTATCTAGTCCCAGTTCATATTATTAATTCATTTTGATTTGTTCATTTGTTATTCAACATTCAAGTTAAATATCAAATTCATTATAATTCAGCTTTGCCTCACAGTTTCTTATAACATTTCATTTTTGCATGCTAATTAAAGTTTTGATTTAAAAAGGCCGTAAAATTATAAGACCTACTGTAAAAACGTTTTTGTTTTGCCAAGATCAATGAACCAATAGAAAATCCAAAAATTATTACAAGGTTATATACACTCTTAAAACAAAAGAGTGAAATCCACTCCAGCTGGAGAAGTGCATTTTCGACACCGTAAAGGCATGCATATTTACTCAGACTGAGTTAAAATCACTCGTTTGGGGTGATCCTGTCGGAGGTTTAACACACAAAGGATCCGCTCCAAAAGGAGAAGTGCATTTTCCAGTCTGGAGGAGTGAAATCCACTCAGACTGAGTTAAATTAGGAGTGTTTGTTTTAAGAGTGTACTGCTTTTGCTTCTGATGAGAACCAGCAGTATGTCCTGATATATTGAGGAATTGGCCTAATCGGGAACAACCTAATGCTTCTGGTTTTTTTTTACGTTATTTCATAGCCCCCCAATAAAGTCTTCAACAAATTAAATTTCTTTTCTCTTAATGCTATTTTTTAAAGTTCACATCGTTCTGACCAATAATTCTCTTTTTACAGATATTTTCAATCCAAACTTCAATTAAAACCATCCTAACTGTTGTTGTTTTTATATTGATCGAATTTTTTCACTATTCAGTTGTGGGTTATTGCGTGAAATATTTATTTCCAGTTTTCCAATACATTAAAAGCGTGTGTAAAGGCGGATACATCCCAGGAAATTACCTGTCGTATCATAACCGTCTTAAAGAAAACTTTTTTGCAAAGCGTGCTCTAACCCAAATACAGAAAATAAATTACTGTATTTTATTTGGAAGCAATTTATTTTCCGTATTTTATTTACTAGTGTATGAAGGACGCCATTCTTTTCCTTCGGTGATGAGACCAAAATTTGAATGAAATGCGTATGGGGGAAATTATTGGGGTTTTTTTCTGCATCTAAAGAAACCGTCTAAGAATCGCTGTTTACATCTTTCAAAATCAATTATAAGTAGGGAATTACTTCAATTTTAACAATCAAAGAAATTTCGGACAATAAATTGAATTTCGAAAAATTTTCACGTTTCAAATTATAATGGTATTTTTTTAAAATCATTTTTTGGAAATAAATGTTATCACGAACTTCAACAAAACGTTAACGCATACTTGCTGTTAAAGAGTTTTTGAATTAGAACATGTTTGGGTGGTCTATGCAACTCAAAACCAGTGTTTTGAAAACCATTATCAGTTTTCTGACTTTTCGAGTTTCATTCATTTTTGGCATTGGCGTTGTTTTTATAAAAAATATTTTTTTAGTTTAAATTCAATTACCCCGGTATAGCATTTGGCGACTTTTTTTGAAGTCTTAAAATTGGATCGTGTAATCAAAATCAACTTTTTAATCAAAAATTTATTTCAACTTAACGTTTTTCAAAGCACATTATGTAATCATGTTGACTATTACTCTTGCATTATATTTCAAAAGTATCTGTGTGTGTGAATTTCGGGTTTTTCGAAATCTAAGCAATCAAATGTTTTATTAAATATTTCGCAAGTTTAGGCACAAAAATTCATTTATCAAACATGTCATTATGATATTTTTGATGAAATTTCCGTTTCATTTGACCTCGAGCTAATTTAAAACAATCGAATGTTGAAATCCGTTGATTCTTTCTTTTCATTTAGTTCTTAAAATACAGTGGAAGCGAAAATTTTTGTTTGCTTATTTAATTTTCAATTATATTAACTCATAGAATGAAATTTTTATGTAACTATTTAAAAATAAAGAAAACTCCTTATTTCAACCTTGAGCTAACTGGTTTGTAATTCACTAGTTGAATATTAATGTTTGGAGTGGTTAGTATAGATAGTTATACGCATAACTATATTTATTATGATTATCTCTTGAATGATTATCTTGCTGTACATTCGTATTCATTTCATTGGAATCTTGAATTTATTTCTAATATACAGGGTGGTTATAAAATAACGCTCGCTATTCGGAGTGGTATGTAGTGGTTGAATGAATAATCCAAATGCATCAAAAATTGAGGCACTTACTAATCAGGAAAGGGGGGAAAAACGGAATCATAAAAATGATAGAATCCTGAGTAATAATTATAATAAAGAATAATCATAAAAAACAAACTCGTCTCTTGACTAATTTAGAACCCTGGTCAAGAGACGAGTTTCTTTCTTTCGAAAAAGAATGGAATCATAAAAAAGACTCGTCTCTTGACCAAGGTTTTAAATTACGAGGCATAGCCAATTAGGGATAATTATAGCCAACACATCCAATTACGCCTCGTAATTTAGAACCCTGCACTGCAAACAGAAATGTCTTGATTTCAGACAAAAAAGCGTCTGAAACAGGGTGCACGTTATTCAGACACCAAAAGGCGTCTTAAATTTTTCAGACATATAATGTGTCTAAAATTCAGACACACATACAACAGAACTATATTAAAATTAATGCCAAAACGTCACGCGGCGTTCCAAGGTGGTCACCCTCCCAAATACTGACCACTCTCGATATTGCTTGACTTCGGTGATCGGGTGATAACCGGTATTTTCAACATGGTACGGCCGTTGACAGTTCATTAAGATGCATTTGCTTACATATATAAAATATTATTCCGTCAATAAATCAAAATCAATCACATTGAAATCAAACCATCTGTTAAAAACTAGTGAATAATAGAGAGTAATTATTGCTTCTATAGTGATTTACACTCAGATTTTTAAGAGAAGAAGAAATACCTAAAGCCGTGTGCTTGGATAACAAAAAGACAGCCGCGAAATGACAAAATCTTATTTCGCTTGAAATCGCAATACAGATCCAATTATAAACCAACTTTTAATTATTAAATTTGGTTTAATTAGTTTTTAATGATTTTTTTTAAATAAGTCGAGTTTCCAGCTAAGTTTAATTTAATTAAAGTGGCACTAGAGTGCATGGAGGAGAACGTTAAGAAACATCGCAAAAATAGTTTAATAAGAATAATAATTTAAGTAATCAAAAATATGAAATATATTCTTAGTTTTTCGATTTAATTTAGGTAATTATTAAATAAAAAAATATAAGTAAATGATATTTTTTGGTGGCATATCAAATTATTTATCAAATAAATTGAATTTTGAATTTTTAATGATTAATATAATTATAATTAACAAGTTTCAAGTGAAAAAGATTGTTTTACTTATAAATTAAATTGCTCTTCATCTCAAAAAATTCTAAGTTCAAGTGTCTGAATTGCATAGCATGAAGTGTCTGATTTAAAATGTCTGAATTTGAAAGTGTCTAAATTTCAGACATTTACATCAAAGTCAGACTCTACAGTGTCTGAAACATATTTAAGACACTATAGTGTCTAAAATACATGAGAGAATATTTCAGAGAATGTTCAATTAAGACCCCAAAGTGTCTGAAAACTCAATTCAGACATCATTTGTTCTGAAATTGAGACACTGCTTTTTGCAGTGTGGTCAAGTGACGAGTTTGTTTTTTTTATGATTCCATTCTTTTCCCCCTTCTTGATTAGTAAGTGTCTCAAAGTTTATTGCATTTGGATTATTCATTAAAGCTACAGACCACTCCGAATAGCGAGCGTTATTTTATAGCCACCCTGTAATTTTACGCGCAATAGTGGAAAAGTAATGAAAAATTACTTGAAAAAGACTTAAAGTTCTGTTGTTGTATGTTATTCAACTTTTTGTAAATTTAAAATGTGGGCTTTGCTACCTTTTTGTATTTTAAGTTTTAACCGGAAGTAGATAACTTTTTAGTCGACCTTTATATTTTACGGACATTTTTTTTATTATATTCATAAGACGACGCACGCAGAACAGTGTGCTACTTTTTTATGTACTTGAGTCATTCTTTTTTATTGGTTTTATTTTACTAACTTAGAAAATAGCTATAGAAACTAAGAAACAATAATTGAAACTAGCCTTGTTTGTGTGTCTACATTGTAAAAAACAATGGAAACCAGAAAACTTCTGTTATTTGCCTTCGCAAAATTTTTGTTTCTAAAACTACAGAAATTTACTGCCAAATTTCAACCGGTAAAGAAAGGATAAAAAAAAAGTTTAATCCTGAAAATGCTTTCGCCTGAGTGGTTGAGTTACTGCTTATTAATTCTCTTTCGTTTTAACTGCCTTGCCCTTCACCAAACTCTAGTGCAGTGGTATTCAACTTCACCGTTCTCTGCCTAATATCAATGAAAACTAAACTTAAATTTCAGTAAAAAAAACCAGTTTAAATAATAACTAAGATAATTTAAGATGTAAGAAGTTATATTAAAACTTGAAGATTAATTAAGATTTTGATTGCACTAAGATCTCTTAAAATATCGGCTAACCCAACTTCTAGTGCAATCCAACAATGCTTCCTGATTGAACTTATTTTGCTGCTTAATAATTTTTGAAATATACCTATGACGTTGAAAGTCTCATAAATTTCTTTTTTTTTTAAAATCATTTTTTTGTTGTTAAATATACTAGAAAGTTTTTTACTAATGCCAGGAGAAAACCAGCACGCCAATATAGTTCATTGCCGCCTATCAGGGAAATCTTTTACATTTTGTCAGGGAATTTTTTTCGCAGATTCTGTAGCCACCCTGTACATTATATGTTTATGATTGCCGAGTTCTAATACGTGTTCGAAATAAGCAGATTCTCTATTGTTTACAGGAGGAGATGATGTACAACAACTGTGTGAGGCTGGTGAGGAAGAATTCCTGGAAATAATGGCTTTAGTAGGCATGGCGAGCAAACCGCTGCATGTACGAAGGCTGCAGAAAGCTCTGCAAGAGTGGGTCAGCAACCCAAGTAAGTGCACTGTAAAAATTCTGTTGATATCAAAAATGTTTTTTTTTTCTGTTTTTAATTGGGTAAAAAGTAGCTGGACAAGCATTTAACTGTTTGTTTTAATAATGGGGCCCGAAATATGTCAGTTTGAAAACCTTGGACTTAAGATCTATGGTTCGAGCCCGGGATTGGAAGTGTATTATTCCTCAGTTGTATCGTGATCAGTAAAACAACCCAACATATTTTTTTGTCTGTTAAAAAACAGCTTTCGTGTCAAAAGACATTGCTCGTATAAAATAAACAAATCGTCTCTGTAAATTAAACTGTATGTTTCTGGCACACCACACACCAGCTTAAAGTTTTTTTTCCTGTAAAAACAACAGACGTTTTACATTGTATTGTTTCAACATCAATTCTCTCTTTGTTTACAACATCAAAATAATGCATTTAATTCTTTTGACATTGATTTTTCACTGATGTTCTCATTATTAATATTCTCTAACAATTCATATTGAATTTGCTGAATGTGAGCTTCATTTAAATGTTTCTAATATTTATTAAGGATGCATCATAAATTCATGTTTATTTTACATTCTAATGCACTTCATTTAAAATTAGCGTTTCAAGCGTTCAACGTTTATGTGGTTATGAACAATAATTGTGGTTTTAAAAAAAATACCTCTAAGAAAAAACTTGTAATAAAGTGGAAAACTTTATTCAACTTTACTTTAGTTTTAGGTTGCAATTATATCCTTTTACTTTTTGAAATTCAGGGAATAGAACATAATAAAAATGAGTTTAATAATTTATTAAATGAAACAAACCAAAAATTCTAACAAACGATGTGCGGCACATTTTAACTATTTCCCCCAAAAAACGAACAAAATCCAACTTTCCCACGATTTCTCTTATTGCGCAACTGCAAACCCCCATGTGAACAATTGTTTCCAAATGTAAACAATAATCCAAAATTAGGTTTCGAATCCTCAACAATGACAATCACTCGTAAATCGCTGACATGTAACCAAAAATAGGCGTGCCGACACGTCAATCATCCCCCCAACACGCATTCCATTGGACAGGGTTGAGGGGGCGGGGCTTGTGAGTCATCGATGGGGATTTTTGACAAGTTTCCCACCCCCGCCATAGGGAAAAAAGGGGAGTTATTATTTTGTTGAAGTGTGCTCCAACAAATATTGCGTTTTTTTTTTGGGGGGGGGGGGTAGTTTGTGATTTTAGGTTAACTTAGGCTAGCACCATGTGAGGTATTTTTAGAAATATTTCTGAAATAGTATGCCACAGGGTTAGGTCTTCATGTTGAATCAATTGTTTTTTGTTTTGAAGTAACAACCAGAAAACTATAGGTTGTTAATAAAGTTAAAAACTTATCATGAAATCCGTAATTAGTTAATTAACTCTCCTTCCATTAAAAATCTATACAAAAGAATAATAAAATACATCACTTAATATTTAAAAAAGCCTATTTACACCAATACCGGCCATATCTCTTCTACAATTGAATCGGTGAGTGCAGAAACAACGTCAGTCACAAATTTCAAATTTTTCAGGAGGGAGAAAAAACGTAATAACTCCTCCAAATTTTAAAATATTTGAGAACTTTTTTTTTCTTTGTCATAACATGCTTTTATGCTGCTGTTATAAAAAAATAACCTAATTTACACATAAATTAGGCTCAGGAGAATTAAAACTATGATTTGGACTAATGCTGTTTCTGCACTCAACTGTTTTTACAGACAGTAGGAAACTTGGAAAAAGATAACCATTCGTTAAAAGTTTGTATTTGTTATTAATTTTGTTTCGATTTTTGTTAATAATATTTATTTTGATTAATTTCACACAAAAATTACAAATGTATATTTTTCCATATTACATGAGAAATGAAGTTACAGTATTGTAAAGTCATAAGACAGGAATATAACAAACTGAAACGCTCTTAAAATAGATCATTCTCGACGATAGTATCATAGTCATGTTCAGTGGTTGACCAGGTAAATAGTTCATCATAAAAACTTTGAAGTTTTCAGGAATATGAACAATCATTTTCTGGATGTCTTCCATTTTCTTTATGTTGATTGGAACTTTCCCTGATGGGTAGGCTGCAATACTTGAAGGAAAATCAATATCGACGTTACGGAAAGCAGGCCTCAGCAACTGATAGCTGTGCTTTTGTAATCCTTCAATGAAAATGTATGTTTTCTTCAGAGTTATAGCGGAACTCTTTATATCGGGTGGGAGCAAACTTGAATTTTGCTTCTTTTGGCACTCTGTGCTTAATGGCGTGTTTTTCGATCAGTTTTTGTAAGAAAATATCTTGCTCATCTTTTGATTTGAACTGATTCAAATTAGCAACAAATTCAGATTTTTCATCATCGCTAAAGTTAGTAAAGCATTGTAATTTACACTTACAAGCAGCACCCCTGTTGATCGAGATGGAATGAGATGCCCTTTCCAGTTGATGTGTTCAACCCCACGTACTTTAGATGTTCTAATCGCGTTTTTTCGAAACTATCTTCATTCCTCCTCCTCTTCTTGGTGGGTGCTGTTTCATTATCACTCTCACTGCTTGTGAGACTCACTGACATAATATTGCAAAGGACTGACAGTAGACGTTGAAAACTAACTTAGAACACGTTGAAACACTTAACTGAACTGACTTCAATACAAGCCTCACCTTAGGGTGTTAATCACACGCGCATGCTCGGCAAGGAACCTGACAAGACTGGTCACGCGATCAGACGGTGGGTGCAGAAACAACGTCAGTCACTGGACTCATGTTGTTTCTGCACTCAACACTCGAAACAAACGTCCTGTATTTACGGAACTACTCAACAGACTAACGTAGTTTTTACACCAAACACGCATCTTGCCTTTCTACGCTAATTTTCATTGAAAATGGGTTTTCGGATTTTTTGGACTGAAGTGGTTTCTGCACTCACCGATTCAATTGCTTATAATGTTTATTGTGCAAAAAATCCTGTTACTAGTTTATGGCAAACTTGATTGGCTACTTCTTGATTTTTCGCCGTCACATGACCATGGGAAAAGCGTTTTGTCTTACCATGAACTATACGAGTTTTTAACGAAGACTGCAGCATTGTACTTAAGGGGTGACTTCTTTAAATTTTCTGTTAGAATTGCTAATAGAATTACATTGTTAAAACTGAATGTGATACTTGGTATCCCCTGGGGTGAATAGCGGTTCACAAGCCCAAGATTAATCAACCCGAGGCGATTTAGAGCCTTGAGGTGCCAAATAGGATCGCCTTCTCACCTCGGAGTGAAAAATTTCCCAAATTTGTCACCTTCAGTTTTAACAGTGTACTAGAAAAGGAAAAATTAGTTAGATTGTAAACTTTCTTCTGTACTTTACTAAAATGTCTGTATCTCTCTTCCCCACAGCTATGTTCCAGACCCCTCTCGTGCCGGCCCTGCCCCCGAGCCACCCCAACCACCACATGGGGGGCATGGGCACCGGCCGCGGGGGCAGCATGGGGTCGCAGCCCCCCATCCCCATGCGGCCCAGCCCGCCCATCCCCCCGCCCATGCTTACCAACAACGCCCACTCGTCCCCCTCCCCCCACGGCCCCGCCTCGTCCGCCACCAAGGACGTGACGTCACCCTCGCAGCTGCAGCAGCTGCACCACCAGCACCAGCAGCAACAACACGCGCAGCACCTGCAGCAGCACCAGCAACACCAGCAGCAGCAACACCACCAGTCGCAGCAGCAGCAGCACTCTGCGGCCACGTCGCAGGCGTCGCAGCAGCAGTCGTCGGCGCAGCAGCAGCAACAACAGCAGCTGCAGCAGCAGCCCCCTCCGCCCACCCACAGTCAGCTGCAGCAGATGTATTCCCAGTCGCTGCCGCCTGTAAGTGGAATGATTCTTTGTCATTGAAAGTGGTGACCTGCTATCTGTCTGTTGGTTTGGAGGTCTAATTTGTAAACATACGTCGTATATCGAAATATATAAGCCTATCCATATTTAATGGTGAACTTTATTCTTGAACCATCATGTGAACCATTTTTCATGTTTGGTGCATATTTGTGCATCGTTTATGTTACACTTCAGGACTTCCAATGGCCGACAGATAGTACACGAGCCTTGTTTGAATAAAACACGTCTCAAGGTCACACTTTTCCTTTCCCTGGTTGTCATTAACACGACACCAGTAAGAACAGAACCGTATATTTAATTGTACCCGAATTCAAGCAGATTTTCTTTAGAAATTACCATTACAAAATGAAGCCCAAGTCGAATGGGGTTATTTTAAATATGTAAACATTGTCCTATAGTTCGT
Source organism: Hylyphantes graminicola (assembly GCA_023701765.1). Lineage (NCBI taxonomy): Eukaryota > Metazoa > Arthropoda > Arachnida > Araneae > Linyphiidae > Hylyphantes > Hylyphantes graminicola. Next base: position 40,677,343 of record CM043122.1, on the reverse strand, counting down.
GTAGTTTCTTTAGTTTTCAAGGTCTGGCAACTCAAGTATTGCCTTCATGGCTAAGAGTTGTCTCTCGCTAACCTGATTGCTAATTCCCCGTTGTGTAACCATATTGATATTGGAAGGCAGTTTTTATTTTACTTGAACCTGACTTCAGAAACTGCACGGACTAAACAAAACGTAGCTCCACACTTTTATTTACAACGTAAAAAGAGTAAATAAGATCGAGTTTACTACGCTTTGCTGGGGAAATAAAATTATTTTACAGCAGGATATTAGCAAAATAACTTTTAAATATGTATGAAATGAAACTATGTATTCCGTAGTTTTATTTTGCTAATCGGAAAAGGTATTTATTTCTCGAAGAATATCCTCCAAAGCATAAATTTCTTTTGTGACAAGATTGCACCAATCCTCTAAATTCTAATCTTCTGATTTCTCATAAATTGAATTTCTTCGTAGCATGCCACTTCGTTACTAATAATGACTAATTTATGGTTTTTCGTTATTCGAAAGAATATACCAATTTCAAATTGTTAGGTGAATGTATATTAAGTTAAAATAAATTTCTTTTAATGTACAATAATATTGTATGGTTTAAAAAGTTAATTTTGAATTATCTAACCGGCAAATTCAATTATTAACGCTACTTTCATTTTAAATCATTTATTATATTATATATATTTCCAACTCAACAATTATTAATAAGCAATATAAAGATCATGCCACTAATTGGTTTTTAACTCTTCGAAATATATTGCCCTTAACAATTTTTTTTCTTAAACCCAATCAAATTTTCATAGGTACTAAATGCTAATGTTTTTTTCTTACCGTCTTATTTCAAATCGTTAAAACTATCCCCTGATCATTCATAAAACCAACTGAGGCATTAAGTTTCTTATTCATCGTGCTAATTAAAAGTTTTTTGAAGAAAAAAAGAAAATTTTATATCGTTGAAATATCTTACCCCGCTATCTTATATTGAGCGATTAACAATATCACCAAAAATATTTATTAAAACCACTGGTGCGGGAAGTTTTAAAGGAGAAAACTGGATGAAAAAAAATATATTTATGATCGTGAGGCAAGCACCAAGAGAGATTAAGAGGATTAGCTATTTTATCCATTAAAAGTGATTTATGTCAAGAACCAAATTTTTATGATGTCATTATTGATTTTATCATCATAAAGGCGACAAAAATTAACTCGCCAAATAATAATTTTCTTTTTAGGTCGCGACGGACCTAACAAAGCACAATGATTTATTTATAAGCCCATAGGGTATTAAATTTTACACCCTAATAAGACGTTTTTTTATGCTTACAAGACGTATGTTTTTAGTTTTGGTAATCAAACTTTGAGTTGGAAGTTCCCTACGTTCTTGCTTTCAATCGTCTAATTAAACGCGACTAATTTTGAGCGTTTAAGGTATTTTTTTATTTTTGCATTTAACTATTACACTACGGAAACTGTGGTTATTAATGGCACTAATAAAGTTTTCTTAAAATAGCTTTAGTGTATAATTAATTAGGAAAAGAATATTATAAAGCATACAGTTTAATGAAAGTTTTAAGACTAATCCTGTATTCATTCATATCATTGAGTGTTTAATATGTTTACGAGTTTTAAAATTAAGTTTCATGAAAATTAACGTAGAAAAGTTTTATTGAAACTCTTGGTTTTAGCTTCGTAATATTCAATGCAATCCATGTAGGTTGGCATTATAAAAAGTTAATGTTTAATTTTAAAATTAGTTTTAAGTATTTATAAAAAACTTCACGTGTATTAAGTGATATATATAATTAAAGCTTAAACAGTTTTCTGATATTTTAAGCTATTGCAATAAATCCCATTTTGTGTAATTTTCGTTATTGAGATAAAATACAGACAGTAAAAATGCCTAATTCTAAAAAAATATTTATGTACTATATATTCGAGTCATTAGCTTCATTAAATCAAATACTTTTCTCAGAAATTTACCATAATCTTCAATACTTTAATATTTTGGTATATCTAACTGACAGACATTTCATGGCACTTGTTAGTGTTTGTTTATAATTCAATAAAATTGTAAGGGCTGTATATTTTCAAATATAATGAAAATTTAAATTTAATATATGTTTAAAAAAACGCTTATCTCGATATAAGTATCGCAGCGCTTTGAGAACATGACTATACCTGTCGCATTTGGTCAGTAGCTTCCTATATAATTTGCATTCTCTTATTTTTTTAATGACGACTTTTTTTTGTCCACCACCGAAAATATTTGCTTAATATTTTGAATTGCACACTCTAAAAATAATATGAATAATTGTAAAACTATATGAGATTTTCATAAAATAATTATTTTATCTGTAAGAGAAACTATACGTAACCGAAATTTCAAATCCACTGTTTGTGATTGTTTCAACTTTTTAGGTTGAATTATAGATAGAAATATCGTCAAATTTCATGTAAAAGTAAACCTCTGTAAACGTGTTTCAATAACAATGGTGTAAGTCATCATTTTATAGTAATTTTCGTTGCCTAAAACCGGTAAAATTTAAATTCTGATTGTACACTATATTGTACGAAAAGTATAATGCAAAAATTATTTACTTTTTCTTGCTTTTGTTCGTCAAACGATTATGTAATATATACCACTTTTAATTTCTCATTTAAATTGGTAAAGAGATTGTAGTAGATAGAAAAACCATTTCAATAGAATTATTTAAGGGTTCCCACATTTCAAAATTATTTTTTCACGGGACGTTTTCCCCTCTTCAGTATTAATCGCATTTTTAAACAGCATATCATTTGAAATGGTATGAGTAAAATTATAAAAAACCAAGATATCTAGTTTACAAGAAACTCCCGCAACATTTTCTTATTGTTATATGAACGATACGAAAAATTTCTTCAATTTGAAATGCAGCCTTTTACAAATGATTTTTAAGATCATAGCTTCAAAAATAAAACGTAATTCATTTTTTTAAACAAATAAGTTATTTGAAATAAATTTAATTTTAAAATTATGCAATGGAAACAACCCTTACTTTTTTGCCCATTCCCAGACCTTTCGGAAGGTGCATTTTACCGGTTACAAAATGTCCGATATTCAAGTACCCGAAATTAAATATCATAAAATAGCCAAACGAAAATGGTGAAACTCCCAACACATGTTTTCATAAAACTCAATTCCATAAATTAACCCTTTTCGTAGATTGAATTAGACAGGCCGTTGAAATTGGAAGACATCTTATTTCAGAAACCTGACCACCTGTTTCGGCGTTAATAACCATTTTTGCCAATTCGTGACTTGGCAAATTCAGTGCTCCCGCTGAATTTTTAGTGCATGCGCTTTGCGCCTTTGGTCAGAGATGACTGAATGCCTTTTTACATTGTTTCAGAACGCTTAGGCATAAGTTCCACTATAGCAGCGTTTGGGATCAATGTTTTACTTGCTTTTGCATTGTGCAATTCTTTTTGGCGTTATATAATGGTGATTTTTTTTATATAATTTTATTATTTCATTCAGAGTAGTGTTATACTTATATTTATTGAACCAAAAAATGAATTTTCTAAATTATGCCAAGAGGAATATATCGTTCTCAGTTTCAATTTCTATTAATTGAAATTAATTGTTTTTAAATGCGAGATGTAAATACTTTTCGTATATTGCTGTAAAATCAGGTTTTTTATTCCACTAATTTATGATTTTCTTGTATTATGCCTCTTTTTTTTCGAAAGAAACATATCAGGGTTGTTAACCATTTCTTTTAATAACTTACCTTTTTCTTGTATTAAGCCCCTTCAAAAATTAAAATTGAACTTAACAGCAAAATAAATGTGTGAACAAAACGAATAAAAAAATTGTAACAAAAATGGAAAAATAACGTAAAATGTTTGACTAAATAATTGCAAAAAATACGACTTTATTGAAGCCCATAGTAGGCACGACGTTTAAACCCACATGAAAGGGGATAAAGTTTGAGTGGGTGGGTGGAAGTGAGAAAGCCCCGCCCCTAAGCGAATAGAACTTGCTGAGTTCTAAAAATAGAATCCTTTAAGCTCCGCCCATTTCCCCATGGGGGAACTCAGGGGAGTTTCCCCCTCCCTGCTTTTGTATCCAGCATGTGTTTTAGATGGGCGTTTCTGGTGGGGGATTTTTTGCATAATTTTGGTTATTTAATGAACTTTTTTAATTATTTGAGGTTCGAAGACGATTTGTTTAAAGGGGTCTGCGTGCTTTAGGGAGAGCATCTAGGGCGTTGTCACCTTCGAGGCTTTTTTGTACAAAAAAAATGGGATGAATTATGGGAAATGGAGTGCCATTAGTTTCAGTTTTGTAGTCGATAAAGGTATTATTACGAGACAGACTGTCATTATGATATTAAATATTAATAGCGTATTACCAAATTAACTTTAAGGTTTTTAATTAAAAAAAAAACTGCGTGAAACACTTTGAAAATTGATTACCAAAGTGCTTGTCATTTAAAAGCTGCATGCAGTTCTAAAATAAATTTTAATACCATTCCTTCGTAACATATAATTCTTCATTTAAACCAACATATTTTTTAACAAAAATATCCATTTTTTGTACCTATTTATAGATCAGCCAACTCTAAACACATACGACAAATACGTAAAAATTATGCCAGCCATTTGTATCTTTGTAAATTGTTTGCGTGATTCCAAAAATTAGCAATACAGTGAAAGGAACCATACTGTATTTCTATAGAATTCTCTGCAAACACTTTAATATTCAGAACGGGTAATTTGAATAAACACTCGTGTTTAGCACGTGAACTGAATCGTACATCTCTTGACCTTGTTACATTATGCGTTTGATAGTGTAACTTACTTGCAACAAATATATAACTATTTTACTTGTTATTCACTGGGTCAGTTGTTTTCAATTGAACAATATCTTTATAGTGTTGCTTGTTACTCATTTTAATTCTTCTTTTTGCCAAACTGATAAAACTACTCACTCATTTTTATCTGGTTTTACATTAGAATCTTGATTTTAAAAACAGCTTTTATTGTCTTATATAGTTATAAGGCTACTTTTTGGATTTTGGACAGTTTATTTTTTTTTAATATTAAAACCCAATTAATGCTGAATAAAGATTGAAAACATAACCGTATGCTGAGTATTTATGCAATTCGGCTCAAGCAATTATAGGTCAAATTTTCTTTTACGTTAGAGACTAAATGCATTAGGACAAATTTGAATAATTATATTCTTAAACTTTCCAATACAACAGCACGGAAAAGACCTTATAAATTATTTCGTACTTGTTCTCCCGTTTACTCGACTACAATTGTGAAAATATCTTTCAAAATTGTTTTACAATAACACGAAGTCTTTTCAATTATTTTTGCAATAGAACTGCCTCTGGAGATTATTTTCATATTCTGTTTCCCTCTTGGCAGGTGTTTCTCCTTATGCTGTTGACCCTATATTTTTAAGCCGATTGCTTTCAAACATTTTTTTTAATATGCAGTGTCCTACGATTACGTAAATATAAATGATTAATTTATTCAATATGTATATTGCCGTATATATTAATCCTGAATTTGTCTGGTAAGGCCTTCTTTTGGAAATTATTCTATTTTAGCAAAGCAGATGTTTTGCTAATCCATTACGTGTCAGTACCTAAAAAAGTTATTAAACCTCGAAGGGTTATTAATTACTCTTGCGCACCAATTCTTGTCAAACATTAGTCAAATGCTTCATTACTTGTACATATAACGGTACCTTCCAATAAAAACGAATTTTTAAACTTATGTAAAAAAAACAGCGTCCTTTAAAAAAATATTTCTTCTTGTTGATGTATACCTAAACCCTGTTACAATGAAAGAGAAGTACTTTGTAGAAATTGGGATTATACCGAAGTTAACTAAAGGAAATCTCAATTAATCTTGTAACATTTCCTTCAAGAATGAATCTTGTTCCTCTTCTGTGCTACTGCATAGTTAGAGTGATAGCAATTCGGCAGCTGTTTTGCTTTTTTTTTCGACTGGATCTTAAAGCTGTTTTTCGTCCGTGACTATTGACTAACCTTCTGTTGTTTCCTATTCCAGTTCTAGTAGAATGTCAATAAAATCTACCTTTACCAGAGTATTTTTTTAATGCAGCAAATCTTTGTAATTGTAAAAGAATTCTGACATTTCCTGTTAGACCATTTCCAATTGCCAGCGAGGATTCTTTTCTGTTTTGAATAATTATATTTTAGCAGATGTTCCTTTATTCCTTTTCCAATTCTAAGGTCAGTAATAGATAATTTTGCAATTAACTAAATATAAAAGGTGTTTTAACCTAATCTTATAACTCTTATTTAAATGATCTTCCATTTTTTTGTTTGTCGAGTAAATATCTTCTTCCCCTTTTGTTGTCAATACAATATTAATAATCTGTGTATACTGGCACTTTGGCAGATGTTCTGCTTTTGTATCGAAACGAACTCTGTTTCTCAGCAGATGTCAACAAAACGATTATTTTATTAATTAATTTCAATGGTAAACAAATAATTTAAATACTTAATTGGTCTTGAATTTGCCCAATAAACCCTCTTTATCCAAACCAATATTTCCCCGGCTTTTGTTGGTATGTCTTAACTGTTTTAGCACATGTCGTGTTTTTAAATACTGGCACTTAGGCAGATGTCCTGCTTTTGCACTGTCTGATAAAAGATATCTTTTGTGCCTTAAAGTCTCCAACTCTGTTCTATGTTAGCGATTCTGGTCAGAATTCAACTAAAAGATTATTTTACCTGAAGTACTTTAAAATCCAAAAGTCCCTTAAATGTTAAAAATTACCTTGTCTTTAATTCGCCCAGTACGTACATGCTATAGCCAAACAAATATTATGAACAATGTCCTAACTGTTAAGGCCAAGCATGCTCTGTTTTAAAGTATCTACTGGCATTTTGGCAGTTGTTCTGCTTTTGCACCGACTGGATTCCTAAAAGATGTTCTTTGTCCCTTGAAGGGCTGCGGGGAGTATCCAACAAGTGACCTTCTCTTGCCCCTGTTCTAAACAAATATAAGTAAAGAAAACTCGTTAGTATTTTCAAATCGAATCCTTTCAATCCTACAATTATCTTGAATTCACAAATCACATGCTATGGCCTAACAAATATTGTTGGCAATGTGTCAACTGTTTGGGCATTTACCTTAAGCATGTTCTGTTATAAAGTACTGCCATTTTGGTTATGGTTCTGCTATTTTTTTGTCTTAATGGACAGCGGGGCGTGTTAAGCAAGTAACCCTCTCTTGTAGTGATGTCGGTTTTATACAAATGCCACAAATATACACGTTACCTAAAATACCAAACGAAACCTTTAAATGCTTAACCAACTCATATTTTATGGCCAAACAAGTTTTTCCTTGGCTCTTGTTGGCTACGTCTGAACTGTTTCGGCCTATGTTCTGTGTTTAAATACTGGCATTTTGGCAGATGTTCTGCTTTTACACCGACTGGATACCTAAAAGATGTTTTTTGTCCCTTAAAGGGCTGCGGGGAGTATCCAACGAGTGACCCTCTCTTGTCTCTGACGCCGGTTCTGGTCGAAAGTCAAATCCAGAGACTGTCTGAGTGCACCGAGACCTTGCTGCCGTATCTCCTGATGCAGATTGATCCCAAACTCCCCAATAGCAAGAAGAGGATGAGTAAAGAATTAGAGGTATGATTTCTCCATTTTCTTTGGCATCAAATGCCTTGGAGAGAATGCTTCGCCCTGTTCCGCCATGTCTTTCAATTCGATTTTTTAAATATCTGGTTGTCTTGCTCATTTTGTTTTTAATTCGTTTTGTGTGTTTGTTGCATTCGCATGATTCCTTTTAATCTTAAATCTCTTGCTCTTTGGCTGGTGTTTACTGTTTCGTGCTTTGTTATTTGCAACATGTGCTGAGCATTTTGTTCATTTTATGATAAATTCACTGCTTGTGCTCACAATTTTATGTGCACCGTTAATATATTTGTAAACTGTTCGTTTTTTATATTTTTAATGTGCCTTCAGCAAACGTTGTAGTAAAAGTTTTCGCTCAAAAGTCCAGGGTTCCATTACTATTTCCAGCAGGGGACAAGCACAACCGTCTGATATTCATGTACTGGGATAGTTATTAAAAAATATTGGAAGCATATCCTATTAAAGGGTTGATATATTGCGTTACTAAAAATCTAGGAACGAATTTATTGCGTAAATTGCCACTGCAAAGATACCATTCTTATCTCAAAATTCTATGACCTACCACTCTCTACTGTCTGTTTATTCAAAATTCACCCCAATGAGATACATAGTGTCCATTTATTCTTAATTTAACCCATTGAAATTTTCCACGTGCGTCTGCTATGGTATGACACAGTTTCAACTTTCCATGCAACCGCTGATTTGTAGTAAGTTATAGTTTTGAATATGTGAATTATAATTGATGTTCTAGGAGGATTGAAAAAGTTAATGACTCTCGGTCATGGCACTTTATACTACAGGAACTTGGCTTTTTACCACGTAACGTTATTTAACCTGCGATTTATCCATTATTTTGTTAACCAAATCTGACTTGATCGGCTATAATTTCTTGGATTTTCTCATTTCATTTTTCTTTTCACAGTCTGCTCCTTCGGTTTTGATTTGAGATAAAATTTGCCATTCAATATTTGTGTTATTTTAATTTTATTGATAAAATAAATGCAGCTGCTAAGTGGTTAAAAAATATCATAATCATATGCAGCATTACATAATTTTTTAGTCGAGTACAAAAGTAATGTTTAAGAGAAATGTCAGTTAAAACCTTATCGAACTTCTGCTTTGATGTAAAGACCCTGCTATCCCCCTTCCCCACAAGGGCTATCTTGCCATTCAATCCCTTTTAATACTTATATTTGCATATTGATTTGCCATAAACCCAGAATGTGGCTATTCTTTTAATACCATTTTGGCTGGCGAATCCCACACAATTAACGAAGGCGGGTAAGAGTGGCTATTCTTGCCAACGTAAAAAACCAACAAAGAATGGTTCATAAAAAAAACTACCTTTTGAGCGTCAGTTGACCATAACCCTTTGTTAGGAGATATGGCCCGCCCCCTCCTTTAGCTTCTTTTACCGTTGGGTTGTGTAAATGGACTTTTTGTATGCATGGCTGGTTGCTTAGGGAACCACGAGAAAAAGGGTTAAAAATAAAAATCATTAACAACGTGTCTTTTAGCGTTGTTCATATTGACTTTGTTGGGCCCTTGACAAAGAGCCAAATCTTATTTCTCCTGAGTAGATTACGCATCTTTGGTCTGCTAACAAAAAAAAATTAGTTGATGAGGAATATGATGGTTAAAAAAAAATCAATGATACTTTGGACAATGTAGGATAATGAAGATAGTCCAGAACATAATAAATTTGGTTCAAGGTAGGCTAGCATGTCAGGGAATCGCAGTAATTGGAATGGTACGTGTAAATATTAAGAAAAAACTCACTGAATGAATGTATAGTGTAATAACAAAGTAAAAAATATAAACGTTTAAATGATAAGAATAAAAAGTTTTAATGGTTAATTAAAATGTTTTAACCCTTTGGCTAATTTAATGATTAAATGTAATTCTCATTTTTTTAACCATTTTTATAAATAACCACTGCACTTAAATAATATTATTAGTTTTTAAATCGTAGAGTAAAAAAGTGTAGGAATGTCTAGTAAGAGATAATGTGATAAGTTAATTGTTTGTTAGCAGTTTTGCACCTCGACTTTGCAAAGCAAAATGTTCATTTCGAAGTGCTTAACTCAACTTCAATGTGGTTGACTCCACTTCAATGTGATTGATTTAACATGTTGGGTAATTTTAAGGAGCGAGGTTCTTAAACTGCTCTTTTGTCTTTCCAGTATGTCATGAATATGCCTGAAGATGACCCAAGGCGCATGGATGAAATTCGCAAATATGCTGCTATTTATGGAAGGTTCGACTGCAAACGAAAGGCCGAGAAGCCGCTCACATTGCACGAGGTATAACACATTACAATATTCTTCGACTATATCCCTCTCTTCCTTTATATTTCTGCAGCTAAAGAAGATGCACGAGATTTGTGTCCTTTGCACAAGCTTCGTGTACATCAGCGAGCTTCGTGTCACCTATGAGCTTCGTAAATCTGCAAGTCTCGTGCTTCGTAAATTTAATGAGTCCATAAGCATAGGACAAGCATTATCCACCAGATACAAAGCTTCGTATTCGAGTTTCGATTTCAGACGTATACAAGCTTCATATATGCTGTGAGCTTCGTCTACTTTTCAAGTTTCGTGTAGTCCATAGACTTCATATATTCGGAAAATTCAAGAGCTTAAAAAGTTTAAAGATATTCCAAGAGATTATCTAGATATATATAAGCTTCGTAGTGGCCACGAGCTTCGCTAGTCATTTGAGTTTCATGATGATGAGTTTTTGATTTCTTCGTCATGAGTTCTTTATTTCTCATGCATATGTTATAGATGAGTCCATTATTTTGAGATTTTAAATACTGCTTACTTTTTCCTATTCCAGCCAAGATAAAAAGTACTTTATTTATTACCCATAACCAAAGGGACTGAGAAACTGACCATGAAAACTTTTAAGTTAAACTAAACTATTGACTCTAACTTATGTATGTGTAAGAAAAAACTGTTTTTTTGTGAATCGTGCTACATTATTGTGAATATATTTTAATTGAGTCATGATGACGAAGCTCTAAATGTTCCTGCGTGAAGTCGATGATGTTCCTAATAAAGTTTATTCATGTGCAATTTAATTACAATTGTTGTAAATGCTTTTTGAGTTAGTAAGTATCGCTTACATTGGAGGATTCATTCTTTGTGTAAGGTAAGAATTTCTTCTTTATTCCATGGGTCGATTGTTAACAGACAAATGTGTGGTGTTTCTTCCATGTTTTGTTTGAGGTAAAATACACAGGTAAGAATATTATTTGCTGGTGAAAATGTTTGTGAATTTGTTCATTGGTGTGACTTTCCAATTAATTATAGTTCTACTTTTCAGAGCTGAATTTGCAATGCTTTGTACATATCCTAAAAATGGGTGTGGTTGTTTCTAATTGTACTCCTTTTCAATACTGAATTTGCTTTTTTTCCTTTTTTCCTTGACGTAAAAAATATGTTTTAATTAAATAATGTTCTTTTTTCAGTGCTGAACTTGCAAATTTATTTGTTCTAAGCTTTAAAAAAAAAACGTTCTAATTGAGTATAGTTCTACTTTTCAGTGCTAAACTCTGCTATATCTGAAAAGCAATTCTATCTTCTTCTCGTAACATAGCTCCTCCTATAACTGTGCTTAAAAAGCTTTTCCTTTTTCAGTTCTTCAGTGATTCGGAATAGTCGAAACGGAGGTATAATACGGAATTCATATATCGGGTAGCCCGTACCAAAGACCCAGCTGAGTAGACATGTTTGTGCAATTTATTGCGCAAACGTCGAGTAAGGAGAATATACCAGGGCACCCCACACAAAAGTGATATAGAGAAGGAGATAAAAAAAATATTTAAGCAGTTAACTAATCAAAAAAGCTAATAAATTATCCTTGACAAGAGAAACGTTGAAAAATTGAAAATGCTCCTTGCACTAAAACGCATTTTCATGTGGTATATGCATGTATGTATAATAATTATACATATGTACAATGCATGTATCTCTAAAATAGTAATTTTACTCTGAAATGCACCTTGCACTAAAAAAAACTTATAGATACGTATGAAATGCATACGTGCATTCATATATATTTAAAATTCACACATTTCTTCACTGCATCTCGACACAATTGGTGAAACAAAAAAAAATCATGAATGTAGACAGTTTATTTGGAATAAGTTCGAAGTTTTCCAACCTATTGAATTTTTAAACTTTGAATTCTTATTCGTTTTACCTTTAAAAGGGAGCTAAATATCTTTGTTTTTCTTCACAAAGATACACAATTTAAGATAAGAGTTACAAATAGTTTTATTGGATGATTGGCCAAAGTCATTAGAAATTGAAAAAAATTCGAAAAATTAAAAACTTAAAATGATAAAAAAAAATATGAAATATTGGTTTGAAATGTTGCACGTGTTTCACCATCTGGGCAGAAAAAAAATTTTCAATGATAAATATTGAGGTTTTTTTTTACCTCATTAATTCCGTTATTTTTTTTATATGAAAACCATGTAATAAAAATATGAAGTTAAATCATAATGTAACTTAAGTGTGAAGTGTTGAATGATAAAAGAAAATGCTAAGGCATTGAATAAGTTGAAGTATTATTTAATAATAATCTCTCTCTCTCCTCGCGTAATATTCTTTAGCAGTGTATTCAATAAAAAATATTTTGCGAAAAAAGTTAACTTAAAATATAATACTATTTTTAAGTGCTGCAAAAAAAAATAAGCAAGGATGATAAATTCCGATTTTAATTTACTTATTGATCGTATATTTCGTTTAAATTCTTCATTGATTTCCCTAAAAAAAATTAAAATTGGATCGAAAGATAAATCCTCGGGAAAAAAAAACTTAGTTTAAAAAGCTCGTTTTGAAATTGCTTGGGGAATTTCAAACATCTAGTTTTACTTATTAATTCGAAGCGAACCTATCTCCCATTTGTATTTTTCTAATTTAAACGACGAATGTTATTCCTTTTTCCGATTGCACAACGCCAGCTCTTTTTTATCTGCATTAATTAAAATGACACTATGTTAAACAGATCCTAGAAAGCAACTTCGCTATTTTTCTCTTACAAATTTAATCGATATCAATGGATAGAGAAGAAGAGAAAAAAATCAGAAAACAGCGAGCTTGAAAAAACCTTAGCACGACTTTCCTCTCTTTATTGCTACTCGTGTCGCCATCTATCTTTTAACTTCTAAACTTCAAATGCATTTCCGCTTTTTACTTTGCACTATTTTCGCGCTTTCATTTTGAAATTTATTTTATTTATTATGTTTTTCGTTATTGTGCTCTTTTTTTTCAGAAAGGATAATTTATTTTTGTTTTTGATTAGAAAACTAAAAATATTTTTTGTTCTCTTGGTTATGTTGCTTTACGACTAAAGGGGTACGATATGATCTTAGTATTTTTTTATTTTTATTTATTTGTTAATAACCACACACATTTAAATTTTTTTGCAATTACTTTTTAACTTAAAACTGAATGTTGCACTTTTTGCACACCTTTCAGTTTCCCTGATTGAGTTTTAATTTTTTGCACTGCAAAGTGTTAATTTATGTTGAGTTTTATGTTTTGTTGTAGTTTGTTTTGATAATTTTCTTTGTTGAAGACTGTTATTTTTAAACGTCAATTTCATTTTTTTTGTTTAAGAAGTTTGTTATTTTGGGACGCTAAAAAATTATTTCGAATTTGATTCAGCATATTGAAAAAAAAACAGTTACTATGGTTAATTCTAGCAAAAAAAAATGCATAATACTAAGCAAAAAATATATAGTATTATGTCTCTGTTAAGGCTGAATATTTTTGAAAGGGTGGGTAATGCTGGGAATTTGGGTGAAAATTTCAAAATAATTTATCTTTCACACTTTTACAACTCGTTTGTACTGTATCAATTTTTTAACTTACATTTTTTTAAAAAAAGAAGTCATTCTATCACCATGCAAATTTAAATTATTGGATCCCCTATATATTTTAAACTAGCAGTATGGTCCCGCCTTACTGGGAACCCGTTAACTTCGTATTGCTTAATTTTAGAGGCATGCTTACTTGTGAAAATACACTCAAAATCAAAACAAAATTAAATTCGTGTTGGCGCATGCACACTTTAACCCTTTCAGTCCCAAAAATTTACTACACTACAGAAACATCTGATATTCACAAAATAAGCTTATTTTAGGTCAAATATACGAATTCCATAAGAAAAAAAATCTATTTAAATTTTTTATATGGCTTTTGAAACAATGCCAAAATTCTTGAACTGTGAAAAACAACAAAATAAAAATATATATATTACCTAAAAACACTTCGAGTTATATATTTTAAGGTATCTGACCATATTATTAAAAAAAATTTAGTAATTATTTTAACCGAAATAGTTTAAATTGTGTTTTAAATATGTGGAACTGAAGTGAACTTATCAAAAATCAGGAGAAACGCTTGTTGACTATTTTCTAAATAAAAAATATAGTAGTTCTGACTTCTATTGAGATTAAAGTAAAATTTTGTCTGATAGAACACAGTGTGAAGAATCGAATGATGTGTGTTTGGATATCATAGCGGGACATAAACATTTTGAAAAAAATATTGAAAGTGATGATGCCAAATGGCATCACTGGGACTGAAAGGGTTAAAAAACACACTAATAGAGGATGAAGCAGCCTTAGGGCGAGCGCATATCTCAACCAAACTCAATCAATCAAACTAATAGAGGATGGCGTCAAGTCCCCGTTTCGGCCCGGTCCATGTATTTTCAAGCCCTGTTATGGTCCCACGTGGATGACGTGTAATTCCACGTGGATGACGTTTTTTGAAACTAATTATATTAATTAAAAATCACAATCAAATATGAAAAAACTAAGCCTCAGGTGCACACGTAGGTATTAAAAGGAACCTATATTAAAAATTTTGATTTTTTTAGAGCAGTCTAAGTAGGTTTTTTGTGATCCACAGACATACACACAGACAGACTCTTTCTTTTATTATTATAGATGTATCTAAATTATGAGTACTTACGACTGGATATTGAAAGTTTTAAAACTTAGCAATTTTTTTTTTAATTTTTAAGAATATTTTTATTTTTAATTTGTAGCCTTCGTAAAAACAATTTTGAATACATAAATATGTCTTCCATATTAGAATACCATCCAAGCGGATTGTACTGAGATTTTATTTCGCCAATAATGTAATTTTTTAATAGAACCTATTTACGTGTCTCTTCTGAAATATCTAAATTCAAGTTGAAAATCTTCAATAAAAACCAAGCCTTCAAAAAAACCAATCCAACCAAATGAAATATCTTCAATAAAAACCCCAAGAGATTTTTTTAAGCATGGTTCTAAATTTAAAATATAAAAAGCATAATTTGAGTTCTTATTTTTTTTAACATCATAAGTTTGTCTACCAAGAATGAAAATGTATTTTTGTAACTGTGTATGCATATTTAAAAAAAGTTTCAAATCTATCGTAATTTGAAATCGATTTTCAAAACAAACTGTTACAGTTCACTGCTATATAATTTTCTTCACAAATATTTTTGTGACGAAATTTTAAACATTGCTTTTTTAAAAAATGTGCTTTACTTCTAAATTTGAGGGGGGGAGACTAGGAAATGGTCAGGGAATTCGCTTGATTTTATATTTGTGTATTCAAATAGGTAAATTTTACATCAATTGCAAATCCAATGACATTCTATTTTTTAAACACTGCCTTAAACAGTAGTTTAGGCAAATTTTGACTAAACTACTGTTGACTTTGTTTATCAAAATTTTGACGCAATCAATATTCTGCTAATCAGTGATTTCACTTAGAAAAGTATGAATTTCATTCTTTACAAAACTGATCAAGTGTTCTACTTATCCAATTTAGTAATTATAAAGAATAGACTAAGACAATAAAGATTAAAATGGCTCCTTTTAATGTACCTTAAACCTTCATGTTTAAGGACTCAATATATCATATATGTCTTTATTTATTCATTATTTAGTGCCAAAGCCGAGCTATTGCCATTTACAAGTGCCTTTTAAATTCGCTTATTAAATTATTTTTATAAAATCTTAAAAGTCTTGTAATCAAAGAGAAAACTCTGAAACTCACTATAAAATGTATTGTTGAATATTTCTATTTTATACTGATTATTTATCTGTACTATTCTAGTACGGCAAGCTATTTGTTCTGTATAACTTTACATCTAGTTCTTTGCACATGAAGTGTACATATTGAAAGTGTCACATTTTGAAAGTGTAGCTGCAAAACTTGCATTCTCCGAAGTGTAGCGAAGGTATAGAGTCCAATCCTTTCATTGGTGATTTTTGCTTATCGTAAATTCAATTGGACAAAGGTTCCAATGACCCCATATATCTTAGTTATACTTAGGAGAGTGTAAGTTTTGTTACTACATCCTTCATATATGCACCGCCATAATTATTGCAAAGCTATAAGAAAAACAATATGTGGTTTTACTTGATTTGATTGCAAATTTCAAATCAAAAATTTCTTTGGGGACTTTTTCTTTTGGAACAATGGTGTTTGAAAAATATTCTTATTTCTGTGTTAATGTATTTTATTGTTGTTTAATGATTAAGTCTGTGTATTTACTATTTAACATTAATCTGTTTTCTTTATATGTGTGCAAATGGATGTGTGTGCCTAATAATGTATGTTCAGCAGCTTACTAGCAAAAGTAGTGTACAATAATGCCAAAGGAATGGTTCCAGGTTTCGGTGAATGAGGCTGCCGCGCAGATCTGCAAGCACATCCCTGCTCTGTTAACTCGTAGGGACGAATTGTTTCCATTGGCAAGACAAGTGGTTCGAGATAGTGGATACCAATATTCGAAAGGACACTCCAGGTATACCATATTTCACACTGTACATCCTAGCCAGGGCCTGATCTACTATTAGGCCCAGGCCTAGGTTCTCCAAATTTCAGTTTCTATTATGCTAAATGTAGAGGGCTATCCAAATTTTTGTAGATTTTATAATTCCTTTTTTATTAGCTTGACTTTAACTTAAATTGACTCAACATGGATTGGTCTGAACTATGTAATAAGGAAGATGATAGATAAACTTGAATGAATCAGCCGACTAGCATTATAATCAATGGAAATCTTACACAAAACTTATGTTAGGGCAACCAATATCTGTTGTGGCTATATTCTGTGTTTTCTTAGATCAGGCCCTGCTCCTAGCTAAACAAGCCTATGCACGCCTTACTGCATCCTCTTATTTTGAGAAATAGGGTGAGCCTAATATCCCATAAGACTGGAGCAAAAATTTTTGGCTAATTTATTTTTTGATTCTTTTATGCTAAATGTTGTTGTCCCTCAAAAGTTTTTTAGAATATTATTTTATGACTTTTAATTCTCCACTTCGTTTTTAGATTAACTTAACCCTTTGAGGGATAAGCAAATTGACTGATATGTAAGCTTGTTTTCACTGCATGGGTTTAAAACCTAAACTTAAAATTTAATTTCGGTACATGTAATAAACTTTATTTCCACAGCAGGATGATAATAAATGACTTCTACCCTACTTAAAATTTTAAAATTTGATTAAATTTGAAAATTATTTTATTTAATAAAAAAAATGGTGTGTTGCTAGAAAACATGACATTCATAGATAGGTTTAAAATTCTGATATACCTCAGAGGGTTAGAGTGATTGCTTAGATCAATGTAATAAGGAAGATGATAGAAAAAATTGTACATCAGCCAACTAGCACTATCATGAACAGCAATCCTGCAAAATAATATCCTAAAGGGTCCCAAAATCTATTGTGCCTATACTCTGCGTTTTCCTAAATTAGGCCCTGGGAATGTCAAAGTTGGTATCTAGCAACTATCCAGCACCAAGTTTGACTAAGCGAATTAAGACTTGGTGAAGAGTGTTACCACATCAGCCTACCTGGTTCCCTCGTAAGAAAATTACCTGGATGGGCTTGCTTTCTAGAATGTATTAACTGTATACAAAGTATCGATGACGTTTGCGTGATTTTTTTGCGTGTCCATAAATCTCTATTTTGAAATGGTGATGGGCTTATTGTAGATAGTTATTGTTTGACAAAAAAAAACTAACACCAATTGAGGTCTTACAATTTCGTAAATGTTGAGGATCCTACCATGTAAAGTTTTTCCAAGACCATATTTTAGAAGGATTAACTCAAAAAGCAATATTCGTCGTTTACGGTACTTTTCCACTTACATTACTCATGAGACATTCTTCATTTTGTAAGACTGTCCCTCATTTAGATAGTTATAAGAAATATTTTACCACAAATATGTTAGCCAATGCAGTACCATTATTTCAGTCCTGTATGGTAACATATGGTTATCAAAATACCCAGCATAAAAAAAAACTTCTGTGACTTTGGCCTTTTAAAAAAAATAGAATAAGAAGATATCACAAAACTATTCTACTGAAATTGTGCCAATGCCATAGGATTTTTTTAAAATTTTAAAACTTTCTTTAGCCATCATCTGGAAAAGTTTTTAAAAACTACCTAAGTATTATGTTTTAATGCAATATCTTCCCCATGTGTACACTGAAATAAATTCCAGCTTTTAAATAAAATAATCGAATCATTTTTTATGATAGAGATATAAATTACAATCCCTTATTGATATGCAAACAAATCTGTCTGGCCTTTCTAATTAAATAAGACTTATAATAGTTCAACTCCATCATTATTCATTACTACAAAATTTTGAGTACAAAGGGATTGCACTGAAAGGATCAGACATGCTCATTACGAAATACTCAAATCGACTCTTATACTATTATTTGTTGTATGTAAAATCTTTGGGTACAAATAGGAACTATGCCCTCCACTATGACCACCCCTGCAGTGGGCAAGTAAACTGCAGTAACTAACACATTGACGTACACCATTGTTGCAAGCACTCAATAACTCAAGCCTGTTAGCAAGTATGCTAAAAGACTGGTTATCTCAGAGCAAAAATGGTCCAAGTAAATGTTGTGGTTACTGCAGTTTATTAGTCCACAGCAGTATAGGCTGTCTAATCAGCCCAGTTGTTATTAAAGGGTTAGGGGGGGGGGGGGTGAGACTTATATATTGACAAACAAATATTTGAACCAATTTCAAAAAGTAGAATTCTAAACATTTAAACCATCTAAATTTATCACATTAAAAAACCATTTATACAAATATTCAAAACACCTGAAGTAATTAGCTTGTTTTCGGTGACATAGTTCCTTTCAGCTTTCATTTCTTGTTTTCCTTTGCTCCATTGGTGTTATTTTTCCACTTGACATTGATTTCTCAATCGGAGCTCAAGAAAGTTTTTTTTCATCATTTTTGTTGCTGCTTTAGACATGAAACATGCCCATTGAGCTTCGAAAATTATTTTTCCAATTGGATTAACACACAAAAAAAAACTTTAGTTTGGAGACCCGACTTCTGGTCCTATCCTGATGGCACTTACTACATAGATTTTTGATATGTATCAAAAGTATAACTTGATAAAAAAAATAATAAAAACAGTATAATAAAAGATGTATTTTATTTAATATAATTTTTTTTTATTTAAAACAATCGCGACATATGTAGTTTATGTTTAATATACACTGCTCAAAACAATTAGAGGAGCACTTAGCGTAATTTTGCTTACCCGTCAGGTTAAAACTTCTCATTTTTTATTATAAAAATCTAAAATTTGTGAAATTGATTCCTTATGCATCCAGATTGAAATAGTAAAAAACAGGGAAACAAATCTTAATTTTTTAACTAAAATTTAAGCTGCCAAAAATTGGAATCATAACTTTTAAATAAATTATAACAATATTTTTTCAAAATTTTAACTGTTAGACTTTTAAGCATGCAAACATGAAGAATTTAGGGTCAATTTATTTCATAAAAGTTTTTGGGAGTGAATTTTATTTTACCGTGTTTTTCATATTTTCATTCAAATAAAACAAACATTATTTAATTCTTCAAAAGACATAATTCTTCCATCTAGCGATAAATAAGTATGAGTTCAACTAAGTGAGAAAAGAAATCGGGTACTGATGATACCAAATGGAAGCATTGGGGGCGAAATGGTTTAAACCATGATTCCCCTAATTGTTTTGAGCAGTGTAGTATAGGAAACCATCTGAGAGTCAAAATTGTGGTCAAGTTATTTATACATAGTTTGAAAATTTTTAAAGGAGGCTAAAAATAATTTATCAAGCATTCAATAATTAAAATAAATATATTTGTTTGTCAAAATATTTTCAATTTCATTAATTATTTGTGTTATTTACAGGTCTCAAATGTATAATAAGAATTTTGATGAAGAAACCTGCAAACGACTACGTCTGGATACCAGTCCTGGCCAAACTGGGGACAAGTCCCAACTTGATGAAGAGCGAAAGAAGCGACAGGTATATATAACTTAGCAATTGACTTTAAACATATAATTTAAATTTTTACAACCATTATTCGTCATATTTTTAACTGCACACATGAAACCTTAAAAAGCAGATAGAAAATTTTATTCAATTTTCTTTTTAACTTTCTTTTGTTTTATATTCTGCAGTTTAATACGGTGGATCTAAATTCTTCCAGACTACCTACATTTGTGGTTTCTGTTTCTATACATGTTAGGCATAATATTGAACCAAAATTATTCATTTAAGTGTAAACTTTAAATAAATACCGAAAAACAGTTCTGTAAGTACAGTTTACAAAACTAATTAATTAAAAGTTATCTTTCCTTAAATTTCTACACAAGGCTGTACAAGATTTGCATGCCAATTATTTTAATTTCAATCATTCTACGTCTAAAAAAATTAAAAATTAATTTTGACCTGAATGCAACTTTAATAGTTTCTGCTTTTTCACTTATTTTTATCTTTTTGTGCACGCTTTACACTTAACTTATTACTTTTATTGTAACTTTTTTTACTTAAAATTTATAACTTATTAAGTTTATTCCGTTACTTATTATTGATTTGCATAATTTTTAAAAAATATGTTACTTTTTTATGAATACTCAGATACGTTCTTTTTAATTGAAATAGCTATGATGAAGTATCTTAATATATATGATGAACTTGGAGGTCAGCCTGAGATTTTTTATTGTTTATTGCAATTATCAAGAATTTGTTTTTTTTTTTTTTAATTTAGAATTCTTAATTTAAGATGCTTCTCATTATAAAGCTACTTGTTGCATAATGTTTTAAAGTTAATATTAGAAAATTGCATACAACTAATCTACAAAAAATGACCATTACAAATTTCTTTTTTTAATCTTTTTTCCATTCTTAAATTATAAAATATATTATAAATGTTAGATTCTTATGTTTTAATTAGTAAAAAGTACAAGATATGTCAAATGTACGAATAGTAATAGTTTCAAAATTTAGAAAAAAGTTTTTTAAGCACTCAAATACCAAAATATGGAAGGCATATTTAATTAAACCTTAAACAAACATTTAGTTTTAATTTTAAACAAATTTATTAAAAAATGCAAAAATTAATGATATTGATGAATTCTTGCTACCTACATTTATGCTCCTGTTAATTCTCACATTGAAACTCAGTTGATATATTATTTACCAACACACTCTACTCCCTTCTGCTTTTCAATTAAAGGAGTTTCTTATAGTTCCTCAGTATTTAACACACACAGTAATAACTAAAACAAAACCTTAACTTTAATATTGTTTATGTATCTTGATACACTATCTTAGAAACAAAAAATATCAGTAAAGCCATATGGTAAGATATGACATTAAGGCAAAGAGAACCTTAAATTGCAATTTTCTATTTGAAGGAAGTATTATTCTAGTTTATATTTGTTATTATTTAAAGAAAGTGCTACACCATAGCTAAAATAATGAGTTCAATTGTCTTATAAAAGTGATGTAACTAGGCTGATTATATTAAAAAAGGTATTTTTTGTTTTCATAAGTCTATATCCTTATATTTTCTCACACAATTTGGTATATAAAGGTATCAAAGTGCATGATTTTTTTATGTTAAATTTCTATTCAATATTATTTACTTTTGTTCATTTTATTTAATGCATAAACATAATAAGTAATCTCCACTTTAACCTAGTCTCTCAAATTATCATACATGAGGTAGGGCTGTCTTTGGCTATAGGTCTTCGGGGAAAAATTATAGACGTTATTTCACAGAATACTTCTAAGCTTTTTAGATTTAATGTCAACTACTTTGGTAACTCTATATGAAAGTCTAACAAACACATTTATCTACCTACTAAAGTATTATTTTATCTTAAAATTTTGCAAAATTTGTTTAAAACAAATTAGTTACAAATAAAATCAATAAGAACATTATTTTGTGAAGTAGCAATTATCTAAACAAGTTAGTCATAATTCAGATGTTTACTTGTTAAATGTTTTGATAGTGAGCTAAAATTACAATTACAGTTGCCAGGACAATACTTATAAAGACACAAAATAGTCCTGTAGAAGTTGTTTTGCTGTTGCTGTTTATTCAAAATAGAGACAACTTTATGCAGCAAAAATTGCAAGATATCTTTAGTTTATAGTAGTGCGAGCATTGTTACTTTACAATTGGCCTACTCTAATAACAAATAAACTATTAATAAAGCTTTGGATATCTTTTATTTGTCTTTTTTGTGCTATGCACTGATTATTTTCATAGGTTTTTAGTTATGCTATGTTTTTAACCATTGTTAATTTTTTTAACGTAATGTAAATATCATAAGACATTAACTTGTTCTTTTAATGTTTAATTAGTAGAATAATCTGGTTGAAAGTATATCAATGCCTTTTGATTATACATGTGTAACACAGTCTTTAAAAAAATGTAGATAAATCTTCCTTTATAAATATCTATGTTGGTATGGTCAAAATGTGTTTGTCCATATTAAATATCTGTGAAACAGGCTCTTCAGACAAAGTTGTGTGACATAAATGTTCATAATTATGTCACAAAGTGAGGAAGCAAAATATGTTATTTTACAGGTTTTTTTTTTACGTTTAGAAACAGTGCATATGTGTCTGCTCTTCAAGACTTTTTTAATGATCAATGTACAACTCATCATTTGTATGATTAGATTTTAATCTAGTTCTGCCATCTGCCAATAAACTATTGCAACAACTTTATTAATAATTAAAACCAGATGATAATTACCCTACTTTGTTTTTGTTGTTACAATTTTTATGCCATGTAGATGAGATTTTTCGAATAAATTATGTTTAGTGAACAAATTAAATACATTGGGAGAAGTGATAATTGTTGGACTAAGATCAGGATCACTAAAATTGGAATGTGTTTCCAATCAAATATCAGAAGTGCAAGTACAAATTGCAGAAATTAGTTGGTTTAAGAATAACTTACAAAAGATAATTTTGGAGTTTTTTTTTCAGGGATTTAGCAGAAGTTATTTGTGTCAAATATTTCTTTCATTTCGATGCCTTTCTAATAGTTTTTCACCGTGTAATATTTTATTTTTTTAATATAGTTTATATTAATTCTCAATACTCTTTGTTTTTTAGGAAAGATTGGAAGCTATTGCAGAACAACTGAAACTCCTTGGAAATCAGCAAGAAGAAGTAAAAACACGTCTTCAGCAAGCTCGTGAAATCCAAAATTATGCAGCAATAACTCACCTGCAGACACAACTTGATCAGATATCAGCTCAACAAATGCAACTTATTAATGATCAAAGTGACATAAATAAACAGTTGAGAAGACTGGAAAGGTTTGAAACTTAATTTTAAAAGTTTAATGTTAAATATAGCTCTTGTTAACCCAAAAAAGATTTTTTGATACAGTCAAACCTGTTAATTTCAAATCTCACTGAAAGATTTTTTTTAAATATAGTTTTTGTGACACAAGGTTTTAAATAATTAAAAAGCTCCTTTGATTGAAATTTTGTTTTAAAAAAATTTTAACCTTGTAGTTATGCACACTACCCTCAAAATCTTCAATTAGAAATTTATGAAGTATATCTTCTACCCAATCTGTAGATGTAAAAAATTACTTTAGTATGTACACCAGTAATAGTTTATAAATAGACAAACATACCAAATATGGATTTTTTTAACCTTAGTTATCAACGTTTCGATTATTTTCCTTTGAATTGTTTCAAATTTAAAAAAAAAACAAGTGGTAATCTGTTGATTTCCTGTAAATGCTCATGTTTTTTTTTTTTAATTGCCAAAAATCTATGCTAGTCATACTAAAATTTAAAACTTAAAGTATTGCCTGTTTTTTTATTATTATTATCATTATTCTGTCCTGTCAGAAAGTTAAAATTATTCTAAATACAAATTATCTTTAGTTGAAAAGCCTTTTTCACAATAAATATGTCCTTAAGGTCAGAGGGCTAATAATTATTTTATTAGTTTATTTAAAATGTATTACATTTCTTATTCCACAAAGTGTTTTATCATTTTTTTTGTATTCAAATAATGAACGAATGAATTTAAAGCCAATATAAAAAAAACAGTGAAAAAACTTTACTTTAGAACATTTCCTCAACAGTGAGAGTGCTAAAAGTTGACTGTATTATTGAACTTAGGTTCTTAAATTGTTTATTAGCATAATAACTTTTTATTATAATAGAAGTATTATATGTAGTATTTGCAAGTCTAATAGCAAGTACACAACTTAATTTTATATCTTATTCTGCAGGTATTATCTTGGTGGAAAAGGCTGTGGAAGGTTGTCTTCTTGCTCTGACCCTGACAAAGTAGACAATGATGACACTGGTAAGTTTGATTTTGTTAACATTTGTATTGCCACTTCAAAACAGTTCAAAGTAAGTTTTCAAGGTTTGGTTTTTGAACACATTTAATTTCACTTTCCCTTTATTTTTTTCAGAAAATATAGAAAATTTACTAATTTGTTTGAATGTAATCAATTTCTGTAATTTTATGTTACACATGCGCAATCTGTATACTTGTGTCTTGTGTACAAGTGCATATCACTTCTGTTTTTTTTTAACAAAAAGTATAAAAGATAGGTATCTGATGTCATTACCTTTCTAAAAAAACATAGAACTTCCATAATCGAATGGGTAGAACTGGAGTTGGAAAGGGGAAGCAGACCTTTTGTTTTAAAATTACCTTTTTGTTTTTTCAATAAAAAATGTTCATTGTGTTACAAATAATTAAGGAATAAAATCCTTTATTGATAACCACACATTTGGAGGAAATTTAAAATTCAGATTTAAATTTATCATTCGAAAATGTTAAAAAGCGATACCCAAATAGGTGAAACACTATTTTGAAAATTTAACAGTTTTGACACTGTTGAAATAAGCCAGAAAAATTCTGCAAATCATGATTCATAATTTCTTTCTGTCTCTCATTTATCTCCACAATTGAGATAAATAGTTATCTAAGTAATATTAATCTACAATCAAATATTGGTTTTGTAATAATATATAATCCATTAGAAAAATGAATACAATGGTTTGTTACAGAATACAGGTTTGTTTGAGAAAGTTTTATTACCGTATATACTCGTGTATAACCCGAGAAATTTTGGTCAAATTTGGTGCCGTAAAAAACGGGGTCGACTTATACACGAGACATCAAATTTTCGAGGGGGAAAAATCCTTAAACTAAAACTAAATTTCAATCAAATTTAAGGTTTAACAATTAACTATTAAAAATTAAGACACAAAAACAGTTAAATTCTAAAGATGAAATAAGATTGGTATCTTTCACAATCTCTACCATAAACGTGCTTAATTGTTAGTTTTTGGCGTGATGCGTATTTGCACTAGTAGGTCTGGCACAGGGCAGTTCAGTCAACCAGGCTTCAAGAAGCGTAAAGAAACGTTGTCAGTCCGTGACCTTGGCAGCGGGGTCTTCACGCTTCACTAAACATAGTTTAAAATTAGCTTCTCCATTCAGGGTCAGTAAAGTCAAGGACATCAAAGCGGAAACCTGTTTTTGTGTATTTGCACGTGTAGTTCTGGCACATGGCAGTTCAGTCAACCAGTCTTCAAGAAACGTTGTCAATCAGTGACCTTGGCAGCACGGCAGCGTGGTCTTCACGCTTCACTGAACATAGTTTAAAGGTCAGCAATGTCAAGGACAAAGCGGAAACCTGTTTTTGTTGGGGTTGAAATTTTGCTTGCAAGTAAAAAAAAAATTACGGTCCCGTCATGAGCCGGTTTCTTCTAATATTTTTTCAGAAGGCTCTAGCTTATTTCCTACCTCGACTTATACACGGGTTACCGATTTTTGAAGGATATCTGGTTAAAAAAAGGGGGGTCGGGTTATACACGGAGTCGGGTTATACACGAGTATATACGGTATTATTATTTTGGATTTTTAGAGAATCTTGTAATTTTGAGTTTGGGCAAAAAAAATATTCAAACTGGGGTCATGCAACCCACGAGCTGAAGTGCAGATTGCTGATAGAAGCAGTAAACTGTTCAAAATTTAAACTGTGATAAAGGCACATTATTATACAAACCAGAAAATCTGAACATTCAACTTCCAGATGTTATCCAATTTATGTTTTAGATAAATTGGAATAAATTATATTAATTATGTTTATAGTTAGTTAAACGAATGCTTCTGACTACACATTTCGAACCATTGATAAACAGATTTTTAACTCATTCAATTCGTACAAGTTTATCCACGCTATCCAAATAATTATGTTATAACCCAATGATATAGGAATACTTCTAGACCAGTCACTTTTTAGTTGCAACTATTAATAAAAAAAAGCAGCCCGATCTTTATTGATTTTTCAATAAGCTCTTGTGATTCCTGAAAATATGAGTAAATTGCAAATATTACTTAAATTCAAATACATTTGTTATTTTTCACGTTATTAACTTGTATATAACAAACTTCAAAATTTAAATTTTTTTAAACAGTCCATTATGCACATTTCTATATGCTATTTACTTGTATACAAAATATAGCTGGATAATTTATGTTTAATTGTGAAAACATTTGTTTTGCTGTTCTTGTGCATAATGTATGTAAATGTTTCATGTTTCATTAAAAGCACTAAAAAAACAGTTGCTTACAAAATTTGACCTCTTTGACACATTAATTTCTTTTGCAGATTCACAGTTCTCTGCTTACAGCAATGCATCATCTCCTACTTTAAGCCACGATGCTCATGATTCTCCTTCACAAGACTCAAACCAGTCTGTTCACACTACTGATGTTTTTGGAACCATGAAGATGGTAAAGAAAACCAGCGTGCAGATAACTAAGCAATTAGTTCAAGAAACTTTGATTGATGAAGGTCTGCGTGTTGTCAAAGAGCTGGCTAACCAGATAAAAGAAGATTGTGAAATTTCTGCTTTGGCTCCACCGAATGTTAGTCCTCCTAGGAACAACAGCAGTGGCAGCAGCACAACTTCCAATGGTCCAAATTCAAATGTTTCTAATAGTTCCAAGTCTGAAACCGGAAATCGCCCTAGAGGTCGACCTCCGAGGCTTGATCGAGACTATTCCATCTCTACAGCCAATGCCACTGGAGGTGGGTCCAGAGCTCCTACTCCTATGAGCCACCCTCCTCCGGCTTCTACTCCTTCTCCTTCCACCACAAATAACAACAACGGCAGCAATGGAGGCAATGCCACTGCAAATTCACCATCTGCTCAAAACGGACGTACAATGTCATCTACTATGAATGGTCCATCTTGCTCCTCTGAGCCTCACACTAACAACAATAGTAATAGCATCCCAATCAGTGCCTCGTCTCATTCAGTGGATGGTTTTGCTATGCCAATGACAAATGGGACGAATGGTCTCAATCATCATCACCACCATCAACATCATCATCAGCATGGTTCTGGCGGCAGCAATTCTCCGGTTGTTGACATAACTTCTTCTCCTGAGCCTATGGGAAAAGGAGCTTCCAACAGTCTCAACGCCCTTCTTGCCTTTTCACAAAAAGGAATCAAACAAGAGCCCTCCTCCCCAAATAATGCCTATAAAATAGATTGAAGCCTTCAGTATTAAATGCTATATATAACCAAACTTCTCCTATTTCTCTTGTAGATAAATTTTTAACAAAGATTTTTATTTTCTTTAGTATACTCTGTTACAGAATCCACACTTTTATTTATGTTTTATAATTTTAGACTTGTTATTTTTACTGCTTTTGTACATTAGAATTACCATTTTGTGTGCAGCCTGCTTTTGAGCAGTATTGACACTTGCTATTTCTACTTCAAAAGTAGTTTCTAGTTATGACATAATTACAAAGAAACATTTCAAATCGGAATACTATTACATAGAGGCTCAGATTAGGGCTTGAAGTATAATCCATTCCACTGGTGCAGTATAAAATATTTGTGTGCAATAACTGGTTGTTAATGTCCTCTCATCCATGGATTAGGACCTACAAACATAAATACAAATTCAAGTACTTTAAAACTAACTGATGTCTGTGATTATTTGTTCTTTAATCCGTATATATACGTTTTCACTGCTGACCTGGTCAGTGCTCTTGCAATGTGCTGTGAGTTTTGTGTGTTCAAGCTGCTTTACGGAAGTCCTAGACGTCCACCTTGCCTAGTCCTGAGTGACCAGTGCAGTACTTTGTCTGATTGATTTTATTCTGATAAAACACAGACACTAAATTTTCAATGTATCTTTCACTTAAAGAGAACCTCCTACGGTAGTGTGCTCAGCAGGAGATGAATGTTCCCAGCAGACTCTCCTCTTATTCAGTGGTTTCCAAAACCAAAAGCTTCAGGCCGGTGGCATGAAACTTGAAAGACATGATTTTAAGGAGTGTATAAATTGAAGTGTGTTAAGAATGAGCTTAATCTTTGTAAATCACTTGAAATAATCTCCTGCTCATAAAGTGGAAAACATTTTCCCCGAAGTAAATATCTACGCCAATTGTGAGTGTAACAGAAACAGAACACACCACTTTCTGTTTTCATTTTCATCTTTGTTCAAAGAGGATGATATAAATATATAGCTATATATAGGGGAAATCGAATATTGGTGTTCTATACAGAGATCTGCAGTCCCATCATACCATACTTGATTCAGATATCTGTGATTACAGTCATTTATTTGCCATGCTTGTAAGCCTTTCTTAAACATATGATAACTACGAATACAGATACTGAAACAATGAGCTGGACTTGTTATGTACAAGAGGAAATGGAATGGGAACAATGAAACCATCATATATAGTTGACAGAAAACAACAATCAGTGCATTTAGTGATATGATGCCAAAATTGTATTTGCAAAAGTGATGTTCCATCTTAGTTTTCTAAATTAAGAGTTATGTGATGTGATAAAATGTGATAGTGTTTACATCCTTAAATGTTATGCACAGATAGCTACCAAAGTCTCCATCGCAAACAACTTTCTAATCCAGCATTCTCTAAGCTCGTGAGCTGATAACTAGTCTTCAATTGAAGAATTTAAACAAAAAATAAACCTTTTGATATAAAAACAACATGCCTTTATCTTCAGTTTGCTGAAATACTTAAAGTGTATGACCTAGATATGTTGTGTCTTGTTTGCACTTTGAGTATTTTGGTTTACATTGTGAAAGAATGTAACTTTTTATGTTTAAACTGAAAAATATTCAATAAATCAGAGTAAATAAGTGTGAATTGCCTTAAACGTTGGCTCACAAAAATAATTTCATCAACTAGTTGAAATTCTGTATAAGGAATATGTGCATTCATCAACAATAAGGCTATAAGCACTAATTAAAGCAACACATTAACTCAATAGGACTTATTATTTTTCATTGAGATGTTTTCGATAATATTATACTTTAAGAATATAATCACTATAAATGCAATATTGATAACACTAGCACTGCTCGCACTACAATAAATCTTAGGCGAATAGACGTGAGTAGTGTGATAGTGTTGATTTTATTGTATATCGATTAATGTTCAAGGCTATATTGGTGTGCATTTCTTCCAGATATTGCTTATATAAACCCATACTTTTGTTGCTTTACATGCCTTAGATGTGGCTTTGTTCTTGTTCCAATCAGAATTTTAGGTTTGTAAATAATCTGTGGAATATAAATATTTAACCTAAAATTAGTTTGATGAGCATAACTGAATGTTTATAATGAATGATTTCTTTACAAAATGTTTTGCATGGGCTTTTAAAAGACATTTTATCTAATGTAAATTTTCTTCTGAATAGAAATTTATAAATAACTTCCTTAAAATTACTGTCACTCACTGTACAACTTGCTGATTTTCTAAGTAGATATTTTAATGTTTACTCTCGTTAAGTTTAGGACAGTATGATATTACTTAAAGTTCAATATGTTAGATTCAATTAATTGCAAGTTTGTCGTTTAATTTTCTTTAATTACAGCACTTAAACCTCATCCCATGTGCAATAATTCTTGGACCGATTTGTAAAGGTGTTGAATTCATTATATCAGAATATAAGTGTTTTTCTAAAAGAAATATATTGGTATTTTCTCCAGTTACACTTGTAAAGAATCAGATTAAAAAATATTACAACTTATTTTGTGCAATATTTGCTGTCCTCAGCACTGTTTCAGACAATTTATATAACATGAAAAAATTGTACTGTTACATTTTACTTGGTATTTATTGATTATAGTCGTTTAAAAACCGGTGAAATTTGAAATAAATTGTGATGTTTGGATTTTTTTTTACAATTATCTTAAATTATTTTACTTTTGTGATTTTAAAGCTAAGAATTATTGTTATAGCTTTCTAGTTTGTTTTTAAACTAGGAAATAATAATGTTATAAAAATTATAAACATAATTTAAGTAAAGGGCTGAATTTTTTAATCCATCTTTTCATGTAGATTTTCTGCTTTTGTATATATAGATATTAGTTATATTTTTGTGGGCATAAATTCAGTCAATTTTATTAAAACATTGTATTCATTACATTAATATTATTGTGTAAAACCGGTACTTGGATCCTGATACTTTTTAATATTCCAAACAAATGCTGAAGTTTACCTGGAAATATATTTGGGTTGAAAAAAATTGTGTAAAGACATTTTTTTGTATAGTCAATGTAAGAATATTTGGTATGGTTTTAAATTATTTAAGTACTTTATTTATGTAGCCATCAGTTAATACTTTGCCATATTTAAAAAGTTAATAATTGTTAAATGTAGCTTTGGGGCTCAGCAGAAAAATGAAGAGAAATCATTTATAAAGTATATGAATGAAAAAATTATTTATGTGTCATCTGAAATTAATATCATACTTTTATATTTTCACATAACAAATTGCATAATTTATTTAATATATTTTTAAATTTAATCATGAATTAGTTTGATGCAAAGATCTTTCTCCCATTGTATTTATTGGAAAGATCAGAAATCAAAATCTATGTGAATAGACATTCGCTCTTCATTTTTCAAAGTTTCCTAGCCTAGTCTCTAATTTAATGGAAACTTTGCTGTGGTCACTGCAGCTGCAATGCGATTGAGGTGTATTTTTGTCAAGAGTGTTCCTGTTTTGGCTGTCATATCTGAATAAAATTCAATTCCCCTTCTCTGTGTCTCATTCTTATTTTTTTTTACTAGTTATTCACAACACATAAAAAGAATCACAGGCAAGAAACATCAGAAACCTTATTTCAGGCTACTTTTGATAAGAACAAGTACACAAATTCAGTTTAATCCCTATAATAATAATCAAATTTTTATAATTTATGATACTAGTCAATTAATAGAATGCCAATAATGAGAAAAAGATAATTTCTAATCAATTATTTGATTAGTAGTCCATTAAGGCGGGATCATACCGAGCAGGCAACTCATTGTGGCCGAGGGCGACATCTGGTGAAGATATCGGAACTGCTATAGAGGGAGGTTCAGAGAATTCGGAAACTAGCAAATCAAAATGCTTAATTCATTGATTGACGTTTTCATCTTATTTTTCAATCCTTCTATAAATAGCTGATTGGTCATTTTTAAACTACCTTTCCTAAGCTCCTCCCCTTGTCAACGTATCTCACACCACCTTCGAGAAATTCCCGCCGTCGCCCTGGGTGCGATTCCTCTCTATCTGTGTGCCAGTAAAAAATCTGTCTATGTCTGTCTTACTTGACGAGGTTTATAGGTGGGTATCTGATCAAGCACACAACCCAGAAATACATGTACCAACCAACCATTTTCCCTATGAGAAGACGGGATGACTCACTTTGCAGGTTATTTGAATAACGTTGCACGAAAGCTACGCCTGATCTTTAAACTCCCCACGTAAATTCTAGTTTCGGTCGTAATCAGACCAATCAAATCCAAGCTATAAAGTATCGTTTGGCAAGTTAGTTACAAGCTTTTGTAATATATTTTTTTCAATTTATGTTAAAATTTGTAGGTTTCTTTTAGAAGTGATTGATAAATATACAAACAGTTACTACACTATACTATACGCATTAAAAAAAAGATAATTTGCATAAATAACAGGTGACTACAAAAAGGGGAAGCAGTTACAGTTGGTACAAAAGTTTATTATGTAAACATTTATACCTGCCTACCTATTGTTGTAATCTCTGCTGGATGTCATGCCTAGTAATTTTTTGGTTGGTAGAAAAATATTATCAGGTATGACATCCAACAAAGACAAACATTACCAGGTGGGTCGGGTGCAATTTTTTTTCCGACATTCGAATAATCATTCATGCTTCGAATAATTGAAGTTCGACTGCACGCGGTTTTAGAATTTATATTAGAAGTTATTTAAACATTGTGTTATATCTATCTGTGTAATTTTGTCGACGTGCCTCGTAATTTTAAAATGCCGTCAGAAAGACGATGCTTGTATCTGACCGGGAACCAATTCGTAATATTGAGCAAGACTATGAAACATTGCACCGCAATGGATTTAATGTGCACAAACCCTCTCTATACGGTAGATATTTGATTGATATTATGATTTATAGAAGGATTATATTCGATCCTGGCATCGGATCTCTGGGTTTGCAGGTCAACTTGTTTACAGCTATACCTGCGAGAAGAATGTATTTTATACTAATCTTGGTTTATTTGATGCTTTAAGGGATCACAGGAGTCTTAAAAATGTGCAAAGAAGGTACTACAAAGCATAGTTTGATCCTTCATGTAATTTTTTAACTACTCAATATATAAGTAGAATTTTTTAATATGTAATTCTATAATATTTATTTAATATAAAACAAATTTTAAAATTTATGAAACTTTAGCCAAAACTAAAATAAATGATATTAAGCATAAAGCTATTTGAACACATTGTGATTAGGCTTGCGCGGCAAATTGTGAGGTCAAAATTGAAGAAATTACCAGGAAAACGACTTTATATTGTACAAATATGTGCAAACAAAGACTTATACCTAAATTCTCAGCTCAATTTTAATTAGAAATTATTTTAAGAACTTTTTTCTAAAAAAATTAATAAAAAAATTTAAATTTTGATTTAAAATTTTATTTTTAAATAATTTCTAATTATTTTAAGAACTTTTTTCTAAAAAAATTAATAAAAAATTTTAAATTTTGATTTAAAATTTTATTTTTAAATAATTTCTAATTAAAATTGAGCTGAGAATTTAGGTATAAGTCTTTGTTTGCACATATTTGTACAATATAAAGTCATTTTCCTGGTAATTTTTTTCAATTTTGACCTCCCAATTTGCCGCGCAAGCCTAATCACAATGTGTTCAAATAGCTTTATGTTTAATATCATTTATTTTAGTTTTGACTAAAGTTTCATAAATTTTAAAATTTGTTTTATATTAAATAAATCTTATAGAATTACATATAAAAAAAATTATACTTATATATTGAGTAGTTAAAAAATTACATGAAAGATCAAACTATACTTTGTAGTACCCTCTTTGCACATTTTTAAGACTCCTATGACCCCTTAATGAAATATGCACTTGCATGGCACTTCTTTTTTTTTGCTACACAAAATCTTCAAAAAAATCAAAAAAATTATTATTATCATAAAAAATAACACAAATATTTTAGAATAATTTAAAACAAAATTTTTATTTATATCTGCAGTAGAACGTGAGATTGTGTAGTTTTTTGTGTCATGACACCTGTGTTGGCCAACCACGTTTATAATCTTTGCTTCCTCGTAATATTAGATAGGAATAACGTTATCGAATCCTTAGTTGTTCGGTCGGTTTGGAGCGCTTCAGTAAGGAAAGGGATAAACTTCAAAGCTGTTTTTCTCCTTGATCGTGTTTTCGATGATTTTTTGACTTTAAATTGATATAACTCAAAATCTACTGCCCTTAGAGGGTCAAAATTTTCCACTCATATTTTTCAAACATAAATCTTTAATTAGTCTTTAGGGATTAGTTGTAAATAGTTTGTTTTTTTATTTATTAGTTTTTATAAAAAAAGTGAACATGTGAAATTATTAAAAAAAAACTTCAATAATTAAAAAAAAAACTATTTCAAATAAGAAACATCGGTAAAGACAGTTTGTTAAATACATTTTTCTGTTTATGAAAATGCTAAATATTTGTTAGCCAATAAATAAGTTTTTGACTTATAACAAAAATAAGAGACATCACTTTTTGACACATTTTATTTTTAAAAAAAAATAAATAATGATAATTTAAAACCTTTGACTATCTAAAAGTGTAAGTATAATTAGTATACATTGATGGAAAAAATTATATTGATATCTGCAATATTAAAAAAAAAAGTTGAAAGTGTCCCATACCCCCTTAATCGAAATTGTATAGTGGTGTATGGAAAAGGTTCAGTTTGATCGGTGAAAATGGTTGTTTGTGGTGCTTGGAATCGAAGAACACTTTAATGCCTTATTTTTTCTTCTCAAAAATATTCCACACAATTTTCTTTAAAAACTTACATTTTATTACGATGTATATATTTACATAAATTATCATACGATTATTTTTCAGAACAAAAAATATTATATGTTTGACAAAAGTGTATTTTTTAAAATTCATTCGTATCCTTTTTTGAAAATTATAACAAATGTTATTGATAGATTAAAAAACCACATCATAAAAGTAATATTGAAAGATCATTGAAAGTAAATATATTGAATATGCTTCAAAATATTAAATTTTTCGATAAGGGGACGTACATAAATTACGGCATGCTCAGGTTAGGTTAGGTTTGAATTATCGTCGCACTAGAGCTACACGAGGGCTATTGGCGACGGGCGTCGTATTTTAGAACCACAGTCAAGTGACGAGCCAACATCTGAATAGCGGCACGCTCAGAGGGGGAGGGAAGGGTATGCGCCAACATGAGGATCGAGACGTAACGATTAAAAAATTTCCAATTTTGCAAAGAAAAACTGTCTTAAATAAAATGAAGTTTTTGAAAAAAATTAAAATCTTTTTTTATAAGAGGCACTATTATAGTTGTGTAGTGTTTTTCTGAAGAGGACGAGCCGAAACTTGTATAATTTGTACAGCAACAAATAAACTATTTGCGCCAATAACGTGGTTTCTTTAGTGAATCCTCTCATGCTTGTTTCAAACTCAAA
This sequence comes from Hylyphantes graminicola, assembly GCA_023701765.1. Lineage (NCBI taxonomy): Eukaryota > Metazoa > Arthropoda > Arachnida > Araneae > Linyphiidae > Hylyphantes > Hylyphantes graminicola. The sequence continues at coordinate 40,642,275 of CM043122.1, read as the reverse complement.
ATGGAAGACACTTAGAATAAATTCCCATTACTAAATATCTGCGATTTTTATCGAGCATTTAGAGTAAAATTGAAACAACCAATAAAATCACGATGGACAAAAATGAAAACTGGAAACTTATATAATCTAAAACAACCAAATTGCAATTTTCTTTGAAAATAATTCGGCAATCTGGATTTGAAGGATGCTACCTCGAATAATTAGCTATCTTCTAGGAGTTAGGGAAAATTTAATCTAATTGAAACTAATAAGTTTTAATGCTGTTGTTGTGATCATGGATATCCTATGGAAGAATGTTACCAGAGCGTCCGGAGAGGATGGACATCTTTTTACACAAATTAAGACCAACATGTAGACAATTAACATTGTATTGAACGCTGAGTACGATGTCGCCCTTAGCGGTTGCGTTGGGTGCCTATTCAAGTGATGGCTCGTCACCTGACTGTGGTTCCAAAATACGATGCCCGTTCTCCAATAGCCCTCGTGTAGCTCTAGTGCGACGATAATTCAAACCTTACCTAACCTAACATTGTATTGACAAGTCAATCATCCATGCGCTTACCAACCGGGATTCGAACGCGGAAACTACTGGTTGGGATTTATACGGGTTATTCGGTATGCCGAGTATGCAGCGATAAAGGTTTAATAAATTACAGGAATAAGAAAATGATGCACATAAAGAAGACAGAACAGATCAGTCGGTTAAGGCATTTTTTTTTGCCTTAAATGTGAAAGGTCCCAGGTTCGGTCCGGGCATCGCCAAATCAACCGCCGACCTATAAATCGTCCGTGAAGAAAAATGTCCGACGAATAATACCCCTTGCATTGGGAATGCACGCTAAATATTCTTATTTGTCCCAACACTGCGTACGATGGCTCCTTGAACAGTTGCATTGGGTGCATACCCTGATGTCGACTCGTTACTTGACCGCGGTTGTAAACTACAACGCCCGTCGCCAATAGCCATCATATAGCTCTAGTGCGAAGATATTTCAAACTAACTTTACTAAACTATATTAGAGGGGCTGGGGAGCCCAGTCGGTTGAGCACAGGCTTAGCATACGAAAGGTCCCAGGTTCGGGTCCGGGCATCGCCAAAAAGTAGTTGCCGACCGATAAACGGCCCGTGCAGCAAAAAATGTCCGACGAATAATACCCCGTGTAAGGGAGTGCACGTTAAATATCCTTCAAAGTCTTAACGCTGCGTACGATGTCGCCCTTAACGGTTGCGTTGGGTGCCTACTCAGGTGCTGGCTCGTCACCTGACTGTGGTTCTAAAATACGACGCCCGTCGCCAATAGCACTCGTGTAGCTCTAGTGCGACGATCATTCAAACCTAAAACTAAACTATATTAGAACACAACAAGACCTCGCATTGAGAGTGGAGCCGAATCATTAATTGAAATCGCGGAAGATCAAAAATGAAAAACTGAAAAAATTTACCTAATATAAAACACGCCAATACTGCTACCTAATGCCAAAACAGATTTAAAACGTTATGCAAAAATCCTTTTTGAAAGAAATGGTAAATTATACAACAAAAACTTCAAGAAGTACATGTTTTTCGGATTTTAACTTAAATTAATATTTCAACAAAAATATACAAGTCAAAATTTGTGCAATTGTTCACACTTTGTAATGCCTTTTTCTGAACTTCAAGTCCCCAAAGCATATTTCAACCTCTTTCAAATAAATCATTTGGAAGAAATTAAAAAAGATTTTTTTTTACTAATTAAGAATTAGAATCCAATAGAATGAATCAATGCCACTTAATTTTTTTAAAAAACTTTTAAACTGGACGCTATAGTAAAAAATCCATTTGTATTTTCGAAATCGGCGTCCAAAAACACACAATGAATTGAAACTTTAGCTTACGGAGCAGAAGTTAAAATTCGCAGACTCTTGAAATTGAACTACACGTACCTTATCTTATCTGAGTTTCAGCATCTTTAAGGGGTCACAGGAGTCTTAAAAATGTGCAAAGAAGATACTACATAGCATAGTTTGATCTCTCTTGTAATTTTTTAACTACTCAATAAATGAGTATAATTTTTTTATATGTAATTCTACAAGATTTATTTGTTATAAAACAAGTTTTAAAATTTATGAAATTTTAGCCAAAACTAAAATAAATGATATTAAACATGAAGCTATTTGAACACATTGTGATTAGGCTTGCGCGGCAAATTGTGAGGTCAAAATTGAAAAAATGACCAAGAAAATGACTTTATATTGTACAAATATGTACAAACTAGGACTTATACCTAAATTCTCAGCTCAATTTTATTTAGAAATTATTTTAAGAACTTTTTTCTAAAAAAATTAATAAAAATTTAAAAATTTTGATTTTAAATTTTTTTAAAAATAATTTCTAATTAAAATTGAGCTGAGAATTTAGGTATAAGTCTTTGTTTGTACATATTTGTACAATATAAAGTCATTTTTTTATCAATTTTTTCAATTTTGACCTCACAATTTGCCGCGCAAGCCTAATCACAGTGTGTTCAAGTACCTTCATGTTTAATATCATTTATTTTAGTTTTTGCTAAAGTTTCATAAATTTTAAAACTTGTTTTATAATAAACTAGCTGGATGGTCCCGCCTTGCTGGGAACCCGTTAACTTAATAGAAAATTTATCATAATTTTTTTTTGAAATGGGGTTGTTTTTTAATAAGATTGATAAAGTACCTAAGATTTGCCTAAAACAGTGGATGTCTTCCTCAAAAATATTTAAACTTTAATGGATAAGTGCTTCCGGGTAAACAATGTTTGCAGTCCTTCCGTTCGGAGCCAAGATATAGAGATTTTGGGGCATACCCACTCTCGAACACCCAACATATAGCTGTCCATGGGAGAAACATGGGTTCATAAGATTTAGCCCAACAACTTTTAGAGACTGACCCTGAGCCTTGTTTATACTCATGGCAAAACTTAGACGGATGGGAAACTGCAATCGCTTGAATTGGAATGGGACATCTGATGGAATGATTGGAATCCTCGAGAGAAGTACATCTTCACCAGCAGAATATCCAGTCATAATTGTGGCTGTAATTACATTCGTGGAAAGTTTCTTTATAGTCAGACGTGTACCGTTGCACAATTTAGGGGGGTCTAAATTTCGTAGCAGCATAATAGGTGCGCCAATTTTTAGTTCTAAGCAATGTGAGGGTAAACCAGGTGGATCCAGTGAATTTAAGAATTCCGTTGGATAATTGAGTGCATCTTCGATATTGGAGGTTGTATCGACGGATTTGTACAGCTGAAGGTCTCCTGGTAATTCATACAAAAGCTGCTTATTTATTAGGTTGACTGCATCATTTTTGGGGGCAAGAATTGCTCGTTCACGTAACCAGGCGTGATTTTTGAAGTGCTGATCTAAGTTGGTAAACACTGCTTTCTTCAATTCCTGTTGTGTTCCTACAATGTTTCCGATGCCTTCCATCGAAATAGAACCATTTTCATGTTCCCTTGACATGTTGCCATTTCCCATTTGCAGCAGTTTGTTTGCAAACTGCTGAGCATTGGGATCCCCAGTTACATGTACTCTCATGTTTGTTGTTAGGCCAAGTTTCTTTATATCCCTCCAAATGTAAGATGATTTGACACAGGCTTGCATCTCATCTGCTCTTGTTCCTCGTGGAATAACGGGCAGGGTCTGCCTGAAATCTCCAGCCAATACCATGGTGATACCTCCCATCCTATTTTTATTTTCTTTCAGGTCTTGCATTGTTTTGTCAAGTGCTTCAAATGCAGCTTTGTGTGACATAGTACACTCATCCCAGACTATTAGTTTACACTGTTGCAAAACCTTGGCTCTCCCTGAATTTTTTGTAATACTGCATGTTGGAGATTCAGTGCTTGCGAGATTTAAAGGCAGTTTGAACGTTGAGTGGGCTGTTCTTCCACCTGATAATAGTGTTGCAGCAATGCCGGATGAAGCAACTGCCAAAGCTATTTCCTTTCTCTGCCGCACTTTAGCCAGAATAAGATTAATTAGAAAAGTTTTTCCAGTACCACCTGGTGCATCCAGAAAAAATATACCACCACATCCAGTAAAAACTGCATTTAATATCTGACTAAATGCTTCCCTTTGATCCGCAACTAATTTGGGTTCGTTTTCATTTATAAATTCTGTCAAGGCTGCTGTATCGTAATTTAGTTCGCGAAAGACATCTTCGGAGAGGGAAGAATCGTGGGGTTGGCGAACGGGTTGTGGTAGTCCTAAAGTTTTCAGATCGGTTCCTCCTAATGACTTAACTTTGTCCTCAAGAATGATTAATGCCTTGTTGAAGATATCCTCATTGTAATTGAGCTCCATGTTTTGGTGTTGAATACGGGTTTGATGTAATAAATCCTCCGACATTTGCTCCCTGTGATTAACCCACAGTTGGTAAGGAGTCGACATGGAACATATCTGAAGCATAACGGCAAACAATTCACGCATCATCTTAGGCGATCTAGATGCTGCTGCTTCCTCTAATGTGGCGTTCCAATGCTGGTCATCTTCCAGCATCCCTCGAAGTTGGCAAGCCTCTTTGTACGTCTCACATATGTTTTCACCAAACGTTTTCAAATGCTGAAATGATGTGGGTCCCCGAACTTCATGCAAAAGTAATCTTAGGTGGAAGCACTCCGAGTTGTTAGGATGCACAGTGTACACTCGTCCAAGTGCATCGCTGGACCTGATGCCTACTTGATTTTCAACGTTGTTTCCTATTTTACGCCGATTCCACTTCCTGGTGCCGTTGTTCCATGTATAATATTTGGGCACTTGATGGTACAGCAAAGTGCGGGCAAAGTCGTCTTCAATGCAAAGGTTAAAAAAAGCTGTTAGCGTAGTTGGCTGAGGTACTTGGGCCTTTTCTGCTGCATTAGTTGATGTGAAGTATACCCTCTGCCCATTCTCGAGATGTACACTTAAATGTATAACTGTTGGATGACGCTCATGAATAGGAAAGTTCAGTATTCTCCATACCGCTTCATTACTACTTATATATCTACCCATTTGGTAATTGTGAATTTCATTGTGCTCCTGTCTTCCAGCACTTACATCAAAAACAGCCATATCTGACCCTTTATTAACATATTTACAAACATATTTAATCGACTTTACCGAATTGCAAAACTCAACGTTGATATGGGCTTTGAAAATACGCGACAGCAGCGGACAATAAGGGACTATCCATCTGTTGTCGACAAACACTTCGGATCTTCTGACTGTGACAGTTGCAGTAAATCCACCATCTTCTGGGCTTCTTCTGCGATAAAGTGGATAACCATCTTGTCCTGTCTGTGTCTCCTTCAAAAAGCCTCGTGGATAACGCTTTGTGCATTTTCCATTCTTCATGCAAGGTGAATTTGGGTTCATGCTTCCACAGGGTCCATGTACCATCTGTGTCGTCACAATACTAAACAGGTTAGGGTCTTCAACCGAATCTGGGATCTCTGCTTTTATGAAGTCATCCACTCTATGTACATGAATGGTGTCTTGAAGCCATAATAGAATGTGTGCATGAGGAAGACCTCGTTTCTGCCACTCTATCGTGTACATGTAACACCTTACATTTCCAAAAATCTTCCCCTTGTTAATCAAACTCATGAGTGCCTTGTGCTTTTGATGAAAAACTCTTGCTAATAAATCGTGACGATCTTGTGGTTTTTGTCCTGGAAATAACTCATTCTGTATATCCTCCCAAGTAGGATTACATGTAAAAGTAATGAACAAATCTGGGCGGCCGTAATTTCTTACATAGGTCATTGCATCTTGTGTACGTTCATGCATATACCGGGGTCCACCAGTGAAGCTAGAAGGCAAGATGATTAGCTGTCCGATATTGGCAACATTCCCATCATTGACAACAGCATCTTTCAAATGTGCATATTGTTCTACTCTAAGTGTCTTCTGATTTAACAAAATGTACCTTAGCCTTTCAGATTCGATTTTAGCATACATATCAACAATGTATTGATGAAAGAGGTCTTTGCATTTCAAGATAATGTTAAAACTTGAAGGACGCACCATCATCCGGAAAGCATAAAAATCCATCGCAGATATTTTTCTATTCGTAAACAATCCTGTAGATGGATTAAATTGTTGCAATAGAAAATTATATCCATCTTCTCCCTGCCAAAACATAAGGGGGTACTGTAAAGTGTCATAAGATCTGTGTGTATCGGCTATTTTCTTTATGGCTCTGCTTTTTGTTTCTAAAATGATATCTCTGGTTCCATGTTGTTCTCCGGACATGATTACAGCCACTTCCGATGTTGTAGGAACATTATACCTTCTTTCATGTTCCCCTTTTGGAGTTTTATCAGCTAAGATCATTAATTTTTTTTCAGGGGTTACTTTTTCCATCGCCAACTTGAAACTGTTTACATACATATGTTCTCGGTGAAGCATTTCCTGCAGCAACAATATTATGTCTTGTTTCACCCTTGGCACATTTTTGCAGCGAAGATCAGCTTGTTGTACATTATCACCAACAAAATATATTTGCAAGAATTTTGGATCTTCATTTGGTAGGGGCTGTAAACTTCCGATAAGATGGTATACCTGCCCCTGTACTTTGAAGGTCGGCATGTACCCAGGTTCCCGTACTTCTTTCGATGCGCCAAATGACGTCATTTGAAAACATGAATTGTAGCTGCGAATGTTGTTACGGAAATGTAAGGCATCAGATTTATCATCTGTAAGTAGTGATTGCAGTGTTTCAGGCGGATCATTTAATGGTCGAAGCCGTACCTTCCCACTACTGCAGCACATACCTGGTGTTTCCCCTTCCACTTTAAACATTCACAATGTGGACATGTTATCGACATCCTACCGATGACAATTGATGGATCGGATGGATAGTCAATCGAAGGATCGTACGAAAATGCTGCATTTACTTTATTCCTCCAAATGAGCTCTCGGGAGTTTCTGGTTGAATTTCTGTCTCGGGTTCTTCTTGCTGACCTTTCTTCCTCATTTTCCAACGCCCTCGATTCAGCTGTTGAATTTCTGTCTCGGGTTCTTCTTGCTGACCTTTCTTCCTCATTTTCCAATCCCCTGGATTGAGCTGTTGAAGTTCTGTTTCGGGTTCTTCTTGCAGATCTTTCGTCCTCATTTTCCAAAGCCCTGGAGTGAGCTGCTGATATTCTGAGTTGTTCTCTTCGTGTTGCTCTATCATCCTCATTTTCCAAAGCCCTGGAGTGAGCTGCTGATATCCTGAGTTGTTCTCTTCGTGTTGCTCTATCATCCTCATTTTCCAAAGCCCTGGAGTGAGCTGCTGATATCCTGAGTTGTTCTCTTCGTGTTGCTCTATCATCCTCGTTTTCTAATGCCCTGGAAAAAAACCTTGACATTCTATCTCGCCGGCGTCTTCCTTCCTCATCAGAAGTTGTTTCTTGTTGCCGTCTAGATTGGGAATCCTCTCTTTTTTTCTTCAGTTTAGCGCGAACGCATTGTTTCTTTTTAGGAGGCATGCCTGCTTACCATTATTTTCAAAAATAAATCCAAAATATAAATAGTAATGGCACAGAAATCAAATTCGTGTTCAGCTTTCTTCACGCCTCTTTTTCCGAAAGTTTTTCAATTAATTTTTAAACGTCTTTTGTAAACAGATAACGCGAGCGGTTGAAGTTTGAAAAAGATGCCATAAATCAACTCATTTTAATTTTAATTCCAGAATTTACTTTTTACTTTGCGTGCTTGAAAATAGAAATAATATAGTTCAGTTCGTCGTATATCGTTGTCATAAAAAAAAAATATTCAGCTCTAGAACACGATGACTTGGTAACAGACAGAAAAAAAAGCCAATGAAATATTTAGTTAGTGAGAAACCCTGACATTATACAGCTCCAATCACGATCATTATATTTTAGCAGTTTGGCAACGCGAAAGGGGAAAAATTATTGAATTTGAGCAAAAGTGGTGAATTTTTTTCAGTTATTTCGAATTTTCTATAAAAAATGGAACAAATATGAAAAAACTAAGCCTCAGGTGCACACGTAGGTATTAAAAGGAATCTATATTAAAAATTTAGCTACAAACCCTGACATTTTCAGGTCAATCACGATGATCTTGGAGAAACCAACCAGATTAATTATTTAAACAAAATAAATTTTACCCATCTGGCGCTTTTTTAGGTAACATTTTAGCAAGTTTGGCAATGCATTTGGCGAAAAAATGAAGACATTAAATAATCATAAACAGACCTACCGCGATATCCTTGAATAAATTATTTTTTAAATAAATAATGTAGTTTCTAAATATAATGGCAAAAGAATAAAATAAACATTTCAAATTTGAATTCAAATTTGAGCTTAATGTAATTTCTTAAGCCAATGACAACGCGAAAGAAAAAAAGCTATCGGATTTGAGCGAAAGTGGTGTATTTTTTTCCAGTTATTTCGAATTTTCTCTAAAAATAGAACAAATATGAAAAAACTAAGCCTCAGGTGCACACGTAGGTATTAAAAGGAATCTATATTAAAAATTTCGAATTTTTTAGAGCATTCTAAGTAGGTGTTTTGCGATCCACAGACATACATACATACACACAGACAGACTCTTTCTTTTATTATTATAGATAAATCTTGTAGAATTACATATAAAAAAATTATACTTATACGTTGAGTAGTTAAAAAATGACATGAAAGATCAGACTATGCTTTGTAGTATCTTCTTTGCACATTTTTAAGACTCCTTAGACCCCTTAACTAAAAGGGGAGGAGCTAAGTTTAGGGGGAGGAGCTTAATTTCTACTCCTAGGGGGCGCTACTTCCTGGATAAGACTGGATATTGAACATTTCATAATTTCGCTGCCACTTTTCTACCCTAAAAATGCAAATAATTGCGAACTTTTTTTTTTCAATGCGAAGGAAATTTAAAGTTCTACGTCTCTATCTTTTCAGTTTTTCAAATTTCGACCTAGTTCATATTGTAAAATGATTTATTAATAATCAAAAAATTATTTTAACCAATTTCAAAAAAGTGAAAAGATAGAGACCGACAAATCAACTGCATGTATCATATAAAAAAAACCGTTTGTAAAAATATTCAATACAGCCGGAGAAATGTGGCAGACTTTTTATTTTTTCCCCATAGGATTAACATTGAGAGAAGACTTCGCTTGAGAAGCCGATTCTCGGTACTATTCCCCCTTAAGGCTGATTATAAGTACTGTATTACCAGCGACAACCGGCATACACCATATTTCGAGGAGATCCTTAAGCTTGTCCACCAAAAAAACACTTTCAAAAACAACTTTGGCCAAAGTGTTGGTTATACCCCGTTTCCACTAGCGAGTTTAATCCAGATCAACTTAAGAGGGTTCATCAGACGCCACCTAGCGGTCGTCTCTCAATAGTAACTCTATGGTAAAATCGTGACACTTTTCGAATGCATATCACAAGTAATTATTGGAATATTTTCACGCGGTTTGTGTCGTTAGACAGATTTTAACGTGAAGATGCATTACCCTTTCGTTATTTTTGTTGAAACTTTTGAGAAAAAAATTACATAAAAGTTAAACTTTATCTTCATTTTATTAAAATTGAGAACAAAGTATTAAAAAAGTGAATAATAAGTTACCGAGATTGAACATTTCTGTCTTAAACTAGACTTAAAACTTTGAAATTGGATAATTTGAACCTGAGATATTAATTTAAATGTGAAGACAAGTGCTAAAAAATTGTGCAAAGCCACGCCTCCCGCAAGAACCTCCCCCTCTCAGGGTTCATTTAGCTCGGACAGTACGTTATCGAGGACGATGGGGCTTCACATGTGGTCTTAAGTGTGGGGGGCTGGGGGGGGTGGGACTTTTTCCTCCTTTGAAAAGGTAATTTCGCCGAAAACCGCACCGCAGACGCTGCTGGAGGGTGCGAGGGTCTTTTTATTTTTGTATTTTGTCTTTGTATTTTCTTAGTGCTTTGTCAATGGAACACATAGCGTTCTTCGTCGTGGCTATTTCACAGCCCTGTACTACAAGTGTCGAACCCAGAAAGTGGAGTTGATTTGGTTTTGATGCCAAATGTAGGAATCGCCAAACGCGCATAAATTAGGAAATGATCGTTTTGTTCTTCTGTTTGATTCATCTTCTTGATTTGAAAAACATTTCTTTCTAAATTCTTTATATTGCATTTTAAGTACAAGTAAAATTATTTTAAATATAATTTAAGTATATTAGCGATTTTAAATAGTGAAGTAATACACTTATAGTTTTAAAGAAAAAAAATACTATTAAATAATTTCGTAAGAGCGTTTGCATGGTTCTTGCAGTATATGTCGTGAACTGGTGCAGGCATTACTCTTCTATTGAGTTATATTTATTCATGGAATGAAAATAACTATAGTTTATGGTTGGAAGAAATAATTTAAAATTGCAATCTAATATTTAGTAGAACCAACCACTAGGTTGACCGCTGACAGACATTTATAGATGTCCGCACGTACAGAGTACCGAAATCGTAAGTAGGAGAGAATGCGGACAGATGGATCTCACCATGTCAATGCCTACTTTCTATTTTTTTTTTTTTAATTCTTTAAGGGGTCTAAGGAGTCTTAAAAATGTGCAAAGAAGATACTACAAAGCATAGTTTGATCTTTCATGTCATTTTTTAACTACTCAATGTATAAGTATAATTTTTTTATATGTAATTCTACAAGATTTATTTATTAAAAAACAAATTTTAAAATTTATGAAACTTTAGCCAAAACTAAAATAAATGATATTAAACATGAAGCTATTTGAACACATTGTGATTAGGCTTGCGCGGCAAATTGTGAGGTCAAAATTGAAAAAATTACCAAGAAAATGATTTTATATTGTACAAATATGTACAAACTAAGACTTATACCTAAATTCTCAGCTCAATTTTAATTAGAAATTATTTTAAGAACTTTTTTCTAAAAAAATTAATAAAAATTTAAAATTTTTGATTTTAAATTATTTTTAAAATAATTTCTAATTAAAATTGAGCTGAGAATTTAGGTATAAGTCCTAGTTTGTACATATTTGTACAATATAAAGTCATTTTCTTGGTCATTTTTTCAATTTTGACCTCACAATTTGCCGCGCAAGCCTAATCACAATGTGTTTAAATAGCTTCATGTTTAATATCATTTATTTTAGTTTTGGCTAAAGTTTCATAAATTTTAAAACTTGTTTTATAATAAATAAATCTTGTAGAATTACATATAAAAAAATTATACTTATACATTGAGTAGTTAAAAAATGACATGAAAGATCAAACTATGCTTTGTAGTATCTTCTTTGCACATTTTTAAGACTCCTTAGACCCCTTAAACAAGAAAATAGCTAAATTGCACAACGTAACATATAGCTGTATAGGAGAAAGATATTTATAATGTTTGTTCTTTTAAATTTAAAAAAGTTCTATTGAATAAAATAATAAAACTATGAAAGGCGGTTTTGGCAAGTCTAAATTAAATATGCTAGGTTTGGTATGAATGTTGAAAAATCCAAGGCTGTTTGTAGAACTCTATATACAATAAAAATTAACAAACAGCATCAAGGCAAATGGCTCACACAGTAGGAATGTAAAGAAAATGCCAACTTTTATTTATCACTATTCACACCTTCGTTTTAGGAGGGGAAAGAAACTAAGATGTGATGAGAACCAAGAGCTGTGCTTTCTTGTCCTGTATATTGGAGGTTTAAATGAACGCATTTCCTCTATTGTATTTGCACCTTCTTATAAAATGTTTGAAGTAACAAATATGCGTATTTCATATTAATCGATAAATAATGTGATGTTTAAATGATCCTGATAAACCACATCATTATTTTAAAAAAAAAGATTATTGTGATTATTCAGAATAATATATGAACGACCAGATCATATATAAATGACATATTTGTAATTTGCATTTTGTATCTAACTTACTCCTGACAAAATGCTAGTATACAGCTCTTGTACGCTGTAGACAGGGTATTTATAAAATAACGCTCGCTATTCGGAGTGGTCTGTAGTTTGAATGAATAATCCGAATGCAACAAAAATTGAAACACTTACTGATCAAGTAGGGGGGGAAATAATGGAATCATAAAAAATGAACTCGTCCCTTGACCAGGGTTCTAAATTACGAGGCGTAATTGGCTGTGCTGGCCGTAATTGGCTATGCCTCGTAATTTGGAACCCTGGTCAAGGGACGAGTTTCTTTTTTATGATTCATAAAAACGCATTTACGATATTTTTTAAATCTAATTTCTAAAGTCGTCGATAAAAAGGGCGAAATAATTGTCAATAAAAACATAAATATGTTTATTCAAGTTCAGGGGCAACAACAATTAGCCGATAAAAGTCATTGTTATTTTGCTGCTATGTTGACAAAAAAGGCATAAAGGTAGGGAAAATTCTACGGGACACAATATTTTTTTCTGATCACATGAAACCCCAACTTAGTGAATTTTACCACGATTGACTCTTTCTGGAACTAATTGATCCGAGACATCCACGATCAATAACAATCCGCAATTCACCTTCAATATTAGATGCCCAGAAAAAAACAAAAAAAAATCGGAAACAAAATAATATCACAATATATACAATAAATAATATAAATATAAAATTCTACATAATATAAATCAAATTAATTTAATATTAAAGAAATGTCGAAAAATCAATCGCCATATTACATGCTTCATATGTATTACTATCTGCATTGCACCAGTAATATTTGTTTTCTGCTGCGAAATGTGCATTATGCTTATTTTCATTGTCAAAATCCGAAAACCATGCTTGCTATACTATTTTTAAAAAAAAATCCATCATTTTTTTTAGGCTATACACTGCTTTATATTGCCCCCTTTCCCTTATAATTTTAATGCTTTCTTGCTTTATTCCTTTTAATGAACCTCTTGTGTATAATTGTTTTTCTGGCTGTGTATTCAAAACGATATTTGCTATATGTATATTTGCTTGCCTATATGCCTTGCATTGTAAAAGTATTATTGTGGACTAAAATTAAATGTATATATTTCTTGATTTCTAACTGCACCCTACTATAATGCGTTCGCGATTCTTATTTGTGTATTTTGTATAAATAGCTATTTACCATTGATAACGCTTATTTGTTTTGGTTGTATGTTCAAATCGATATTTACTATATTTATAGAGCTAACTAGCTATCCTATATGTATGATTTCCATTGTAAAACTGTTATTGTGGACTAAAATGCATATATTTTTTTGTTCTGTAAATGCACCTTATTATAATGTGTTTGAAGATTTTTATCTGTGCATTTTGTGTTTGTTAGTTTTTCATTTGTTACATAACATGTTCCTCATAAAGCATATAACAAATATCTAGATTTGTTTTGAAAGAAATTTCATCCCCCCCCCCCCATGTTATTATTGCGTAATCTTTACATGTCATAATTTAAACTGCTGTTGATACTGCTGCTTCATCCAAAATGTTACTTTCTTACATTACATTAAACTTGATTATTTTTAAATGATATATATCTATATATATATATCGGACTGCGTCTATTAAAACTTCTTATTTGATTCGTTTTTTTATGAAAAGATAATTAAACTAGTAAAGTAAATAGATTTTGAGTGCTGTAAGGATTTATTTTGTTACTGTTTTCTTCCTTTGTACAAAAAGGATATGCAAGTAATACTATTATTAGCTGTGAAATAAATATTATTACTGTTATTTACAAAATCCATTAATATTTTAAAATTGTATACTGTTTAGCTGTTCAAACGCGCTTTCTTAGCTAAAATATGAATGCCTATCTAATTCTGCTCCTTGCAAACTTTATTTTTCAATCACGTCTCTATATGTTTTCATATTTACTGTAATTGTTCTCTATTGATAATCTACTGATAACGAGCCTAAAAAATCTAGCAATTTGGACAATTATTAATATCGTTCACAAATAACTACAGCCTTTCAAGTAGTTTTCTAAAAATACCGACAAAATACCGAAAAAACAACTATATTTTTGAGAAATTTTTCTATTAGAAACCAAATTCTCACGTGTAATAGATATTTTAATAACAAAATCCCACCTAGGCACCCACTATGAAAAACGACTCTAAAGTTACCCTGACTCTTCTTTAGGCCAAGAACTGAAGAACTGGTTTTGTTATCTCGTAAGTTCGGTTGCTTGAAGGGAAGATAGGTGAAATGGCCAGATCATTGAGTATTGAGGACCAGATGTCCCTCCCCCCCCCGGCAGGTCACCCCTCACTTTCTTAGAATCGGAGGGGTTGAAATCCCCCTTGTCTACTAGCATGTTTGATTGACGGGGTCAATCATTAAGTTCAGTTATGTGGTTGGTTGGATTTGGAAAAGGTTGGGTCTTAGTGAGGTCAGTAGCTCCACCCACTGAAAGCCAGTTTCTGCTGGACTTGTGGTCATATCTTAGTTTCGAGATCACTATATAGCCATCTTAAGCTAGCTTAAATTGATCCAGTTCAGGAAAAAGTGCCGTTTCCACTAGCAAACTTTAATCTAGTAGTCTCGAACCCAGAATGTTTCAAAATGTGTTGTTTTGGGAGGGGGTTTGAGAGTAGCATTTTGTTTGTTTATATTATATTTACAAATCACTCGCACGTGCATTGCATTCGCATTTTGAAATTTGTTTAATATAAGCTTTTATTTCCAAATATTTATTTGATCAACAGTCTTTTTTCAGACTAAATAAGTCTATCATGGATGATTTAGTACTTGCTGGTAGTAGAAGCCTGATGGTACTGCTCAATCGTCGAACACGTTTACGATCGCGGATTTTGCGGCTTTTTATGATGATTTGCATCAATGTTTCGATCCGAAGTCACGAAATGTGGACAAGACTAAGGACGGACGATTGGTGGGCAAAAATCGTGATACCGATGGATGAAACTGAGTGGCGCAACAACTTTAGAATTAGCAAGTCCACGTACCGGTTCCTGTGCGAGAAACTAACGATTTTGGATAGGATGGACACGAGGATGCGGCATGCCATTCGAAGGGACAAAAGAATTGCCATTGCAGTATATACCTTGAGTTCTTCATCGGAATACCGGACAATTGGAAATTTGTTTGGAGTGTCGAAGTCTTCAGTGTGCAAGATTGTCGCAGAGTTCTGCACTTCGTTTGTTCGTTCATGTTCCAAAGAATTTATTCAACTTCCCACTACCGAACAGGAAATTTTACATGCAGCCTTTGAATTTGAAAGCTTTTGGAACTTTCCTCAATGTGTGGGTGCAATTGATGGCACTCACATCAAGATCCAGCCGCCCAAAGTTCATGCCCACAGCTACTACAACTACAAACAGTTTTACAGTGTTGTTCTTCTAGCTGTTGTGGACTATGCATACAAGTTCATGTATGTAAACATTGGCTCCTGCGGCCGCAACAACGATGCATATGTCTTTCAAAATTCTAGCATGCCTGCATACCTAAGGCGAGAAGAGATGGTTAAGTGTTCAAGAGAACTTGGTGGACTTCAAGTGCCTGTCTGTGTTGTTGGAGATTCAGCTTTTCCCCTGATGCAGACATTGCAGAAACCATACCCGGAGTTTAGCGGAATGCCAGATACCTTGCGAAACTACAATTATAGACTTTCTCGTGGGCGCAGGGTAGTAGAAAATGCTTTTGGAAGACTAAAGGCACGTTTTAGGATTTTGAGGAAACTGGAAAATCGTCTGGACACTGCCGTGAATATTATTCACGCTACATGTATTCTGAACAATGTCTGCGAGATATTTGGCGATTCAGTGGACACTGTTTGGATGAATGATGTTCAGCTTGACAGTGCAGATACTGTCTCAATTGTTGGTAATCGAGATGTTGAAGCTAATAACATTCGGGAGGCAACAGCTGCTTACTTGTTCGAGAACCAACTGTAGCAGAACCAACTGCAATACTTATACCTTATTCTTTTTTGCAAGTTATTTTGCTGTGATTACTTAGTATGAATATAGTTAATTAAAATATATCTAGCACAATAAACAAACTTATTTCAACAATCAACTTTATTTGTTTGAAATGTTCAGTAATAAATAATTTTGCTGCTCCAATAACTTGATGATTCTTTCATTTTTTCCGTTATTTGGTTCACTCTAGCAAACTCATCACACAGTTTATGCAAAATGTTATTTTTTTGGTTTTTTTCTTTTCAGGTGCCTATTATAGAATATTTCTTAGCCTATTAAAAATGACAAAATTGATTTAGTTAAGTATTAACAGTTAGTTATTTTGCTGATTAAAATTGACTAAGAAATTTCATTAAAAAAATTTATAACATGTTTTTTTTAACTGTTACTGGTTTTTTTATTTTTCGCACCAAAAATGTTAGATAAAAATTATATTGCTTACGTTATAAACTTAAATTTGGAGCATTTTCTCCTAATTTTTCTAGAGTAAATGCTTTCTAATTCAGTTAAAAGTGGTTTGATTTCCAGTTTGTCTTTATTAGTTATTAATCTTTGAATTCACTAAGTAGATACACGACAGTATAATTGATTGCTCCTTCCTCAAGCATATATAGTAAGAGAAGTTTTCATCCTTAATTTCCTCCTCTGACAAAGCCCTCGTGTAGCTCTAGTGCAACGATAATTCAAACCTAACCTTACCCACCTCCGAGACTTCGTTAAGGTAAACTCAACTCGAGAGATAGGATGCACATTTAGGCGCTCCATACTTACTATTTTTTGTGTGTGTGCTGTAATTTACTTTCCTTACTTTTACGAACAAGAAGTGACATTAGCAGTTCTCAGTCATTACACTTCATTTGCCCATTTAAAAACTAACCGCTAGAATTTTTTTTCCAGGAAATAACTGTATTTTTCTTCAAATAGTACCTGTTGCAACTTAATAATTTACATGGTAAAACGTAAAAAGGCTTCAATAAATAAAATTTCAATCCATGGTAATTTTTACTTTCTGAATGTGATTCTTTTATTTATAATTCTTTCTTAGTTAGATCTTCATGCCTCTTATATAATTATTGTATTCCTAAAAATAATTATAATAAGCTAATTTACTTGAAGGTTTTTGCTAATTACTTATTTGTGATTGTTTATACCCAAAATATAATTATCACAGTTCTAAAATATATTAGATATGGCTTGAGAGTATACTTTAGAAATAGGATGAAATAATGCATTAAAACAGATTAGATCTGACACAAAGTACTTAGTATGAATATAGTTAATTAACACAATAAAGAAACTTATTTCAACAATCAACTTTATTTATTTGAAATTTTCAATAACAAGTAATTTTGTTGTTCCAGTAACTTGATGATTCTTTCATCATTTTTTTTCATTGCTTTGTTGGCTCTGGCAAACTCATCACAAAGTTTATGCAGGATATCATTTTTCGTTTTTTTCCTTTCCGGCTCATTCCTTCTAGCCTATTAAAAAACATCAAAATTGATGTAGTTAAGTACTAACAGTTAGTTATTTGGCTGATTAAAATAGACTAAGAAATTTTATTTAAAGAGGTATTTATATAAAAGTAAACTGATATGATAATGCAGTTGCAGTGGTGCATTCAGGATTTTCCCCGAAGGGAGGAGACCGACTAAAAAAGGGCATGGAAGTTTGGGGGTTGAGGATAAAATAAAAAAAATTTGACTATTCATGTGTAAAATTGCATCTTTGCAATTTTTTGATGAGCTAAAATATACTTTTACAAACATACCAATTTTTTTGTACACAAGGAGAAGGGTCTGGTTCTTTTTGCCCCTCTCCCCAATTAATGCAAGTTATTATGATTATATGGAGTTTAAAAAAACACCCATTTAAGGACATTAATTATCTAAAAAACTTGTTGGGTGCTTTTTAACATCAACCACAGACAACATAATTTATTTTTTTTATAAAAATAAAAGAAATAGTACCATCTTCAAAGGCCTTGATGCTGGCATATTATGTGCAGAAGACATTCTTTGTGGAGTTGCACTAACCTGCAGCAAAAATTTACTCATAATCTGAATTGTAAGTTGCATGCTAAGCTGTCTCATTGACAAGCAATTATATTTATCTTAATAATAAGCAATTGTGGCTGCAATCGTGTAGTGGTTAGAATATCTGACTGCGAAGCCGTCAACCCGGGTTCAAATCTGGACAGCCAGTCCCAGCCAACTGAGCCGTTCATCCTTTCAGGATCCATAAATCAGTACTAAGCTTGCTTGGGAACGTAACTGGGGAATTAGTGTCCGGCTAGCCATTTGACCTAAGCTAAGTCAGTATGACTGACACCACCCCAGGCCCAAAGGCTATAGAAACGGAGATGGGCACCGCCTGATGTGCTACTAGGCGCAAGCAGAATTTACATTTACACAATAAAGCAATTGTGAAATAGTATTGTTTTCACACAAGTAAAAAAACATTGGCCTTTTCCAAAATAACAGTTTTTAAAAAACTTTAAAGAACACACAAATGATGACTTAAGATTTATATAAATTGTAATTAAACTACCACTTCAACAGTATCAGGTCCTGGAGTAGAATCTGGAATAGACCCAAGATCTGGCATTCCTTCCTCAGCGGATTCATCAATCTGCAATGATAATTATTCATAAGTTTGATGTGAATGTCGGATAATTTTTTAACTTAGATAAATCTGCAAACCAGAAATCGGCACAATTTAACATTGTAGACTTCCTATGTTTACGTAAAGAAAAATATACAAAATATCAAAGAAATGCACATTTTGAACAATTAAAAATAAACTTTTCCAAAGGAAATTTTGTGTATTATGTTGTTTGAATACAAATTTTCAATTCTGTATTTTTAGTACAATTTGTATGAATGTTTTATTTTAGAGCAAAATAAGTTTTCATGCTTCTAAAACTTAAAATTACATTTTTTTTGTTGTTTCTTTATAAACATTCATAAAAAACCTTAACTTCCTACATTTTACCAAACCAATTTTTTACACCATACCATATATAGATATCAAAAAGTAAATATGTGATAGAAAATGAGCAAGGCTTAAGTCACACTATACTTCATTAATTAATATTAACATTGAATTAACTTGTAAAATTTCTGTTTTGCACAAAATTAGGAAAAAAAACCAAATAAAAATTAAGAAAATATTCTAAAAGAAAGAAAGGTTATCTCTTTAGGCAATTATTGTTTCAAGATAATATATGTATAACAAATCTTACATCCATGTGTGCATCTACAACCAGGCTTTCTTCATCTTCTTCAACCTAAAAATATGAAATATTAAAATTTCTGACATTTTTACAAGAAACATTTGATTAATGGTTCCCAACCTTTGGCTTACCATCCACCCGGACCATTTTTTCAGATGAATAACACTTAATGCTGCCTTTTTTATTTTCATGTTACGATTAACTATAATTTTAGTTATTTGCAAATAATAAAGCTAATCAAAGCATCTTTACTCACTCATAAATGATCTAGTGTTCTTAAAGGCTCTTTGGCTTTATTACTAATTTTTTTTCCAAGAGACAATCTCTAAGTCTTATATTTTGAAAAAAATTGCTTAATAGGTGTTTCTTAAAATAGGTTTCATTTTTGAAATTTTATGTAACAGTGCCTCTTATACAATCATAAGCATAGGTTACCAAATTGATAACACTTACCATTCTTCTTTTTTCTTTACTCATATATCCAGAGGTTGATGGATCATCAGAGCCTGAAAGATAAATATTAAGTTACATGTTGAAAAGGACAGAGAAAAGTTGGTTCTGCCACTAAGGTCACAAAAAACTGCACATGCATAACTAAATATGTTTACAGAGAATGTTTACTTGATAGGCAGAAAAAAGTTGCGAGTGTGTGTTGAGGGAGGGATTATTTTTGCAAAATATATCAAAGGCTGAAAATAAGGCTGAATTTTAATGATGTATACAACTTAATTTAGATACATATATAAATTTGATTAATTACTGAAAAAAGGAAAATATTCACCGTGATTATTAAATAGACTGTCTTGCACCAATGAATTGGTGTTGCATGGCAGTTGGCCCAAAATGGCTGCAACGTCTTCATAAAACCTCCACTCTGAAGGTTGTCCTCCAGTTACTCCCTGTTGGGTTTTTTCCTTCCTAATAAGAACAATGATGCACCAGGAATTAAAATAAAATATTTTATACTTTTTTTTGTGAAACTTATATTTATTCATATACTTTTTTTTTCTCCTCTGAGAAAAATCATGATTATTTAAGAAACTATTCTCTAAAAATAATAAAGCAATTTACCGAAAAGTAGCAGTCAGATTTTTTATCTTCACGGCAATTTCATCATGTGTTCTCGTAATTCCATACATGGCCAACTCCTGGGCCATTTTGTCATAAACATGCCTAAAAGAAACATATATATTAAGAGAAACACATTAAGGCAACTCATACTCAAGAAATATATAATGAGTTTAACACTTCCTTTTGTAATGAATGTGCTAGGAAAAGTAGAGAATGCTTGTCAAATATTGTAAAAACTCTTTGCCCCATGGCCAAATCCAAAAGTCGGCGTGTTACACAATATTTTATTTGTAAATTGAATACTAGATTATCAGGAAACAGAATGTATGGTGTTTTCCGTCTCAAAATGACTGAAGTGTCTGAATTGCAAGTCATGTCATTAGGGGTAATTAATGTCAACATACCTGTTTCTTTTTGCCGACAGAAGACTGGCATTATGCACCTTCCACACATCAATTAAAAGTTGTATTTCATCATCGCCCCAATTTTTTCTTCTGTTTTTATCTTTACCAGTCATCTAAAAATCACAGAAATATACATGTTAGATGAATTTAAAGAATTATTCTATGCAGGACAATATGGTCATGTAGCATCAAGTAATGCATGCCAATAATTCTACAGGCTGATTCAATAATTGTTTCGATTGCTAGATCTTGAAAGTTTGATATTTCAGTATTGATAAAATCCCAGATCCGTGGTCGGTGACTTTGTAATGTTGCCAAGTTGGCGACATCGTAATTTTTCGAGAGCCTTAAGAAAATTTAAAACAATGCTAATTGGCTTTTCTTTAAAAGACACCTCTCAAGTATAAAAATGACCTTCAAAAATCAAATTCAAACATAAACAAAACCTCATAATCGCAAGGTTAACCTGTTGGAATTATTTATCAGCTGCCGCAAAATGTTGGTGACCACGATTCTAGGATTAAGCGTGGTAGAAAGCGTGCTATAGGGTTGCCAACGGTTGGTCTGCGGAAGCGCAGCCGGATTCTCTTATTTACAGTAAAAAGTCGCCTGAATGAGTTAGATTCAAATAAAAATGCACTTAATTTTTATAAACATCCTAAACAGAAGTGCAAAAAGTAATTAATAATTTAGTAAACGGTATATATGTGTGTGTAGAACGCTATAAAAATCATATATAGAATCAAAATCGAGTCAAATAATTCAATATTAAACCCTTAACTTCAAATAAATGAGAATCAGAAAACTTACGATCATGCAACAATTTTCACGAAACGTAAACAAATAGAAAGTTAAGCTAGATCAAAATAGTTAATCCTGTTCGCTGAACTCGATTAACTTAATCCAGTTCAGAACTCGATTAAGGGGTCACAGGAGTCTTAAAAATGTGCAAAGAAGGAACTACAAAGTATAGTTTGATCTTTCATGTAATTTTTTAACTACTCAATATACAGGTATAATTTTTTTATATGTAATTCTACAAGATTTATTTATTATAAAACAAATTTTAAAATTTATGAAACTTTAGCCAAAACTAAAATAAATGATATTAAGCATAAAGCTATTTTAACACATTGTGATTAGGCTTGCGCGGCAAATTTTGAGGTCAAAATTGAAGACATGACCAAGAAAATGACTTTATATTGTACAAATATGTACAAACTAGGACTTATACCTAAATTCTCAGCTCAATTATAATTAGAAATTATTTAAAAATAAATTTAAAATCAAAATTTAAAAAAAATTATTAATTTTTTTAGAAAAAAGCTCTTAAAATAATTTCTTATTAAAATTGAGATGAGAATTTAGGTATAAGTCCTAGTTTGTACATATTTGTACAACATAAAGTCATTTTCTTAGTCATTTTTTCAATTTTGACCTCAAAATTTGCCGCGCAAGCCTAATCACAATGTGTTAAAATAGCTTTATGTTTAATATCATTTATTTTAGTTTTGGCTAAAGTTTCATAAATTTTAAAATTTGTTTTATAATAAATAAATCTTGTAGAATTACATATAAAAAATTATACTTGTATATTGAGTAGTTAAAAAATTACATGACAGATCAAACTATACTTTGTAGTTCCTTCTTTGCACATTTTTAAGACTCCTTAGACCCCTTAACTGCCCAGCTCATGACGTTTCACTTAGGCTCCGCCCTTGATCCAGATTAAGTTCGCTAGTGGAAACGGGGTATTATTCTTTCAAATATTTATGTACTGTTTGTCGATTTGTTGGCCCCCGATTTGTTTGTAAACAAAAAAAAACACAAAATAAAAATTACAAAATCTGTTTTTGACGGGATATTTTAGACAGATTATCTATATATTTTATAGATATCAATTTTTGTAAATCGACATTTCCAAGAGTGGAAACGCTGTTGCATATGTATCTAACAATTCCGATTGACAATGCAACTGTTCGACGAGGTGATAAACGAATTTACAAAAAGAAAATGCAGAAAGAAAAAGTTGTAAATGAAAAAGAAGTATGTAAATGTAAGGGCATTAAAAGTATAAGTGAAATTCTTTTCTCTTGTAATATTTAGCCGACCATTTCTTTTTTTCAGCCCCGATCGCGTCTCTAGCATTTCATGCTCCAAAAAGGGGGAGAATCCCAATTTACAAACTGGTTCATCCTTCATCGTGCTTTATTATTTGTACAAGTATTAAGATTTTTTAAATTCCAATTTATGTTTGGTTTTTTTTGTGGGGGGGGGGGGGCAAATTCCGAAGCCGCCTATGGCCCCAACATCCATAAACGCGTCACTGGAACTGATTTTTCTTTCAGCCAAACCGTTGGTTTATCAAAACGAATGCTTCGGGATATTGCGTCTTTTTCTTTTTGCTTCTGAAGTAAATGTTAGCTTACCTATTTTGTTGTTATCAGCTCTCCTGCAGTTGAAACTACGCATGTTCACAAATGTGTAAACATGCCCCTGATAAAATTTTCGCTTTTGTAGAACCCGCTATGAAAGTAAAATAGTTTATATTGGACAATTCTACCATAATTTTTAATTTTATGTACCTTATGCATAACTTATGAACAAATTAATTTTCTAATGCATACCAGTAGACTAGTCCTTATCTCTATAATATAAAATTGTAATTGTCGGACGCTTGAGAGCCACGTGACTCACGCGGCTTCAGCCAATCAGAAACGCTGAAAGTATCTAACGCTAAAATATCTTAGTCAACTTGCATGTTTGTTTGCGGAGCAAACAAAGAGGAATTGCGTAGCAAATCTCGGGGGTTGGCGAGCGGTAGCGAGCAGGGGGCTTTGTCCCGCAGTATAACTATAAAACGGTATTTTAAAACAAAGAAACTAAAAAAAATAGGACACAAAAATTGCCGAAAATTAGTTACCGGCGTCCACTTTCCCGAATGTCAAACTCTTAGTTTAGTGCTCAAGGTAACTTTTTTTTAGCTAAGAATTGCATTCATTTGATTTTTAAATTGAACTAATTCCAAAACTTAACGATTTTCTTCCATAAAATTTTGGCTTTTCATATATATAATATGGATTTCTCTTCTCTTAACTTCGCCTCTGGGTTTTGGAACATTCACTGGTATATCATTGCTAAAGTGGTGAAGAGAGACATTGGATAGAGCTACAGTAATTTTTCAATCATGAAAAATAGATTGCAGAAAACCCACATTTCAGTTATTAGCTACATTTTTTCTCAAGACTTTATTAACAAGCCTCAAAGTTAAAAAAAAATTAAAATGAGCTACGTGGCTATTATTGCTTTGCTTACAGTTTTTCTGGGTTAAAGGTAATTTTTGCTAGATACGTGGATTTTTTTTAAAAAATATGTTTTAAGTCAGTAAAAAGAGTAAAAAATCCATTTCCGTTAAACTGGAGTCAGTTCCAACACAAAAAAGACCGGAAAACAGTGAATTTCCTTATCGCCTCTTCCTTAAGCCCATTTCACACCTGCACAACTACTTGCAACTGCAACTCGCAACTTGTGGTAACCTGGTTTTTCGGGTTCCACAAAAAATTATTTATCTCACAATTTGGCAAGTTTCATCTTTTTGAAAGCAAACTTTAATCAAACTATAGGCATCGTTTGCATCAAACAGAAATTTATGTTTCCGAACTTCCTTAATTATATCAATTTCCATTTTTGCCATCCATTTACTACCCATTTTTAATTGCGCAGATATTTGCAAGCAAGGAAAGTTGGCGTCGTAAAAAGTAAACAAACAACCAGTTGGCGAAGTCTAGTCCTCTACAAGGCAGCCAAAGAAATACTGAGTGCTGATTGGCTAAGGGTACATGCAACTGAGATTTTTTCGAGCTCGCACGAAAAAATCTCACGACTTTCGTGCAACTTTTTAATGCACCAGGGGCGGACTGGCCCGGGCGGCTAGTCGGCGATCGCCGAGTGGGCCAAACTGCCAAGTGGGCCAAAAACAATATAATAATATAATATTCGTTTAAGTGGGGAAAAAATCTACATATACTTGAGTGTGTATTAAAACATACAAAATAAGTGAAAACAACTTAATATTTTTGAAATAAATTTAAATTATGTCTAAAGGGCCAATTGCGTACTACCATTGAGCATAAAAGCAGCCCACATTTTTTTCAATCGGGCCAAAGGGCCAACTTTGCCTCTGAAACACCCTGTATATATTACATAAAAAATGGGCCTAAAATTTTTGTTCAAATTGAGCCCAATGTGATTATTATTTGGGCCTATTGGTCCACTTTTCCTCTGAAGCTACCTATACATATTATATATAAAAAATGGCCTATAAATTTTGTTCAAATCGGTCACTTGGCCTCTGAGGGCTCTACATATATTATACATGAAAGGGGTCGATATTTTTTTTTAATAAGGGCGCAGGGTCCCACTTTTCCCTCTAAGGCTTCTTATATACATTATACATGAAAAGGGCCTGATTTTTTCTTTCTTTATAAATTATTAGAATTTTATTATAAATTGAGCGCAATATGTGGTCCTAATTGGGACCATTGGCCCACATTGCCTTTGAGCTACATATATTTTATGAAAGGAGCCAACAAATTTTATTATTCAAATAAATCTATTAATGGAAGATCAAAGTTTAAAATGCAAAAGATGCTTACTTTGTGCCTTCAAACTTTTGCATGAACTCAATCTTTATGGGCCGACGTACCCTTCATTGCACAGGGTGAACAATCTTGACTCTTTCATGCACAAAAGTTTCACGTGAAAGCTAGTTTTCAGTTTTGAAGCTCATAAAAAATCGTTTACTTTCGAACATGGGACAAGATCGCCTTGCCTTGAGGACTTAATGCTTTTGTATGTTGAAAGAGATTTTAAGTACGACTATGAAAAAGCTATGGATGACATGGCTTGTAATTCCAAGGCTTATCTAGGCTTGATGAATATTTGTAAAATAAATGTATATAGATGTTATAAGGATAATTAAAGATAACTTAACTTCTCCTTTAGATTTCATATTGATTTTTTTTTTTACTTTTAATCAAAACTGCTCGTGGTTAATTAATAAACATACACATCGATATCCTGTATTATGGTACTAGCAGTATGGTTCCGCCTTACTGGGAACCCGCGTTAACTTTGCATTGCTTTCTTTTAGACGCATGCTTGCTTTTGAAAATACACTCAAAATCAAAACAAAATTAAATTCGTGTTGGCGCATGCGCACTTAAAAAAGCAAACACTAATAGAGAATGAAGCAGCCTTCGGGCGAGAGCATATCTCAACCAAAAACTCAATCAATCAAACTAATAGAGGATGGCGTCAAGGTCCCGTTTCGGCCCGGTCCAAGCATTTTCAAGCCCCGTTATGGTCCCAAAATCCCACGTGGATGACGTTCTTTTAAAACTAATTATATTAATTAAAAATCATAATCAAATATGAAAAAACTAAGCCTCAGGTGCACACGTAGGTATTAAAAGGAATCTATATAAAATTTTTTGAATTTTTTAGAGCAGTCTAAGTAGGTCTTTTGCGATCCACAGACATACACGCAAACAGACAGACTCTTTCTTTTATTATTATAGATGATGGGCCAAAGTCATGACTGCGCCGAGTGGGCCAATCTTAGCCAGTCCGCCCCTGTAATGCACGGTGTCCTATGGGAGTTGCAAGTGGTTGTGACAAGGTGTGAAATGGGCTTTAGGGATCTAGGGATGGAAAACCGAAACCCGTTTTAAGAATAAAAATTTATTTGTGTGTGTGACTTCGGTTGCTCTGAAAGTCACTTACTTTCGTAAGATCAGTTTAACCCGGTCTCTTTGATATCGGTTTAAAAAAAAAAGCGCCACCCTCATTATTTTTTTTTTAATTTACAAATGAGCCTTGCTGAACTTTTTTTTTTTGTAATTCTAGAACCCTTATAAGCATGTTTGCACACATTTAAAGTGACTTTAAAAAATAAATTTCTTAAGTTTCTTATATCTAAATAAAAAAAGTATTGTTGAACTGCCCAAATTTACCTGACCATAACAATGCATTCTATACCTATTAGGACCTAGGAGATCACTCTTACAAGTTTACATCTTTGGATGCGGGGAGCTTCCCTGTCCCTATTCGTTTTATGTTTAGATTTGGCTTACAAACCGAATTTTGTCCTTAAGGTGAAAAAGTTTATGGATTTTGAATTAATTAAAAAAAAAGCAGTAACCAATATAAGTGAGTCGAGAGAAAATGTTGCATGAATTGTGGCCACATAACAAAGACGTTTGCAACTTGAGAAAATATTGTCAGCATCGCACATCTAAACATTATACATTTCGGATGTAGAAAAAATCGGAAATGCACTATTCAAATCATATACAAAAGGATTAAATTTATATGGGATTGGGATAGCTTGAAAAAAACCTTTGTTATTTGTATAAAAAATGTCTTTACTTTTAAGGAGTATATATTGTCCTAATTTTAAATCAGCGCCACCTGACCGCCGCGCCGGTCTTACGGTTATGCTGTAGCACGAGTTCTGAATTTATAGACGATGGTAGTAATTTTTTTCACAAAAAAAATTTGCTTTGTAATTATTGTTTTTATTAGAGAGCCAATATAAATGAAGTCGATGTAGTAAGTATATGTAAACTCCGAAGTAGAATAGCGCCAAATACTTCACCGAGAGCGTATTTCTACAATGAGTTGGGATTTCTTTCAAAATCTATAGCTTCACTTGGCAGGTTTTTGCTTGACAGCATCTACATATGCGTCTTCACTCTATAGATGCGCATGTTATAGTAAGGAATTGACTTGTTTCATGTGACGCACTCATTCTTGGATTTCATTGGTGGTACGACACGGTAAGCTCCGCCCACTTCCTTAACAACAAATATAAACCTTATTTTCACAATTGGAAAACTTTCGCCACTTAAGACGTGAAGCATGTGCTTAGGAAGGGGTAGAAAATACCATATGAGTGCAAAAAATTATATGTTAAAAATAATTTTAAATGGTACACATATACAAGGTGGTTATAAAATAACGCTCCCTATTCGGAGTGGTCTGTAGCTTGAATGAATAATCCAAATGCAAAAATCTTTGAGACAGTTACTAATCAAGAAGGGGGAAAAAGAATAGAATCATAAAAAACAAACTCGTCTCTTGACCAGCGTTCTAAATTACGAGGTGTAATTAGCTGTGTTGGCAGTAATTAGCCATAATTGACGACGCCTCGTAATTTAGATTCTGGTCAAAAGACGAGTTTGTTTTTTATGATTAGTCTTTTTATGATTATTCTTTAGGAGTCTGTCTTTTTTATGATTCCATTCTTTTTCTCCCTTCTTGAATAGCAAGTGTATCAATTTTTGTTGCATTTGGATTATTCATTCAAGCTACAGACCACTCCGAATAGGGAGCGTTATTTTATAACCACCCTGTATATAATTATATATATTTCATTTATTGTGCATATGTGTCTACATAGATGGCACCACTACACAGATTCAGTTGATATTAAATATGTATTATGGTAATATAAAAGTTAATTTTTTTGTTTGATTTTTCAATAAAGTTTTTTTATAATATTAATTAATAAGTTTTTATTATTCGTGAAAATTGTCCGTATCATCTGTAGAAAGTGTTAAAAATCTTATAATAAAAATTAAGAAAGCCAATTATTCGTAGTCCCAATGAGAAAAGATAAAATACAAAACTATACACTTTAAAAATACAATTCAATTTCCCTTTCTATTTTAGAAAAAAGAAGAAGAACGTCACATTCCTAAAAATTAATAAGAATTTAATTTTGAACAATTTAATTTGGTTTTATATATTTTAGAACTATTACGAGGTAATATGTAATAAATTTTATTTAACATAATAACATTTGAGTATGAAACGGATAAATAATTTTACAGCTTAACAACCAATGTATTTTTTAAAGAATGACGCATTTGGAGTTGAATAAAATAACTTTAGAAAATATACAATTAAAATAATCAATAATAAATAATAAAACAGTTGATTGAACGTTGAAACGGCAAGAAGTTTTACATTATATTCAGAAATATTCACTGTTGAGTGTTACAGTAAGTGCTTTTTCTCCAAGAAATTTTATACTCGTTCACTTAAATTAACCGAGAAAAATTCAGAATATTTTTATAAGGTTTTACAAATAAAATATCTTACAAAATTTCATATAAAGCTTTGTGCTGCCATCTGTGATTGACGTAGTGAACTAAAGATAACCTCTGGTAACAAGTTCTATCAATAACTTTTTATAAACCAAAGATAAACTTAAAGAAAAGGAAATGAGCGATAACGTTTTTTTAATAATAGAATATCGTAGATGAAATAACTTATTGCAATATGACTTACTAAAATAACACACTCAAACTATAGATCATAACAATTACAAAATTTAATGAATCAAAATAGGATTTTTAAAAAGTCTTTTGAATTAAGGAACAGGTTATTTATTCAACCATAAAATTAGGTAAGTTTCGATCTTATAATAATAAAACAAACTATTTTATGTAACTTTAATCTTTTTTCATTAAAGAGTTATAAGTTAAAATATATACAAGTTGATATTTTTCAAGTATTTATTATAATAAGAATTGTGTGTAACAGTAAGGTTTTTTTTTTAAATTTATACGCGTTTACTAAAATTAACCGAAAAAAATTCAGAACATTTTAATAAGGTTTTACAAATAAAAATCTTACTAAATTTCAGTAATCACACTTTCCTATAATTATATTAAAACTTAAAACTAATTAAAAATATTTTAGGAACCATTGTTTACTAGATGCTTGTTTTTATATTTCAAATGCTATTTTACAACACAGATTACGAAACGCAATCTAAACACATTTGACCTTTTGATGTAACGGTATAGATATATTATAGTATTTATCTTTTTTTTTATTAGAGCACTGATAGAAATAAATAGCAACTAAAAATATTAATGAAAGGATGTTTGAAATTTGATCTAGTATAGAAGTTGGCAAGATAAATGTATTTCTTTTAAATTTGTAGTTATAACATAAGTGAAACTATTTGAAGGGTTTTGCGTTATTTTTTTTGTGCATTTAAATTGCAAAATATCTATAGAGGAAAGTAAATAATTACTTTTTTTGCATGATCTGGATTCAATTTTTTTTATTGTTCTATACTAATACGCACATATAGTCAGGTCGCCAAACCCCGATTTTTGGCCGAACCCTGCACTGAGAGGTTAAGTTTTTTTTATTGATGATTCTTATAGATTCGAGGGTGTAGATTACGAATCTGGAAGGTACTTTTTTGGTACCCTTGAGCATTTTTAGTTATTCAAGATGGCGTCTCCATCATCTTGAATTTTATATTCTTAATATTTGACGATCTATTCGACAAAAGTGAATAGTTTTTGTCTTTATAGATGCATTTAATAATAAAAAATCACAATTATCAAGAAAATTTCAAAAATAAAAAATTCAAAATGGCCGAATCCGCCATATTGAATTTTTTCACTTTTAATACTTTTGTTTTATATTTAACCCAACAAAATGTTTATATTTTAACTATATTTTTTATACCTAGTTACTGTAGAACATAACTTTGAAGAAAATATAAGAAATCAAGATGGCGGCATCCGCCATATTGGATTTTTTCACCGTTTATATAAAGCGATCCATAGGGCCTAAATTAAAAATTCTTTTTATTTTAGTTATATCTTAATTTTAGTTTCTATTTCAGTTTTAATGTGTTGATTATGAATCTAGAAGATATTTTTTCGCTAGATTTGAGTATTTTTTTATATTTGAAATGGCGTCTTCCGCCATATTGGATTTTTTTTCCTAATTCAATTTTTCGGGTTCCTTTAGGCCAAAATTAATAATTTTTTTCTTTTATAGGTGCATTTTGTCGTAAATAATTACTTAAAAACTCAAAAAAATCCAAAATCAAGATGGCGGCTTCCGCCATCTTGGATTTTTCATCTTCTAATATTTCGTGATCCACTGGCTCGAAGTTAAAAATTCTTTCAGTTTTACTTGTATATTTTATTATAAAATGCATTAAAATCATCATAAATTTTTAGTTAAACACTTAAAAAACCAAATTCAAGATGGCGGCATCCGCCATCTTGGATTTTTCAACTTCGAATATTTCGTGATCCATTGGTGCGAAATTAAAAATTCTTTCAATTTTTTTTGCATATTGTGTTTAAAATACTTTAAAACCATGAATGTTGAAGGAAAAATATTAAAGATGTTTTTCACCATATTAAAGTAAGTATTTTAAATATTTTGCTATTCAGGTAAAATTACTACTACTTAATTTTTTAAAGAGCCCTACCCGTATAAAATGCTTCCTCTTTTGAAACAAGATTACTTTTAAGTAATGGCAGGGGGAGTTCATAAATCGAAGTAATGGCTTTGGACTTGCTGAGATCTCGTGGAGCGGTACAATTATAAGAATATGGGATCAAGAGTTAATAAAAATTCAGAAGACTCTGCAAGAAATACTGTATTCAATCAAAAGAAGTTGTAATCCCCATATATTGAAAACTAGAGGGATACAATTCCAAGAATAAAAAAAAGAAGAAATGTCAAAAGCCCTACCTTACAAACTAAAGATCGTTCGTGTAATCTTGAAAATAAACCGCCTGACTCTTGAATGTTCTTTAATATAACAGAGTTACCGCTTAGACTATGATGGAGAAGTTTCTCTTTACAATGCTGTAGAGATAAAGATTTGAAATTCTTCAAAAACACTCTCAGAACGTTATCCAGAGTTGAAAAAATATTTAAATTGGCTGAAAATATGAATTTCAGATTCAACCAGGAACTGCTGTTAAGTATCAACCACTGTTAGACACGATACCTGATTCTTATCCAGAATACAGATACAACCATGACATCTTTAGCAGAATCCCAGGGACTCACTAAATGAGCTGGTCAAGAGTTTGCCATTTACTTGGGATCATCAGTTTTGTAGGGTGGCTTTGCAAAATCATCATGTTGATAAGTTTTAAAGGTTGTGTGGGGTTAATATTGGGTAGTGGTTTATCCAAAGTTATGCCTAGTGTGTTTGTAGGAGTCCCACAGATGCAGAAAGGGAAGAAGTTTCCAAAACTTCAGGACTTCAAGAATGCTTGGCAAAATAAGTCAAGCGGGATTAAATGAGGAATCTCAGCCAAACTGCAGCGGAGATCTTCGGTCAGTTTTAAAAATAAAGGGTGCAAATTGCAACACCAGTAGAATATCGGTGAACTGCTTATTGAAACCAGTTTTCTTCAAGATGTGGGAGCCGGAAGGATATTGGTCCCTTCATATTGAAGTTGCTCGCCAATTCTACCCTATTTATTTGCATCTGGTCATCAAAACTATGAACGATATGCATTATTTTATTTAAGAGAAATGGAAAAAAATACCCGAAAATGTGTTAAAGTACTTTTTAAAACTCGGATTACGTTATGCGACGCATGCCGGAGTTTGGAATGAATTAATAGTGGATTGAAACCACATAAAAGCATAGGCCATTGTCCAAAAAGGATTGTCAGAATAGCTTTAAAGCCAGCAACTCTAAGGGACTTGGCAACTCTAAGCAACTTGGTCCTTGAGTTTACATATTTGTACTCAGTTAGAAGCATGGCGATAATTCTGTAGTAAAAATATATCTAACATTGAAAGAATTATTAATTTCGAGCTAATAGATCGCCCAATACTAACTTTAAAGAAACTAACAATGAGAAAGATTTCATCTTGAATGGCCATAAATTCAGATATTTTGCAGTTGTGTTCCCCATTTATGTAGTTTAAACCATTTTTTACTAAAAAATATAACTAATGAAAAAAGAATTTTTAATTTCGCACCAATGGATCACGAAATATTAGAAGTTGAAAAATCCAAGATGGCGGATGCCGCCATCTTGAATTTGATTTTGTAAGTGTTTAACTAAAACTTTATGATGATTTTAATGCATTTTATAATAAAATATACAAGTAAAACTGAAAGAATTTTTAACTTCGAGCCAGTGGATCACGAAATATTAGAAGATGAAAAATCCAAGATGGCGGAAGCCGCCATCTTGATTTTGGATTTTTTGAGTTTTTGAGTAATTATTTACGACAAAATGCACCTATAAAAGAAAAATTATTAATTTTGGCCTAAAAGAACCCAAAAAATTGAATTTGGTAGAAAAATCCAATATGGCGGAAGACACCATTTTAAATTAAAAAAATACTCAAATGTAGCGAAAAAATATCTTCTAGATTCATAATCAACACATTAAAACTGAAATAGAAACTAAAATTAAGATATAACTAAAATAAAAAGAATTTTTAATTTAGGCCCTATGGATCGCTTTATATAAACGGTGAAAAAATCCAATATGGCGGATGCCGCCATCTTGATTTCTTATATTTTCTTCAAAGTTATGTTCTATAGTAACTAGGTATAAAAAATATAGTTAAAATATAAACATTTTGTTGGGTTAAATATAAAACAAAAGTATTAAAAGTGAAAAAATCCAATATGGCGGATTCCGCCATTTTGATTTTTTTATTTTTGAAATTTTCTTGATAATTGCGATTCTTTATTATTAAATGCATCTATAAAGTCAAAAACTATTCACTTTTGTCGAATAGATCGTCAAATATTAAGATTATAAAATTCAAGATGGCGGAGACGCCATCTTGAATAACTAAAAATGCTTAAGGGTACCAAAACAGTACCTTCCAGATTCGTAATCTACACCCTCGAATCTATAAGAATCATCAATAAAAAAAACTTAACCTCTCAGTGCAGGGTTCCCCCCCTTGGCGACCTGACTAATAAGCCAACAAGCAATTTTGGCGAGCTGACGAACACTTTTTTTCACCTCCCGAGGCAATTGGGGGAATAAAAATGAATCTAAGAAAAAGCTTCTGCAAGAATTGATTCATTATCGATATTTTCTTTGTAGCTTTTAAGACATTTAGTATTAATAAACTGTCAAGGGCTGTTAAAGCTATTAAATAACTAAAAAACTAAATGCTTCATGCCATTGTTTTGTGGTTCACCAAGTCATGTTAAGTAAATGAAAACTAGTTATAACAATAACAAAATTTATTAACAACTAATAACAATAAACTTAACTTATAAAACTCGATGAACACATAAAATCATATTAGAAATTAACCGCGGCACAACAGAAGATACAGAAAGTAAATAATAACAAATAACCCAAAAGGGGTGTGCGCCACAATGAATTTGCGCGTGCTGTTTTTATACAAAATACAATGGTCACAGTCACAGGTAAAGATAAGTAGCTAAAGTTCCAGTTAAGGCTTTCGCCACAGCACTCCCCCCGGAGAAAAAGACAGTTCGCTAAGGAAGACATCAGGACTGCTACCACCAAGGGGGTCGGAAAGATCTCGCCTCGGTAATTGTGGGCGTTTCTTCCCCATGACCTGTTTGTGACGTCACATCTCGCCTCGGAAAAGCAAGTTGCTACCATGATCTTGTTTTTGTCACTTTTTTTGGTCGGATACTTCTCACCACCTCTTAGACTAGTGGAAACTCGTT
This sequence comes from Hylyphantes graminicola, assembly GCA_023701765.1. Lineage (NCBI taxonomy): Eukaryota > Metazoa > Arthropoda > Arachnida > Araneae > Linyphiidae > Hylyphantes > Hylyphantes graminicola. The sequence goes on along the minus strand of CM043122.1, from coordinate 40,608,159 downwards.
CTCGCCATCGGAATCGAAAGGTTTTTTTGCAAGTTGGGGACAGTGGGCATTCTTTTCATGTTAGATGCGTGCGACATTAATCCTTAGCCATTGTTTGTTAAAAGTTAGTGTTTATTAAACTAAAAACGAGATGTTTTCATATTAGAAATGGAATATATATATTTCATTTTAAGGCTAATTACACAGATTAAATTACTATGTACCATTTCATTTTCTTGCTCAAAATGTTCTTTTCATTATTCATTGGCAGTTAAATTTTCTATTTTACTTGAAATTTTGTTACATATAAAAAAGTCCATAAAGATAGCAATTTGTATTTTATTTTTGAGATTATGTTTAATATTAATGTTCGGTATTAAAATCTTAATGTTTCTTCTGCATTACCAAAAATTAAGCATGTCGATAACTAGTTTTTTTAATACCTTTTTTTAAAATATATTTTATTGGTAAACATCCTACAAATAGTTGCAACTTTTTTATCTGAATTTGAAAGTTCAAAGTAAATGTGCTTTATACTATAAATTAAAATTTGGCAATGTCCTTTAACGCTAATTAAAAAAAAGTTAAAATTAAAATACTACAATATTTTTTGTATCGAAATAAAAATATTTTTAGTTTTTAAATATTTTTATTCGGTATTTAATTAGTTGGGGAAAAATCGAAAAAGAATAACATTCTATTTGTAAACATCCAAAATAAATAATTGCTATCTTTTTATTACTTGAATTTGAAAGTACAAATTAAAAAATTACTGCTTCATACATATAAATTAAAATTTTATTTTGCTAAGTCTTCATTTAATGGTCCTTTTGCTAATTTGCTTTAATAATAAAACTTTTTTTATCGAAATTAAAGTATTATAAGTATTATAATATAACTATAATTATTATCCAGTATTTAATTAATAGATGGGAAAAAATCGGAATAGAGTAACATTTGCTTAAAACTTATAACGTTTGAATTGCATTTTAAAATAAAATAGATTAAGATAAGTTGGATCTAACTTTATTTCACTGCAATGAAATGCTTGCCAAATAAATAAATTAAAACATAAGCAAATTAAATGCCTTCTATCTGCAACAGAACATGAATGATATTATTATGTCAGTTTCATGTTTATTTTATTTTGTAAAAATTCAATTGCACTAATATTTAAAGTTGGAGGAATAAAAAAAACTCGAATAGTAACAAAATATAACAACAAAATCTTTTAAACTAGCTACTAGCTATAATCCCTTTCTAAAAAATTAAACGGGTTCGTCACCAATTCAATACTCCTATTGGTCAAACAACTTCAACCACTGACCACGCCTTCACCCGAGGTACTTAACATACCGCCATCGGAATCAGCTTCCGATATCGAGAAAAAATGCGTTCATGGTAAGATCTAAACCGGTTGTCGGAACTGACGGTCGGAATGGGAACTTCTCGCCAGTGGAAACTTTTCGCCTCGGAATCTTTCCGACCCCCTTGGTGGTACCACTCCAGAACCGAAAGCGGACTCTTCTTCCACGCTTCGTTATGTAGATTCTTTGAGGAGGACTTGAAACTGGTGAACTCTGTTCTCTCGCAGACGGTTGAACTCGTTGGGCCGAAGAAGGGGCTGGAGGGGCCAATGCTGCAGAGGTCGGAACAGATTCCTCCACTGGCAGGAAAGCTGGCTTGAGCCTATCAACGGAAACCCAACGCTCCTTATTGTTAATCTGCAAGAGAAAAATCTTAGGCCTGCGTTTTAGCACTTTATATGGACCCTCATAGGGAGGCTGTAAAGACTTTCGGACTAAATCAATTCTTTGGAAAACATGGGAACAGGTATTGAGGGCTTTGGGTACATAAACAGTCTTCTGACAATGCCAAGCAGTTGGGTTAGGCTTAACGTTTTTAAAAGCCTTATGAAGCTGGACAATCAAGTCTGGTTGGGATAAAGAGATTTGTGGTTCCAAGAAAAAATGACCAGGTAATCTCAAGTTTTGTCCATAAACCAGGGAAGCTGAGGAATAATCCCAATCACCCCGAACTGCTGTTCTTAAACCCAAGAGTATTAATGGCAAACAATCAATCCAAGAGGCATTTTTATAGCACATTAAAGCTGCCTTAATTGTCCTATGTTGCCTTTCAATTAATCCATTGGATTTAGGGTTGTAGGCAGTAGTGCGAATTATTTCAGTGCCCAAGCACTGCATTAGACCCTTAAAAGTGGCAGATTCTAGTTGCCTACCCTGGTCGGTCGTGACTCGAGCAGGTGCACCAAAGCGTGCTACCCAGTGGAAAAGGAATGCACTGGAGACTGATTCTGCAGTTATATCAACCAAAGGAATCACTTCGACCCACCTGGTAAAACGATCAATGACAGTGAGGCAATATCGAAAACCACGTGCCAAAGGTAAAGGACCGATTAGATCCAAGTTTACGTGAGAAAAGCGAGAATTCGGCATCTCAATAGTACTTAGAGGCGATACGGTGTGCCTGCCAACTTTAGCTTTTTGACAAGCTATGCAGGTTCGACACCAACTCACAATGTCCTTTCGCATAGACGGCCACACATAACTAGCACAGATTTGCTTTAGACTTGTACGTGCACTAGGGTGAGCCAAACCGTGAATAGAGTTAAAAATTACTCGCCTGTGAGAAGCCGGAACGTAAAGCCGAGTATTCTCTTGCGAAATATCAAAATACAGCTCAACTTCAGGATTAGGCAGTTTGATAAGTTTGAGATTTAAACTAGTCTCGGAAACATTATCCAAAATATCCTTCAACTGGGAATCTCTCAACTGCTGCTCTGCAATTACATTATAGTCAATTTTTACAGGTAAAACAATTTCATCAATCCTTGACAATGCATCGGCTACCAGATTTTGAGAACCTTTAAGATAACGCAAGTCAGTGGTAAATTGCGAAATAAATTCTAATTGGCGTAAACGCCTTGGAGAACATTTTTCAAATTTCTGAGCGAATGCATGTGTCAAGGGTTTGTGATCGGTGATAACATAGAAATTTTTCCCTTCAAGCATATACCTAAAATGAATTATTGAAAGGTATATAGCTAATAACTCTTTATCAAAAGCACTGTACTTTTTCTGAGCATTATTCAATTTAGTAGAATAAAATGACAAAGGTAGGTAACCATTTGGCGTTACTTTATGCAGTGCACTACCCACAGCGACATCACTAGCATCTGTGAAAAGAACTAATTCAGCATCAGGTTCCGGATGCGACAATTGAACAATGTTAGCAATGCTTTGTTTACATTTCGTAAAAGCGTCTACTAACAAATCAGTCCAAACAATATGTCGATTGTCGTTCTTTTTACTACCAGATAATAAAGCATTGAGAGGAGCATGTAATTCTGCCGCTTTAGGAATAAATCTTCGGTAGAAATTTAAACAACCAAGAAACCTTCTAAGATCTTTAATAGTGCGTGGCTGGGGGTAATTTACAATAGCATCAACCTTGTGAGGTAAAGGTTTAATACCCTTATCATTAACCAAATGGCCTAGAAAGGAAACTTCACTTTTACCAAAATCACATTTTGAAACATTCATGGTCAAACCATATTTTTTAAACCTTTCAAAAACAATACGAATGTGATTTAAATGTTCAGTTAAGTCTTTACTTGCAATCAAAATATCATCAATATAAGCAAAAACAAAATCTAAGTCAAATAAAACTTCGTTAATAAACCTTTGAAAAGTTTGTGGTGCATTACAAAGTCCGTAAGGTAAAAATATGAACTCAAATAAACCAAACGGAGTAATGACAGCCGTTTTTTCTACATCATCTTTATGAACTGGAATTTGGTTAAAGGCTCTGACAAGATCAATTTTTGAAAAGATCTGAGAGCCATGCAAATTTTGACTAAAGTCCTGTAAATTAGGGAGTGGGTATTTATCCTTTTGAGTACATAGGTTCAAAGCTCTGTAGTCACCCGTGGGACGCCAATCAGAGTTATTTTTAGGAACCATATGCAAGGCACTCGCCCAAGGACTTTTAGAAGGACGGCAAATTCCACTTTTTAACATAAAGTCAAATTCTGCTTTAGCAGCTTTGAGTTTATCGGGACTTAATCTGCGAACCTTAGCAGACACGGGAGGACCAAAAGTTTTAATATAATGGACAGTGTCATGCTTGACTTTTACATTTTCGACCCTAGGTTGGGTAATCTCAGGAAATTCCCGAATCAAGTCGTCAAACACAGTAGTACCCACAATAGTTTTTACACTAGGTACCCGAGTTGGCAAAACCACACCACGATTACCACTGTTAGTAGTTGGATCAATCAGTTTACGATTTTTGATGTCCACTAACAAGTGAAAGTGGTCCAAGAAGTCCACACCCAAAATTGGTTTTGAAACGTTCGCAATTATAAAGGTAAAATTAAAACTACGACGCAATCCAAAATCCAAGGACAAAAACTTTGTTCCAAAGGTTTTGATGGTTGTACCATTGGCTGCGTACAAAATGTTTTTTGAAGGTAATCTGCAACCTTTAAAAGAAGCAGGTAACAGGCTTACATCGGATCCAGAGTCCACAAGAAATTGTAACTTGGTTTTACGATCGGTAATGAAAAGTCGGCGATTGTAAATTACGCCCTTATCGGCATTGATCACCGAATCCAATGCAGGGCCTTTCAGTTTAAATCAAAACCACATGGTTTAACACACCTATCAGCCTTGTCGGCATATTTCTTGTGATACCAACACAATTTAGGTGTAGTCTGGTCCGAATCAGCCTTTTCTTTAGTTTGCTGGACAACATTTTTACGATTGCCAAAACGACCTCTAGAAAAACTTCGCGTTCTGCTTAGTTGACGAATTTGGGACTTTAGGGCAATAATTTCGTCTTTTAAAGATTGGATTTCAGACTTTAATGAGACGTCTTCAGTTTTTATGTTAACTGCACTGCAGTTGAGAGAAGTACTAGCGACTTCAAAAACTCGATCAGCCAAACCAGCCAAATCATCTAAGCCGTCTTTGCTGACGCTAAGTACTGTTTGAACAGAAGGCGGCAAAAGTGACAACCACATTGACTTCAAGGCCTGATCGGTAAAATTTGTACCGGCTAATTCCCGCATTCGTCTAAGCAGAGCGGAAGGTTTAGAATCCCCTAAAGTTAAATCTTGCAAAAGAGTTTTAATACGTTTGCTTTCAGACACAGAAAACTCCTCAATTAGCCGATTTTTAACTGTAGTATAAGGGTTCTTCAAGTCCGGGTTAGCAATTAAATCTGCAATGGTTAGCATAACCTGTTCATCCAAAGCCGAGATTAAACAACAAAATTTAGTACTCTCGGTAGTTATATTGGACAATACAAAATTTGCTTCAATTTGAGCAAAATATAACTTGGGGTTTGACGTCCAAAAACTAGGCAAACGCGATGCGATTTTGCCAACTTCACTGCCAGCGGCAGAAACCTCGTTAAGGCCAACATTTTCAGAGTCCTTAAGGTCGCTTGGATCAGGCATAGTGCAAACAAATTATATTAAAAGTTACAAAATTTTTAACACAATTTAATAAATACCACAAAAATTTTCTATTTACATAGCAATGTTAGTAACTAAACACATAATTACAATATATACATAATAATAAATACATAATTTGCAGAGAGCAGTTGAAAAAGACAGTTGGATATTAAAAATTTCGCTTACCGAAAAGACAACCGAAACGCTGTTTGTTTACTTACGACAGCAAACCAAATGACGGCTCGAATCACGACCAAACAGGTTACAATGCGGCATGCAAATCGTATCAGCATTCAGAACTCGATACCGGGAAAACATGCAAAAGTACAAAAATACATGGTTAATTCAAAAGCATTCGAAATAGACCGGGTCACCATTTTGTGGTTCACCAAGTCATGTTAAGTAAATGAAAACTAGTTATAACAATAACAAAATTTATTAACAACTAATAACAATAAACTTAACTTATAAAACTCGATGAACACATAAAATCATATTAGAAATTAACCGCGGCACAACAGGAGATACAGAAAGTAAATAATAACAAATAACCCAAAAGGGGTGTGCGCCACAATGAATTTGCGCGTGCTGTTTTTATACAAAATACAATGGTCACAGTCACAGGTAAAGATAAGTAGCTAAAGTTCCAGTTAAGGCTTTCGCCACAGTATATTTGATTTATTTATACATAAAACAACACTAAAAACTTTTTGCTTGCACTGTTTTTAAGGTTTAAAATTTTTTTAATCAAAAAAGGTTTTTGTTTTATGAAACTTAATTAACTCATCATATCAGGTGCATGTAACGTATCTACAAAATAAAATTTAAAAAATAACCACTGCAAACTCTAACATTTCTAAATCTTCATACATTGGGATACTTACTTAACCCTTTACCTATTGATAGTATTTATAAGTACTACTTAAAAAGCCTTTGTTTCACTTTTCATTGGTCGATTTGGGGAAAACGGATAAAAGATCTAACTTTGATTGGACCTGGTTCGGGTTTAGCATATTAAAGGCTATAAATACAAAGTAAAATCTTCCTAAAACTCTTAGTTTAGCATGGTATGGCATATAGACTTAAAGTCGCAGTGCTTGGCGATCTTGCCCCCACCAAGAAAGTCATAAGTCAGGGTATGGCACATATATATTCCAGCTTGTGTGCTTGTTCGGAGAACCGCTTATAAGCTTTCGTCAAGTGGGACAGACACAGAAAGAATTTTTACAATCACAAAGAAATGAATAACACATAGACAAATAACAACATTTATTGACGGTCACAAACATCCATGCCTGACCGGGATTCGAACCCGACCCCAGCAGCTCCAAAGGGTAGAGTCGTAACGATTGAGCCACCGGGGAGGCTTTAGTTTAGTTATCCTGCGCCAATTCGTACTGCACGGTAAGTACAGTAAGTACCACTTAAAAGGGCCCGTCCGTGGCCGAGTGGTTAAGGCATCTGCCTCGGGATTCAGCCTTATCAGGAGTGCGGAGGTTCGAATCCCACCTATTGCCAGTCATCCTAATCCAGGGTTCTAAATTACGAGGCGTTATTGGCTGTGTTAAAGCTCCTAACGGAGGCTAGAAATAGGCAGCCGGAAACGATTACACCACTTAAAAGACGCGGTTTTACTTTTTATTGTCCCTATGGTAGTGGGAATATTAATGTAGTAGGCTATTTCAACGAGACTAAAAAAGGTAAACATAAATCATTCAACAAAATGTTTTTTTTTTGTGTAATTTAGTAATTATAAGTATAAAAGAGGAAAAAAAATCATTAAATAAAGTGTTATTTTATGCCTCACTCTTATCTATGTTCTAATTAATTTCATAGCTAACAGTAAAATGTTCAACAAATAATTAAAATTGAAACTGAATTCGGTGTATAAAGGATCAATAACCACACTTTACTAGTACACACTATTCTTAAAAAAAATATTTAACCCTTTCAGTCCCAATGACAAATTCGGAATCATCATTTTAGAAATTTATTTCTGATCGTCTATAGCCATATTATCAAAAAGCACATCATTCGATTCTTCAAACTTTTTCTATTAGAAAATATTTTGCATTAATCCCAATAGATGTCAGCCCTATTATTTTTTAAAATTATGATCAGAAACATGATGATGCCAAATGGCATCATTGGAACTGAAAGAGTTAAAGAGAAATTCAGACAATCAATGAAGTCGTTAATATGATAAATGAATTATACAACACGGGTCTTTGACACCTTTCAAAGCAAAATTATTAAAAAATATACAGTCTTGTCGCATAACGATTCATAAAAGAGCTATTGGTTTTACATCTTTTTGTTCAAAGCCAATACTTAAAACTCTTTTTTTCAAGCATTCGACTGAAATGTATTCATATTTTCATAAAAGTGCTTATCGTGACTTAACACTTCTGTTTGTCATACTCTCAAAAAGGAAAGTCATTGAATATATACTATATAAATGATATTGTTTTATACGGAGATATTTACAAAGCGTTCAGTGACCTTGCTATTTATTAAATTCTAAAATTTTTGGTGAGTAGAAGGAGGAATATCTTCTCGAAAAAGGTAATGGTATGAACATTTTCTTTTTAAGTTTATAGATATTTTTCTTAATAATAAGGCAATTAATATCTAATGTCAGATGATAATTATGAATTGTGCTTGAAAAATAGCCACCTACCTTAATATAATTTGGAATATTTGGCGAAAAAATACTTCAATGTCTCTAAATATCGTATCAAGCACTAGTACGAATATATTTTGTATTTATTCTCAAACTTATATATATTGTCATAAAATAATGGTATTTCTTTATTACTTTTTTCTAGAATATGAGAAGTCTACACTGCCTCGCCAGCCTTGTTTTACTATTATCCCTTCAATGCACAATACAAGTATTTAGCTCACAGCCACCTCATATCATATTCATAATTGTAGATGATTTGGTACGTTAGAAAACCTTTTTTTAATCAAATAGTTTTAACTAAAATGTTAGTTTTATAAAGTAAAGCGTTGGAAATTTGTTAAGTTTACCTAAACGCTTCCGGAAATCTATTTATCAATTTCCGACCGAGCTATCACGATCGTGCGGGTATAATATAGCTCTGATTTAAAATTATGAGACTAAGCTTTGAGTTTATCGAAAAATTAGTTAAACAGCATCAACGACAGCAACTCCTTAAAAACAAAGTCATTTTTTATACAAATAAACGATCCGCACGATCGTGATAGCTCGGTCGGAAAGGATTACTAGAATAAAGTGGATTATGTTATTTTTTTGCCATATGGCAACAGTATGCACTAGAGGGTTTAATATTCGAAGTTCAGTTCACGAAACTGAAGATATTAATCAGATTAGCCAAATTTCTTAAAACACTTTTTCGCTTTTTATTGCAATTTTAATTCCATCATTTTTGCTTATGCAAATAAAAACAAATAAAATATGCAATAAATATTCCACCAATGACTAAACCTATAAAAAATGTCCCTACACTGTTAAAAATATTGGCGCATGATTGCACCAGAATCACGGAACTTTCTAGCTGCCACGAGCAGCGATGGGTCACCACTTTTGCGGTTCATCAAAGTTATAGTTTTACCATGAAATTGGTAAATTCACGCTCCAAATAGTAGTGGCAGCTAGATAGTTCAAAGATTCAGGTGCAATCTTGTGCCAAATTTTTAACAGTGTAGAAGTTCTATTAAAAATTTTAATTTTCCATTTTGGCAGTTAGAATGCTACCAGCTTTTTTATTAGCAAAATTATTTTATTTTATGAACTTATTTCGAAAAATCAGGAATTGGTCCGATACGGTTTGTAAAAGCTGTTTGTTTCGTTTTGAAGCATCAGTCTATTATGTCTTAAAGGAAGAATGGTGTGCCATAACGTAAACGATTTTTGCCCCCGAATCCGACCATCGGAAAACGAGGGTGAGCTTTTTCAAGCTTTGCTTACGCCTTGAAAATTAACGCTTAGTTTCACTACAGAATCAGAATATAATTGTCAGCAAGACTTATTTAAATAAATTTGAATCTTTTTTTTAATACAACTAAACAAAGGGTACACGTCAGCTACTTCGGTATCGGTATTTTTGAAGAGAAGAGTTTGAATATTTTTGTTCACCAGCACGATCGTGTTATGGCTTCTATAAAGAGCTTTATCGCATAAAAATAACACATCGTAATTAGAACGTAATGGTCAGGAATGTGTTTTATTAAGTCTATTGTCTTTATTTTTAGGGCTGGAATGACGTAAGTTTTCATGGATCTAAACAGATACCAACACCTAACATTGACGCTTTGGCAAATGATGGTGTTATTTTGAATAGCTATTACGTGCAACCAATATGCACTCCGTCCAGAGGAACGCTTATGACGGGAAAATATCCCATAAGATTGGGTAAGTAATTTACTGATTTTACATAAATATATATATTTAATTATTTATAAATCTATATAATACATTTTCTAATACGCCTGCAATATACTCCCTTGGACTCTGAATTACATAGATACAAGAACACAGTTTTTATTGTGTATTCGACACTATTTTTCAAGCGTTTATGGACCAGACAAAAAAATCAAAATAATGGTTGCGTCTATAACTGTTTAAGTTATAAATAAAACTTTCCAAAACTATTTCAATAGTAACACCTACCTTCAACCCCAAAAAATTACGCATTTCCAGCTTTATTATCTGGGTTTGTGGTCCTAGAAAGCTTAATGTATTTATTTTTAACGAAAATTTTTCTTTATGTTACTACGTATGGACTATCTTCTGTACCATGTATTATGTATAAGCATTTAAACAACAAAAAAGCAGGAAAAAATTACAAAAACGTTATTTACTGTAACAATGTAAATATTCTTGTATTTAAATTAAGGTCTTCAACATGACGTCATCTATGCAGAAGCCCCTTGGGGGTTGTCTCCAAAAGAAAAAATCCTTCCCCAATATCTCAAAGAACTTGGATATGCAACAAGGGGTATTGGAAAAGTAAAATATCTATGCTAGTCTTTGCATTAAATCTACAGTAGATCTCCAGTTATCCGAATCGATTGGGACTAGCTCCCAGATAAAAAAAAAACAAATATTCAAATATCCCTTTACAACCGAAAGTACATAATCGTGCGGCGTGCGGTACTACATTAAATTTTTTTAATGTAGTACCGCACGGGGCCGCAAGAAAAATGTTGAGTTTGAATATGTTTTTACATATTCAAACTCAACATTTTTCTTGCCGCAGTTACACTCAACGCAATAAAATTGTTTTATTTTATGAACTTATTTCGCTGTTTGTTTCGTTTTGAAGCATCATCCTATTATGACTAGAGGAAGAATGGTGTGCCATTTATGGTGTGCCATTATTTAGTTCGTCATAGGCTCATCTTTTTCTTAAAGTATTAAGCCAATGGATAATTAAACAGCAACACAATATATCCCTTTCCAACCGAGCTATCAAGATCGTGCGGGTATAAAAGAGAATGGTGAAAACTTTTCAAAAATATCTATATCGACGCAGCTGACTCGTATCAGCAGTTTATCTGTATATTAAATGACGTGTTTCTTAAAAAGTTGCTGCCATTGATGCTGCTTATGGCAGGCTTGCTGCTTATGGATGCTGCTGCTTATGGATGCTGCCTATGGCTTTTATAGCTTTCTATAAAAGTCGTAACATTTAGTCTCATAACCTTAAATCAGCGCCATCTGGAAGGGGTCTTAACGGGTTATTTAATCACTTAGTGTATGTATGTTGAAAATGGGAGATTATACTCTTTAAAAAGAAAAAGAGCTTTTAAGAAAACGAAAAATCAGCATTTATATCATAAGCATACGGATTGATGGAGAGAAATAATTGGATTTTGGATGGTCATCGTTCGGATAATTGGAGTTCTACTGCAATAAAAATTTGTATTTTTTTTTCAATCTTTTAATAAATGCTTACATTTCATTGTTTTAAATCTTGAAATCAATTTTTTTACTTTAAGATTTTTAATACTGTGGTATTGTTATAAAACAATTATTATAAGAGTATATCACATATTGAATAATTTAAGATTTTTTTATTGCAATTCATTCAAATAATTGTTTTCCAACTAGTGGCATCTTGGCTATTTCAATGAGAGCTATCTACCAGTAAATAGAGGTTTTGACTCTTTCTTTGGTTATTGGAACGGAAAGGAAGATTTCTACACGCATTTTGAAGAAGGAGTAAGCACCAATAGTATTTATTATCAAACTATAATTTTAATTTACTACAGTGTTATGTTTTTAATAGGTTTTTCGTGCTGTTACGTTTTTTTACGAGTTTTAGTTAATGACCATGCTTATCCAAATGGTGGGTTAGTTCGGTTAGAAATAAAGTTTCACACTAAAACTACACATGGGTATATTGGTGAAAGGATGATTATAGTTATTTGTTAATGGCCGTCATCAATTGCAAGTGCTTATTTCTTTTCTATTTTGACTTGATCTTCAATAGATTTGCATCTGCAGTATGTATAATTTAACACATTCAGTATCACCTCGGGGTACGCTTATAAGTTAAAATATATCTATGCAATAACAGTAAACCCGATGCAAGTTCGAAATGCCCTTCAGTTGAGAAACTGTTTCTAAGCCTTTAAGAAATATGCGCCTGTAAAAGGAATGAATAGACAAATATAGTAACTCTAGCTTAAAATCTTCCATATCCCTTTTTGTTTTACGAATGATAGTTTGGACGCGTCATAGATGCTGAAAATGACAGGACTATTTTTTCCCTTTAACGTCTTTGGGAAAATACCAACAAAACTAGCTGAATTTTAGAGTTTAAAACCGTAAGTATGCAGTAGCATTCTATGGTTGACTTCAGCGCCTCATATCCCTTGCTGTAAACTACTTGCACACAATTCCTCGATCTCAGCGAACCTGTGGCAGACGAACGAAACTACTAGCTCAAAAAATAAAAAAAAACACTTTTCTTTTAAAGACAGGACTGACTACATTTAAACCTGTAAATTATGTTATACGTGTTTATAAGCTGTCGAATTTCTAGTAATTATATTTTTGAACGCAAGGACTTTTATTTGAAAGTAACTGGCTTATTTTAGAGATTATAAGCAATTTTATTATTATGTAATAATTTAGTGTTTGTTAGTATTGAGTATATTATTATGAAATTCATTCAAATGTTCTCACATGGAACTTGCTGTATGTTATTAGTAAAATGACAACCTTTGTTTACTAAAACTGAGTAATATCATTGTTCTTTAATATCAAAGCCTAACCAATGAAAAATTAACACAATTCCTATTTTGTGATCTTTAATATCTATATTTTATTTACAATTTCTTGGATGAGTCTTTATTGATATAATATGAAATCCTGTTTACAGCAAGGCACACATGGACTTGATTTTCATGATGACAATGAAAATGCATGGAATTACACTGGACATTATGGGACAAATCTCTTTACTAGTAAAGCTAAAGCAATAATTGAAAATCATAACACTTCAACGGTATGTGTAGAGTTCTCTAGTCGTTCACATTTGATATCTGCTGTTTACAAACAGTTCGATATTAAGATTCACTAAAATTAATTCAAATTATGATATAAGAAATATCAGTAAAATAATTGTAGAATAAAACTAAAACAACTTATACTAAATGGCACACTCTCCCTTCTAGAGGGCGCATTCACTGTCATTTTTTTGTCATTATACTAAATGACTTTGTTTTTAAGGATTGCTGGCATTGATGCTGTTTAACGCATTTTTTTTTCGATAAAACTCCTAATTTAGTTGCATAATTATAAATCAGCGCATCCAGAACTGTCCTTCAGAGCGTTAAAGGATTTATGTGGAAAAAGCTTAAAAAGAATTATATTTTACCAAAATATTTTGCAATATCTTTTATGAATATTTTATCTGTAGCATTTCGTCACTTAAGTTCCCACATGTGCGCAAGGATCAGATTTACTGTACAGTAACCCGTGGAGCGATATTTTCGGATTTGGCGATAAATAAATTTTTGTGGCAACTGTCTGACTTCGACTGATGATTCGAATTCTTTGACTTCGCAGCGATTATGTTTTCCGGCAAGCCTATCTGACCGTTATTCCGTTATTTGCACATTTCGGTTGGGTTTTCGGCCGACTTTTGGCGCGATTCTGGAAAGTCGCTAAGGGTTATCGTTCAGTAAATTTCTACCGCTGTGCAAAGTGAGATAGCACATGTGGGAACTTAAGTGACAATTGAAATATTAATTTGTTTTTTCATTGAATAACTCAACTGTTTTAGCCGTTATTTTTATACTTTGCACATCAAGCAGTCCACGCTGGCAACTCATATACGCCGCTCCAAGCTCCACCTGAATATGTAAAGCGTTTTTCACAAATCAAAGATGACGATAGAAGAATTTTTGCAGGTACGAAACTTTAGGGTTTTACTATTGGCTGCAGTTTTGCACTGTGGACTCGTTAGATCAAAAAGTTTCACAAGACATATTTTTGACTCAGCTAGTGTACATTCTAAATATTCCAACTTTTTATCTGCTAAAGGTTGCATAAATATAAAAATGCGTTTTTCACTTTTGAAATTTTTTTACAACTTCACATCAGTGTTCGCAAAGTGTTACTAAATTAAATACAATAAAATTCAAATATCTTTATTCTAGCAATGGGATCAGCCCTTGACGACTCCATTGGCGACCTGTTCTCTGCACTAAACAAAACGGGAATTCTCCAGAATTGCGTATTAGTATTCACAACTGACAACGGCGCAGCAGTCGAAGGAATCGACAAAAGTACCGGCTCCAACTGGCCGTTACGAGGCAGCAAGTACAACATGTGGGAAGGCGGAATTCGAGGCTCAGCTTTTCTTTGGAGCCCTCTGCTCCGCGAAGCTTCTGGAAAGATCTTCAATGAATTGATGCACATGAGTGACTGGTTACCTACCCTATATTACGTAGCAGGTATTAACATCATACTCTTAAGTATTCAAAGTTGAGTTCCCCAAACGGAAGATATTAATAATATCAGCCAAATTTCGTTAAAAAACACTTTTGCTCTTTTTTTGGAATTTTAATACCATCTTTTTTGCTAATGCAAATAAAAACAACGAAAATATTCCACGAATGACTAAACCTTTTAAAATTGTCCCCAGAAGTTCCATTAAAATTTTAAATTTTTTATTTTGGGCGTTAGAATGTCACCAGCTTTTTTATTAGAAAAATTGTTTTATTTCATTAACTATTTTTTTAAACTTTAAAGGTGTTGAAGGGAAATCGCTTTGCAAAAGCTGTATGTTTCGTCGAAACATTCGGCCATTATGACTGGATGAAGAATAGTGTCATAGAGTAGTGAATATGCCAGAGAGTAAGGAGGGAAGAGCCTCTTTACTCCCCTTCTTACTCTATGGAAAAGTGTGCCGTTTTAACGTAAACAATTATTTTAAAGGTTTGAAATTAATCGGGTCAAAGTTTTATATGCTTTTAAAATGTATTCCCTTGAGTGTTGCTGACTGTTACATTCAGATTTTGCATTAAAACTAAGCATTAATTTACGAGATAATAGTAGCGATTGTACAAATCCTTTCCGTACTCAAAGAGAAACTTGTGTTGTTTTTCAAAACAAAAAAAAATTCCCCAGTTACTACAAGTTGTGTCGAAATAATTTGAAATCGTACACTAATATTACCAAATGGTGATGCATGGTTAGCGCAAAAATAATGTTAAAGGCACAGCGCGCATGTATTCTCCCGAAATTTAGTTCAGCATCTGCTTGGATAAATAGGCGTACTAAAGCTTAAAAAATATCTAGTACGATATTTTAAAATTAATGTTACATTTTTGTTACACATATTATAGAAAATAGTGTAGTTAACAGTTTTCTGACCAGTTGCGCATGAATATATACTAATCTTCTTCTCTCACGATCGTCATATACCAAGAGCTCAGGGCCCCCCTGACCAAAGTCATTTTCTCATGAATGAAAAGGATCGAATTAGGTTCGGTTTCTATTTACTTTTAATGCCGAGTGTCCGAGTTTTAATGGAATATTACAGGACTTTATTTTAAACTAAATATAACAAAAAAGGCATAAAATTGAAGGAAAACTAACCTAGTTTTTCCTATAAGTGCTCAATGTGTGTGCCTTTTAGTGTTACGGAACACATCCAAACGAAAATGCAATTCTTCCCATACTGGCTGCAGCAAGTCCGGAGTAATTGAAGCATACAGCCTGTGCAATTCTACCTTTTAAGATTGGTAAATCGTGGGGTATCGCTTATCTATAACCGTCTGAGTTATTCTTTATTCGTCACTTTCAACCACATAACTGTCGAACTGTTACAGCTGATACTATTAAAATTTGAAACTCAAACATTCTTTTGCGGACACCCTGTATATTGAAAAGAGAACTATATGAATTTCAAAATACCACTTTTTTTTAAAATCCTTTTATAATATTCCAAGAAAAAAAACTGTGCAATATATATATATATACAATATATGATTTTTAAAAAAAATAAAGTGTATTTTAAAATATGCTTTAATAGAGATATTTTTAAAAATAAAAGTGGCGCAATGGTGGAATAAGTGTTTTTAGCAAAAAATATTAAAAATAACGTTTAAAATTTTGTATAAATGATTTCTAAAAAAAAGTTCATGAAATATCAGGTATTATACCATTTTGAGAGTAATGTAATACATCATTGTAAAACAATATTATATTATAGTCTTTGTTGAGAGATAATTTGTAACTTGTTTAGTTGAAATATAATTTTACGGATTTTAATTTCATATGAAGCACTAATATATTTCCTTATAACTCTTTTAATTTTTGTAAAATTTGAAAATTTACAACTTATCATCTGTAATTGTGGATTTTTTTAAAATTTTACATAAAATTAAAGCTTGTGCAGTTTACTTAAAGATAACATTAAATTACTATCAAAATATAATACAATCTTTTTTTAAATAAATTATAAGAAATCAGGTATACAGAATTTGTAACGATTTTTTAAAAAAATTTTGCAGCAATGACTGACACCACTCTAGTTTTCCCAGGATACCTTTATTTAATTCTTGTTTACATATAAAAAAATTCCTCTGTTGTAATAATATAACATACCCAGAAGGGAATTTATATAATAAAAAGAAATTCATATGTTTTTTTTTTTTTTTTTGTGTGTATGTGATTCAAAGACATTTCAGCTCTTTAATACAATGCACATACAGGGTGTCAAAAAAGGGACTATCTGTTTTTAAAAATTAATTAAAAAGAAATGGATTGAGATGTTAACACAATTCTTGCAGAAAACGAATGAGTCATGTCTGGAATTTGATATGGAACACTTTATTATGTTAGTTATAATTATTACGTTATTGTGTTCCATTTAACCGATAGACCGAGCTGCAACACCGTGTGTTGGCTGCATAAAAGAACTAGGCATGTGCATACACTGAAAAGAAGGGCATGTTCAGTAGACTGACTATTTCTGACCACGTGTCCTTCTTTTTGGTGTATACGAATGCCTAGTTCTTTCATACAGCCAACACACTGTGTTGCAGCGCCATCTATCGGTTAAATTGAACATAATAAAGTGTAACAGCATAATGACGTAAATGTAACAGCATAATAAACATAACTTACATAATAAACTGTTCCATTTAAAATTCCACATATGACTCCTTCATTTTCTGAAAGAATTGTGTTAATATCTCTATCCATTTCTTTTTTTATAATTTTTAAAAACAGGTAGTCCATTTTGGGACACCCTGTATGAAGAGTACAGGGGGAAAACCACTTTAATGTATAGGAAACTGTCTGGATCAGGCCTCTTTAGCGACAATAGTGAGTCTTAGCCTGAAGCGGTATAAGGAAACCGATTTCTGAACTGGTTTTTTCTTTCACGGAAACCCTGAGTCACGCCAGACACGAGTCCCATGCATGAACCGTGAGAGAAGAAGCATGGGAGAAACCGGTTTCCTGTCAAGCAGATCTTTATACGGGAAGATTCATGTGCAATCAATTCATGGACTCTTCATATGTGCATGGA
>CM043122.1:40317011-40590157 GCA_023701765.1 Hylyphantes graminicola | reverse complement strand
ATTTTTGTTACACATATTATAGAAAATAGTGTAGTTAACAGTTTTCTGACCAGTTTGCGCATGAATATATACTAATCTCTTCTCTCACGATCGGTCATATACCAAGAGCTCAGGGCCCCTGACCAAAGTCATTTTCTCATGAATGAAAAGGATCGAATTAGGTTCGGTTTCTATTTACTTTTAATGCCGAGTGTCCGAGTTTAATGGAATATTACAGGACTTTATTTTAAACTAAATATAACAAAAAAAGGCATAAAATTGAAGGAAAACTAACCTAGTTTTTCCTATAAGTGCTCAATGTGTGTGCCTTTTAGTGTTACGGAACACATCCAAAACGAAAATGCAATTCTTCCCATACTGGCTGCAGCAAGTCCGGAGTAATTGAAGCATACAGCCTGTGCAATTCTACCTTTTAAGATTGGTAAATCGTGGGGTATCGCTTATCTATAACCGTCTGAGTTATTCTTTATTCGTCACTTTCAACCACATAACTGTCGAACTGTTACAGCTGATACTATTAAAATTTGAAACTCAAACATTCTTTTGCGGACACCCTGTATATTGAAAAGAGAACTATATGAATTTCAAAATACCACTTTTTTTTAAAAATCCTTTTATAATATTCCAAGAAAAAAAACTGTGCAATATATATATATATATACAATATATGATTTTTAAAAAAAATAAAGTGTATTTTAAAATATGCTTTAATAGAGATATTTTTAAAAATAAAAGTGGCGCAATGGTGGAATAAGTGTTTTTAGCAAAAAATATTAAAAATAACGTTTAAAATTTTGTATAAATGATTTCTAAAAAAAAGTTCATGAAATATCAGGTATTATACCATTTTGAGAGTAATGTAATACATCATTGTAAAAACAATATTATATTATAGTCTTTGTTGAGAGATAATTTGTAACTTGTTTAGTTGAAATATAATTTTACGGATTTTAATTTCATATGAAGCACTAATATATTTCCTTATAACTCTTTTAATTTTTGTAAAATTTGAAAATTTACAACTTATCATCTGTAATTGTGGATTTTTTTAAAATTTTACATAAAATTAAAGCTTGTGCAGTTTACTTAAAGATAACATTAAATTACTATCAAAATATAATACAATCTTTTTTTAAATAAATTATAAGAAATCAGGTATACAGAATTTGTAACGATTTTTTAAAAAAATTTTGCAGCAATGACTGACACCACTCTAGTTTTCCCAGGATACCTTTATTTAATTCTTGTTTACATATAAAAAAATTCCTCTGTTGTAATAATATAACATACCCAGAAGGGAATTTATATAATAAAAAGAAATTCATATGTTTTTTTTTTTTTTTTTGTGTGTATGTGATTCAAAGACATTTCAGCTCTTTAATACAATGCACATACAGGGTGTCAAAAAAGGGACTATCTGTTTTTAAAAATTAATTAAAAAGAAATGGATTGAGATGTTAACACAATTCTTGCAGAAAACGAATGAGTCATGTCTGGAATTTGATATGGAACACTTTATTATGTTAGTTATAATTATTACGTTATTGTGTTCCATTTAACCGATAGACCGAGCTGCAACACCGTGTGTTGGCTGCATAAAAGAACTAGGCATGTGCATACACTGAAAAGAAGGGCATGTTCAGTAGACTGACTATTTCTGACCACGTGTCCTTCTTTTTGGTGTATACGAATGCCTAGTTCTTTCATACAGCCAACACACTGTGTTGCAGCGCCATCTATCGGTTAAATTGAACATAATAAAGTGTAACAGCATAATGACGTAAATGTAACAGCATAATAAACATAACTTACATAATAAACTGTTCCATTTAAAATTCCACATATGACTCCTTCATTTTCTGAAAGAATTGTGTTAATATCTCTATCCATTTCTTTTTTTATAATTTTTAAAAACAGGTAGTCCATTTTGGGACACCCTGTATGAAGAGTACAGGGGGAAAACCACTTTAATGTATAGGAAACTGTCTGGATCAGGCCTCTTTAGCGACAATAGTGAGTCTTAGCCTGAAGCGGTATAAGGAAACCGATTTCTGAACTGGTTTTTTCTTTCACGGAAACCCTGAGTCACGCCAGACACGAGTCCCATGCATGAACCGTGAGAGAAGAAGCATGGGAGAAACCGGTTTCCTGTCAAGCAGATCTTTATACGGGAAGATTCATGTGCAATCAATTCATGGACTCTTCATATGTGCATGGATTCATGGAGTCTCTTCATATATAACTACTTTATGAAGCTTTTTATTTTGCTTGCAGGCGGAGATTCAAAAAAATTGCGAGGTATTGATGGCTACAATCAGTGGCAAAGTATTTGCTGTAACTCACCATCTTTACGTAATATGATATTGCACAATATTGATCCAGACTGGAAAGTAGAAGCTATTCGTAAAGGAAAATATAAGTTACTAAAAGGAAGTGTTTTCGATGGAAACTTTGATGGGTGGTTTGATAAGGAAGGAAAGCACAAAGATAATGTTCCTTTTACTCCTGAAGAACTAGAAAGTCATTCAAAGGTAAGAAATAAATGTCAGAGTAACCAGTGACGTTGCAGTGTTTAATGACTTCGAAAATGTTGTAGTCACGGTTATTCTTGCCTTTCGAGTGGCTTTTGAGAAGAAAAAAAAACTAAATAGCACTTTCAAATAAGGTAAAAGCACTGGAGGTCGAGTGAAAACATAATGGATTTTAAAATCTTTATTAGCTGGTTTATTAGAAATGCGCCAAATGTCAATAATAACAACCCCATAAAATTATATTTTCTGACAATTCTTTAATAGCAATTCGTTTAATTGAAATAATTGTTTTCAACGTTTGCTGCTCTTTTGTGGACACTCTGGACAGGTTGTGAAAGTCGCATTCTCAGAAAGTATGTCCCAACAGGTCTCTACTATACACTCTTCAGAGTCTTCATCTACGTTCTGCAAAGAAATATCTTCATATCCCTCCAATTGGACTGTCGCCATGTGGCAGTGCAATTAGCTATATTAGTGATTTTTCACAATTCACCCTATAACTGATGATGACTCTGAAATCCTTAAATACCATAATAATAATAGTTTTTAATTGCATCAACTGAATTTCAAGAAGACTACCTTACTTAAAACGCCAAGTAATCTATATCTTAAATGTAGTGTACTGTAAAATAAAATAAAAAATACAAAGGGAGATAAAAAAAATTGAATTGTATTTTTAATTTTTACACAGTTTACTTTTTATTTAACGGCACACTTTGATATATTTAGCTAATTGAAATAAAAAAAATCCAATTTCACTCTACCGTAATAAGCAATTTACAAAACCTAGAAACTTTTACCCTAAGCAAGTCGATAACCTTATCTCCAAAACTGACCAATAAATTTTTTTATCCGGAAATACCCAATCTTTACTACTACTACACTTGATTTAATTTACTTGGTTCCCCTGATACGACTTTATCAAACATTATGTTTTTCGTATAATTTTTTAAATTCTGCTTAAATCGAATAGTTTATATTATACTATCATTGATTACATGAAATACTAAAATATAATTCGAACTTATTATTTTAAGTTATAAGATGTTTTGCATTCCTTTTAGGTTTATTCTTTGCTAGCAAATGAATCTCAAGTTGTGTCCATACTTTCAAGAATTTATGATTCGTCGGAAATCTCAAAGAAAAGCGTTAGAAAGACTCATAAGAAAAAGGTTCAATATTGTAAGAATCCTGAAATGTCCAACAGAGAATACATGAAAAATCCTAATGAATTCTTAACTAAGTGTATTAAAAAGCCTGAAAAGAACTTTATGAGGTCAGTAGAAGTCAATTGTGGGAAAAGACAGACAGACCCTTCCAGCATCTGCGAACCAATGAAAGCTTCATGCCTCTTTGATATTCTCAATGATCCATGCGAATATAACAATTTAGCTAAAAAACTACCAGGGGTAAGTAAATGTTAAAGAAGTGCTGCGCGTGTGCATTTTTTTATTATGTTAAATAAGCATTATGGTTGCAATTCTTAAAACCTATGAAAAAATTAGGAAAATTTAAAGATGCCATTTTGCATAGATATTTACCAAAACTAATTTACAGTTTTAAGAATTGTATTGATGCATCATTTTCACATTAAAATAATCTTCTTTTCTAAAACATTCAAAATTGATATTTTGAAAAAGTTTAACATTTAAAAAAAAAGAATGAAATTCGGTATTTTTTTTTAAGATTTACAATTTTGTGTTGTATTTTTTAAGAAAAAGTTGAAAAAAATATAAACATGTTTATAAAATTTATAACCTTGGTTTATTTTTTAAATTTTGATCTAACATTTTACTAAACACATATTTTTTTCTTTTTCGTTTTTATTCATTTTTTCAAACAACATATAATTATCTTTCACATCATGCTTAGTTACTGTTTCAAATACAGTAAACTCCCGATTATCCGCGGCCCATGATCCTCCCTCCCCCTTCTCCTTTTCCTTGCAAAAATAATTTTTTAACAAAGCACAGAAATATTAATTTTTTTTGTTTTAATACGTGTTTAAAAAACGCATTCCATGAACAGCGAATTCCTTTAAAGGGACGAACACATTCAAGGAACGGCGAATATATTTAATAAAAATGAAGAATACATTATAAGAACAACATTAAAATAAGGATGATATAGGAAACCTGGTGTGTGCCAAAATGTGTTCGGCCAGGTGCACATCACATGTAGATTTTTGCCGAAAAGTGTAATATGTAAAATAAACGGCTCGCGATTTAGTTAACTGCTTCGCTTGATTTTGAAAGCAAAGTGAGTGAGTAGCGAAAAAAAGTTTTAAAAAAAATCTTAAGTCACAAATAAGGAGAGACAATCACGAATAAGATGAGAATAAGACTAACTTCATTCACAAATAAAAATAAGAAGTTTCAAGGCTAAAAAGCAAAAAAAAAAAAAAAATCGACCGACTTTTTTGTAAAATTGTAAATCTTCATATTTCATAACTGTTATGTTTTTTTTACCTTTTTATAAAAGCAAAAGCAATTTTGTGGATATTTTCTGTACTTTTGCGGATTATCCGCGAATTCGCTTATCCGCGGATGCCGCGCCACCCAATTCCGCGGATAATCGGGAGTTTACTGTACTATTGAATCAACTTCATTTAATTCATATTGCAAATACATATTTCTATTTGCCAACGGAACTTTTATTACATTCTAAAAGTGTCACATTTTGAAGTATAGTATAAACTAAAAATTCTATGAACAAAAACTTGAAACTTTGATTTATTTATTAACTTTTTGCATGTGTTATGGTTTCTGAAAATCATAAGATCAATAAGTTTGTACTGAATTTTTTTTACTATACAGTACTCATTTACACTATCGTATACTTTCAGACTGTCCAGGAATTGGAAGGAGTGTTAGATCAGTACCGATCACAAGCTGCTCCTGTAAGAAACCGACCATTAGACCCCGCATCCAACCCTAAATATCATAGATACGCGTGGGTTCCATGGAAACAAGATGAAATTTAATATTTAAATAAAATATTCTAACTTATATTTATGTCTCTATACGTAAAAAAGGAACAAGTGCACAGAACGATAAATGTAAATGGATGTTTTTTCTTTACAAAGCTGAATGTTGAGTTGGTAGGGAGGGGGGTATTTGGGGGAACTTGGCCCCGAACTTATGCGCTAAAGAACCAGAATATGAGAGCAGGTCTCCAAACCAAAGGGCCTATGTGTTAGTCAAATAGAAAAAAAATATTTTCTAAGCCACATTTCTCATGGCTGTATTGAATATGGCTGTATTGAATTTATACATGGGCTGTATTGAATATATACATGTACACATGGCTGTATTGAATATATACATGTACACATGGCTGTATTGAATATATGTTTCGAAACGTTTTTTTTTTTTAATATATATAATAAATGTAGCTGGATTACAGGTCTCTAAAATCCAACTTTTTGAAATCGATTCGATTTGGATTGATTACTTTGTGTCAAATTAATTATTGAAAATTAACGAAAATATTCGAACCAATTTCAAAAACTGGGGTTATAGAGAAGGAAAGTCAGCTACATTTATTATATCAAAAAAAAAAACCTTTCGGAAAATTATTCATTACATCTAGAGAAATGTGGATTGGAAAATAGTTTAACCATTGGATTAACTCAGAGAAACTTTGATTTGGAAAAGTAGCCCCACCTTAAACAAATGTTCCGCTTTATTTCAATATTTCAACTGGTAATGCAGTGTTGTTCTCACCAATGAACTTAGCTATTCTTTGCGTTTAGTGATTTTCAAGCAACTGAGAGTTTCCAAAAATGATTACAGTCGAACTTCACTAGTTTGAATTTGGAATTAGCGCAAAATGGTTCACGTTAACCGAGTTTTATGTTCGTCAATAGGGAAAAGTTTTATTGATATTAGATTAATAATAGTTCCAGCTGTCTATTTCTAGCCTCAATGAGGAGCTATAACCAAAGCCAAAGCTTCAGCCAAATTGATACGAGTGAACAATATTTCAAATAATATTTTTTAATAAAAATATTAGAAACCTTTTATAATATTAACCAAGAACATGAAACATAACGATCTATAAAATTATAAAAAAGATAGAATATAGAAGAATCCTTTCATATTTGGTCTAGTGTTTGGCCTCGAATTCATGAATTGAAAAAAAAAATACTAAATAAAAAAACTACCTAATTTTGGTTCAATCCATACTAAGAGAAGTTTCATATTAAGGGAGTTCATGCTAGCGAGGTTCGACTCCATCAGCATAACGTTCAGATTTCATTGTATTTTTGCTTCAAAATTATACAAATTAAAATAAGTAAAAAGTAATTATAAAGAATTTTTTAGCTCAATAAAGAAAATTTACTTCTGTTTTCTTTTTTTTTTCACTTCTCGGTTACTGTAGAATTAAAAGTTTTATCTTTGCATGTACATAATAAGGTTAACCCTCTAGTGCATACTGTTGCCGCATGGCAACAAACAACCATAATCCACTTTATTCTAGTAACCCTTTCCGACCGAGCTATCACGATCGTGCGGATCGCTTATTTGTATAACAAATTACTTGGTTTTAGAGAGTTGCTTTCATTAATGCTGTTGAACGTATATATATATATATATATATATATATATATATATATATATATATATATATATATATATATATATATATATATATATATATATAATATATATATATATATATATATATATATATATATATATATATATATATATATATATATATATATATATATATATATATATATATATATATATATATATATATATATTACAAAGAATCAATTTTATGACTGCAACTTTTTCCAAAATTAAATAGTAATATTAGAAGTAATATCAAAGCTCGGATATTGAAATATATATTCATACGAAGTAGAAAACAATAAAATTTAAAATTACACTGGTTCATTAATTGAAAAATTTGTTATAAGTTGCAAATTATGACGTAGGAAAATGTTTCTGGAATAGAGAAAAATCCCCAAGTTAATAATACTGAATTTCATGCCTTTAAAATGCAAAGAAATTAAATTGATGGATTAAAGTATTTAAATTTATAAATGAAAGTTGTTCATTTATTAAATAAATTACTTCATTCAATCAGATAATTTAATAACGCAACTAACTTAACAAAAATGCGTCGAGTAACAAATATTTCAAATTCATTGTTACATTCAATTTCAAGACAATGGTTGAAAAACTAACACCCATTTTAATCGTGATTTTTAATTTAAAAAGTAATGATGTTTTTGATTTTTATTTTTTAAAACGTATCGCATCTATCTGTTTTGTGTTAATTTATTATGAATTTTAACAAAATAAAAAAAAACTATCTTACTTTTCCGCTTTTCTAATAGATTTCAAAAACATATTCAAACGCAACAAATTTCTTGCCTCAATTACTCCATTTCGTCATAGGCGCGTCTGGTTCATAAAATATTAAGCCAATGGATACAATAATTAAACAACAACCAAAATCTATATTGGCTGTTGCATGACTTTTCTACGTTAAGTGTGATATCAACAGACTCTTTATTTAAAATTTCTTATACTTTCTTTATTAAAAAAGCAATAAAATTCCAAGACAACGAAACAAAGGAAGTTTTATTTTTTTAAATTATTTTATTTTATAACCTAGATAATGTATAAGTTGATGAAAGTTCTTCAGAACCCCAATTCTTCATCTAGCCATGGAACGTAACTAAAGTCATGACATCTTGGGTCACCTTGAGGATCTCTATCCGTGTATGTTGGTGTTAAGGCCGATGCGTTGTATTTCTCGACTCCTTCCAGCATTGACTTTACTATCTGAAATGAAATTTTAAAAAACTTAGGGTGTGTAACACTTCATAACTTTCAATTGCCACTCAAATCAATGCATTTAACGGAAATTATGTAATCTATATGGTAATTTCAAACCTTTAAAACCAAAAAAATCTATGGCCGCTACTTTGCGTATGAGCGATTTTCTCAAAAACATTATTACGACGCCCGACCGTTACAGAAATTCGTGGCTATTTTAGTTCGAGCTGCAGAGTGGATTCAGACAAACACGCAAATGTTCGAAAACCACTTTTTTTAGATTAAGCTCAATTCAAAACGTGTAGACAAAGCAAAATCTTCTTTTCGTATTTTTGATCCCAGCGCAATGACTTATGACTTTCTTGGTGGTGGTCATTATCGCCAAGCACTGCGACTTTAAGTCTATTGTCTAAGCCCCAGAGACGACACAAACACATAGACAAATAACAACATTTATTGATGGACACAAACATCCATGCCTTACCGGGATTTGAGCCCGAACCCAGCAGCTCCAAAGGCTAACATCCTAACCATTGATCCCAGCGCAATACTTTCATTGCCTTCTATTTCATATTAGGTAATTAAAAGTAATAAAAGGGAAATGGTAGCGATAGTGACGTACAGAAACAATTGCATTCGACATCCTAAATCAAAATTATTGACTATCTGTTGTATTTAAATAGACGGAAATGCAAATTTCAATTCTGTAAATGGGTTGAAAGGAGGAGGTATAGTTGAAATGAGGAGGTATAGTTGAAATGAGTAATTAGTTGAAATTCAGTAATTAGTTAAAATGCTAAGAGATTATACAACAGTGCTAGTGCAACAATGAAATTTTTAAAACTAAGAAGAATTTTGAAATGAAAGAATGTTGCGATAACAAAAAATGATATGGCCAAAACACCTTGTGATTGAATGCTCCCTGGCTACTGAGTGCTGGGCAATTCCATACGTGACGGAATGACATTTTGAATTGTAGAATTAAAGTAAAACAATTACCAAATTATTTTTATACACTCTTAAAACGAACGAGCGATTTTAACTCAGTCTGATTGTTTTTCACTCCTCCAGTCTGGAAAATGTACTTCTCCTTTTGGAGTGGCTCCTTTGTGTGTTAAACCTCCGACAGGAACACTCCAAACGAGTGATTTTAACACAGTCTGAGATAATATTCACTCCTTTCCAGTGTCGAAAATGCACTGAACTGGAGCGGAATTCACTCTTTTGTTTTAAGAGTGTAGGAAAATTGGTTTTTCAGTTTATATATCCCTTAAAGACCGTCTGTCAGATGGCGCTGATTTAAAATTATGAGACTAAATTTGGAGTTTTATCGAAAAAAATGCGTTAAACAGCATCAATGCCAGCAACTCCTTAAAAACAAAGTCCTTTTTTAAACAAATAACGAACTGTACTAGTCACCTGCTTCGGTATCGATATTTTTGAAGAGCTTGAACACTTTTTTTTTGTTACCCGCACGATCGTGATAGCTCGGTCGGAAAGGGTTATAATACTGTTAATGATTAAAAGATAATAAAAAAATGAAATTTTTTTTAAGTATTTTATTGTTTCATTTTTGACCAACTTCTTTTTTGTGGAACGGAAGGACATTTTTTCAACCACGACTGCATCCTGGTATTTAAAAATGGAAACTTCTGTGAATTAACAATACATTGAGTTTTTAAACTAATGCATATCTCAAATATGATATATAAGCTATGTAAACTTATAACTTAGAGCAACCTACCTTTAACATGGTTTAAGTTATTAACTGTCATTTGACGTGACAGAATGACTATGAAAGTTTTATAAATTTTATATTAAATTAAAAATATGTAATAAGTAACGAATTCAATTTTTTTATTATCTAGAATACTTATAAGATATTAAATATTACATTATATACATTTATTCACGTGTGAAAGGTTTCTTAAACACACATTGACTACGATTTCCAGCACGTTGAAATGCTATTTGAATTGTCAGGGCCAACCAAACTTTTTTGTCTACGGCACCGTTCTATTTAGGGAAATGTATCTGTACATGTCTTTTATCGTCCTGCTTTCTTAAACCATAATTTGAAAAAATTGGAATATAGGGTAGACTAACCAGTGAATGAACGCTTAAGCACAATTTGTTTTAAGAAAATTCATACATTTTAAGAAAATATAGCTTGTAGGTTTATGACAATGTGAACACATTTTGTCATTATATGTAAATTCTACAAAAAAAAGGAGGTGACTTGATATTGCATTGCTTAGGGTCTTTTGGGGATTCAAATAAAAAGTGGTACAAAAGCCAAATGAATGAACAGTACTTTTACCAGTGAATGAACACAAAAATGTCTAGTCAATAAACATGTTGGATTTTAATTAATGACCAGGACAACCAATCAGATGTCAGATAGCTTCCTACTAGATGAGAGGAGTCAGTGTTGCCAATACATCCAGTGGAAGGATTTTTAATCCTTACTTTTTAAATGTATTTACCAACTGTTCATTCACTGGGTTCTGTTCATTCACTGGTCAGTCTACCCTAATTTTAATTTAATTTGTAAAAATTACAAAAAATTTCAATTTTTATTCATTTTATCGAAGTTGAAATTTTTTATGGAATCACCCAGCTTCATACGGATCTTCATCAGTAATCAACTTTTGCCACAATTACGCCGAAATGTTAAAATCGCGAAACATTTTCAATTATTTCTAGTTTAAAAATAAGTCAGAGGTATCCAACTTTCATCGAGAATTCAAATCTTTGCCCTCACTACCAGCCATGCAGTTTTAAGAAATCTTAAAAAGCAAGTCTTTGGAAATATTATTCTGGTAACAGTTATTCTTGTTGGGTCATTGTAACTAAATTTCATATTTGAATGACTGCAATAGAGAAGTAATATTTTGAGTTGAGTGAAGTTTTACAGGTACATATATTTGTGGATCAGTAGAACTTTGCAGGACAAATACTTATGTCGCAATTAAATTATAGGGGAAAAATGCATCCGATATCAATATGACGTTCAAGTTTGAGTAAAAATATGTCATGAGTTCAGGAGCGGACTTGCTCTGGCTGCTACCGAGTGGGCCCAAGCCCCAACTTATTTTGCCGAGTGGGCCCAACTTAGCCAGTTCGCCTATGCATGGGTCCATCATAAAAAATATTTTAATGGAATAGTTAAAAAAAAAGCGTTATCTATAGAGGGAGGCTACTTTTGTCCTTATCCCTTTCTTACACTCTTAAAACAAACACTCCTAATTTAACTCAGTCTGAGTGGATTTCACTCCTCCAGACTGGAAAATGCACTTTTCCTTTTGGAGTGGATCCTTTGTGTGTTAAACCTCCTACAGGATCACTCCAAACGAGTGATTTTAACTCAGTCTGAGTAAATATGCATGCCTTTACGGTATCGAAAATGCACTTCTCCAACTGGAGTGGATTTCACTCTTTTGTTTTAAGAGTGTAGCTACACCATTGTGCTATTGTGCTGGTATATAAAAGATATGTGTTAGATGATATAGATATTATATAAAAGATATGTGTTAGTGATATGTGTAAGATGTTAAAGCTCTTCTAAAATATTGATACCCTCGCAGGTTGCTTGTATCAGTCGTTAATTTGTATTAAAAAATAACGTAATTCTTAAGGAGTTTAAGCTGTTTAAAGCAACTTTTTCGATAAAACTCTTAACATGTAGTCTCATAACCTTAAATAAGCGCCATCTGAAGGAGTCGTAAAGGGTTATTCCATAGTTTAACCCTTTAATGTATGAGGGTTTTTTTCACCCCGAAATAATATATTATGTATCTTTAATACTCATACATTATGGGGAAAATACTGAAGAAAAAAAATAACTGCATTAGAATTTAAATAATTTCAATTTTTAAAGTTTTTGCCATATGGCAAAAACCAACTACAAAATTTCAATTTTGATAAGAATGACTAGAAAACTACTAAACATATTTTAAAATAATCCTCTTGAACTATAATTATCTTTTCAAAACAATTTATTTGTATATTTAGTACTAATATTATTATACTTTGAGTACTGCCAAAGACGTCATCTCACAACAGTTAATAACTTCACTCTTTAATTTTGAAAACACTTTTACTACTGTCATCTATGATGGTTATTAGTAACTAAAACTTCAAAATGGATTGTAATAGATGAAAAAAAAAGCTCTACTTCAATAGAATAAAGTGGATTTTGTTACTTGTTGCCATATGGCCACAATATGTGTTAGAGGGTTAATTCAAATATTTTAATATTATACTTACTAAACTAATCAGAATCAATTTGAAAGCTGCATTTGTTTCTACGAAAATTTACTTTATTCTTGTCGGTGTTTCCCGTCTTTAAACTATTTTAATACGGATTAAACCCAGAGTATTAAGCTCTAATGTATAATTAGATGCAAAGGAGTGACACCCAATCGCATGTGAAACGCAGACATAACGCTAGAAAATCATTATTATTCCCAGGACCGTATTTAAAGATTTTCCTCCTGTAGCGGCTACGATTGATTTTCCGCCTCTGTCACAATATTATCCCCCTTCAGAGAAAGACAGAGGTAGTATGTGCTGTTAAAAATATATACACATATTAGAATCATCTATACACCATTACACACTAAATTGAAAGCGAAATATTCGATTTTTTTTAACTGTTCTCTACTATTTTTCGTTTAACTTCGAAATCCGGGAGTATTAGGTGCAATCGCCCTCGCAGCAGCGACGACCATGCAGCCTCGCAGCAGCGACCATGTTTGCTACGAAATATTAGTACTATATATACGTTGACGGTTAACGCATTAATCTAATTATTTTTTCTCTAAAAATATTTGTATGTTTATAATATTTTTTATGCCGAATGCCGCTTTAATTGGTCGAAAAATTAGCTACCCTGGGCTACAGCCTACTTAGCCTATTTAGAAATCCGACCCTGATTATTCCTTTTTAAGTTTTAATCTCCAACCTACCTTCGGATACTTCGGTGCTATATTCAGATATTCACACGGATCAGCTGGAACATTGAAAAGACAAGGATAATTGTTCTTATCACACCCACCACCATCAACAGGAGCAGAACCTTCGCATTTTACAACAGCGTTTTTCCTCCAAACATCAGGAGTATCGATAATCCACAAATTTGCTTCTTTAAGAATGCTTTTAACCGTGCTATCGTTATTGAAAACCCACTCATCCATTGATGGAGGAGCTGGTATGTCCTCCAAGCCAGTTGGCCCAGGCCAGTTGTTACTGATTTCGTTTAATGGACCACTTATTAGTTTGTAGTCTCCTCTTCTAAGAGCGTAGGTTCCAGCTATAGGGTCTATGTTATGAAGGATTTCCATTCTTGGTGATGGGGAATTAGTTAGCAAAGATTCCCACATGTTTGAACCATCTATTTCTCCCAAGTCACGTAATTCACCTCCTTAAATAAAGAAACAGAACTAATCAAATTAAATTTGCGAATGCATGGAAATAGATTACAAACAAAACTTTTCTTCTTTATTTTTAAAAAACATATTTTAAATCAAAATTTTGCTCCGTGCATACTTTATCACTTCAGCCACTTTCATAGTCACAACTGACGACTGAGCATCCCTTTTAAAGCTATATTTCTATATAACATTTAATGTTTAGCTTCGTAAACGTAACCTTTTATACGCAAACGTTCCACTTGTAGAACATATTATTTAAGGGAACTGGGGAGGCAAAAAATGTCAAAAATATCAATTTTGGTATTTTAATAAAAAGTTATAGCTTGAACTTTTATCTTTAAGGACATATCTTACTTTTAACGATCCGAAAAGAATTCGAAATACAGTTGGAGTTTTCGTAAACACCGAAATCCGAAAATCGTCCGTTTAAGTGGAAGTTATTATTTTCTTTACTTGCCTTTTTCTCCATAAGTGTTTTTAGTGGTTTGTCGTACATTCGAATTGTTCCTTGCGATTCAAAAATTTGTGTATTGCTTTGAAATTGTGGAAAATTGTTATTGATAATCTTTCAAACATAATTGTGCATGGATTTTGGAATCTGATAAAAATTTATACTATTTTACTCAGTTTTACTTTTAGCATATCATGAAAATAAAATTGAAAAAAAATGAAAAAAATAATAAAAATGAAAAAAAAAAAATTCCAAGTAACATAAATTTTTAATTTTAATTAATTAACCAATAGGCAAATAAAAAATCCATGCACAGTTTTGTTTACATATATTTAAATATCTTATATAAAAAAACTAGACATTTTAGAAAAAAATTGAATAGCAAGGAGCATTTTTAAAAAAAGCTAAAAAAATATTTTTTTTTAATAAAAAAAACCATTGCATATTTTTCTTTTATCATTTTGTATTTTCATTAAATTTTATGTCCCTGAGCTTTAAAAAAAAATTTCATCCATTTCGGTCTGTAACTTAAAAAAAAATTAATTTGCCTCCCCTGTCCCCTTAACCTCCTTTATAGCCCAGAATAATTTTATATATGAAAAATTAAATTATACGAAAAGCGAATTTTAAAAAATCGTTGTACATTTTTTTTAGGAGTATGGCATTGATGCTGCTTAAGGCAACTTTTCCGGTAAAACTCTTAACATTTTAGTCTCATAACCTTAAATAAGTGCCATCTGAAAGGGTCTTAAAGGGTTAAATCAGCGATATCTAAAGGGGTCGTAAAGAGATGAACAGAATTTCAATCAAATTAAAATATAATAAAATTTCCTGATTTATTAATTGAGGGAAATTACTGGTTCAAGCTGATCTCAGCCAGTCGAAAAATTTCAAACCTTATCAAATGTCAATAATTACTACACGGCTCAAAACAATTAGGGGAGCACTTTGTGTACTTTTGTTTACCCGTCCAGTTCCAACTTCTTATTTTTTCTTACAAAAATCTAAAATTTGTGAAATAGATTCCTTATGCATCCAGTTTGAAATGGTAAAAAAACAGGGAAACAAATCTTAATTTTTTAACTAAAATTTGAGGGGCAAAGAATTGAAATCATAACTTTTGATTAATTTATAACAAAAAAATTTCAAAATTTTAATTGTAAAAAAAGGGAAAATCAAATTTTGGACTTCTTAGAATGCAAGTGGAAGAATTTCGGGTCAATTTATTTCATAAGTTATTTAATTCTTCAAAAGACATGATTCTTCCATCTGACGATAATTAAGTACGAATTTAGACTTAATGAGAAAAAAATCGGAAGCTGATGATACCAAATGGAAGCATTGGGGGAGAAATGGTTTAAACCATGCATTCCCCTAATTGTTTTGAGCAGTGTATATTTTTACCTGCAGCAGTGTATATTTTACCTGCAGCAGTGTATAACGTTGGTAACCAGTCCGAAACATGCATAAGCTGATCCGCTGTTCGAGGTGCCTCCAACTTCAACAATGGACTCCAAAGAACACTTGGGACACGAATACCTCCTTCAAAAGAAGTTAACTTTTGTCCTCTCAAAGGCCAGTTAGATCCTTTGCCTTGTCCAGAACTTTCCGTTTCTCCTCCAGAGTTAGAAGTGAATACAATGATTGAATTTTGTAAGAAGTTTCTTTGGTTTAGAGCTTCGACAACTTTTCCGACGGATGCGTCCAATGCCGAAACCATTCCTATTTGGTAAAAACTGTTGGCTATATTTATATATGTAAGATAAAATTTAAAAAAAATTATTCTTATTATTTAACCCATTAATGCCTGGCGTCCCTTTTTAGGGACACTTTAAAAAAAATTTCGCAATTTTTAATGAATCAACTTTTCAATTAAAAAATTGCTCCGTTGTATTCAATATTGTACATTTCTACTGACCCAAGGGCATTGATGCTGTTTAAGGTAACTTTTCCGGTAAAACTCTAAACATTTTAGTCTCATAACCTTAAATTAGCGCCACCTGAAAGGGTCTTAATGGGTTAACCTTTTATACGCCAACGTTCCACTTGTGGAACATATTATTTTACTTCCTTTATAGTCAGGTCGCCAAGGGGGGGAACCCTGCACTGAGAGGTTAAGTTTTTTTTTTATTGATGATTCTTATAGATTCGAGGGTGTAGATTACGAATCTGGAAGGTACTTTTTTGGTACCCTTGAGCATTTTTAGTTATTCAAGATGGCGTCTCCGCCATCTTGAATTTTGTAATCTTAATATTTGACGATCTATTCGACAAAAGGGGAATAGTTTTTGTCTTTATAGATGCAATTAATAATAAAGATTCACAATTATCAAGAAAATTTCAAAAATAAAAAATTCAAAATGGCGGAATCCGCCATATTGGATTTTTTCACTTTTAATATTTTTGTTTTATATTTAACCCAACAAAATATTTGTATTTTAACTCTATTTTTTCTATCTAGTTACTATAAAACATTACTTTGAAGAAAATATAAAAAATCAAGATAGCGGTATCCGCCATATTGGATTTTTTCACCGTTTATATAAAGCGATCCATAGGCTCTAAATTAAAAATTCTTTTTATTTTAGTTATATCTTAATTTTAGTTACTATTTCAGTTTTAATGTGTAGACTGTAGATTATGAATCTAGAAGATATTTTTTCGCTAGATTTGAGTATTCTTTATATTTAAAATGGCGTCTTCCGCCATATTGGATTTTTCTTCTCAATTCAATTTTTCGGGTTTTTTTAGGCCAAAATTAATAATTTTCTCTTTTATAGGTGTATTTTGTCGTAAATAATTACTTAAAAACTCAAAAAATCCAAAATCAAGATGGCGGTTTCCGCCATCTTGGATTTTTCACCTTCTAATATTTCGTGATCCACTGGCTCGAAGTTAAAAATTCTTTCAGTTTGTCTAGTATATTTTATAATAAAATGCATGAAAATCATCATACAGTTTACGTTAAACACTTAAAAAACCAAATTCAAGATGGCGGCTTCCGCCATCTTGGATTTTTCATCTTCTAATATTTCGTGATGCACTGGCTCGAAGTTAAAAATTCTTTCTTCTTTAGTTCTATTTTTAGTAACAAATGGTTTAAACTACATAAATGGGAAGCACAACTGCAAAATATCTGAATTCATGGCCATTCAAAATGGAATCTTTCTTATTATTAGTTTTTTTAACGTTAGTATTAGGCGATCTATTAGCTCGAAATTAAAAATTATTTTTATGTTAGGTATATTTTTACTACAGAATTATCGCCATGCTTCTATTTGAGTACAAATATGTAAACTCAAGGACCAAGTTACTTAGAGTTGCCAAGTCCTTTAGAGTTGCTGTTTTAAAAGTTATTCTGACAATCCTTTTTGGACATTGGCCTATGCTTTTAAGTAGTTTCAATCCACTATTAATTTATTCCAAACTCCGGCATTTGTCGCATAACGTGATTTCAGTTTTAAAAAGTTCTTTAACACATTTTCGGGTATTTTTTTTTCATTTCTCTTAAATAAAATAATGCATATTGTTCATAGTTTTGATGACCAGATGCAAATAAATAGGGTAGAATTGGCGAGCAACTTCAATATGAAGGGACACCAATATCCTGCCACCAATATACAAGTAAAACTCAAAGAATTTTTAACTTCGAGCCAGTGGATCACGAAATATTAGAAGGTGAAAAATCCAAGATGGCGGAAGCCGCCATCTTGAATTTGGATTTTTTGAGTTTTTAAGTAATTATTTACGACGAAATACACCTATAAAAGAAAAATATATTGATTTTGGCCTAAAAAAACGAAAAATTTAATTAAGAAGAAAAATCCAATATGGCGGAAGACGCCATTTTAAATATAAAAAAATATTCAAATCTAAAGAAAAACTATCTTCTAGATTCATAATCTACACATTAAAACTGAAATAGAAAATAAAATTAAGATATAACGAAAATAAAAAGAATTTTTAATTTAGGACCTATGGATCGCTTTATATAAACGTTGAAAAAATCCAATATGGCGGATGCTGCCATCTTGATTTTTTTTATGTTCTTCAAAGTAATGTTCTATAGTAACTAGGTGTAAAAAATATAGTTAAAATATAAATATTTTGTTGGGTTAAATATAAAACAAAAATATTAAAAGTGAAAAAATCCAATATGGCGGATTCCGCCATTTTGAATTTTTTATTTTTGAAATATTCTTGATAATTGTGAATCTTTATTACTAAATGCATCTATAAAGACAAAAACTATTCAATTTTGTCAAATAGATCGTCAAATATTAAGATTACAAAATTCAAGATAGCGGAGACGCCATCTTGAATAACTAAAAATGCTCAAGGGTACCATAAAAGTACCTTCCAGATTCGTAATCTACACCCTCGAATCTATAAGAATCATCAATAAAAAAACTTAACCTCTCAGTGCAGGGTTCGGCCAAAAATCGGGGTTTGGCAACCTGACTATTATAGCCCGGAATAATTTTAGATATGAAAAATTAAATGACACGAAAAGCGAATTTCAAAAAATCGATGTAATTTTTTTAGAAGTATGGCATTGATGCTGTTTAAGGCAAGTTTTCCGGTAAAACTCTGAACATTTTAGTCGCACAGCCTTAAATCAGCGCCATGTGAAAGGGTCTTAAATTGTTAATGAAATTGAATCAATTGAATTAGGGTTGGGCATCCAATTTATTTTTTTAAATGTCATTTTAAAATACATTGTTAAAAAAGAAAAAGCTGTGTGGTGAAACGTTTAATGATATTTTTGGTTGGATATTTTTAAGCCATTTTTCTGATTTCTTAAACCAAAACCTGAAAAATGGCTGAACCAAATTTTAAAAATAGGATGAAACATTTTACCATACGCAGTTGTAGTGACACTTTTTTGTTGGTGAAACCTAGAACGAAATTTTTAACAGAGTATTGAAAAATTGCATTTTAAGTCAAGATTGAAGCAAAAAAGACGGCAAAAGCGACGAAAGAGGATATCTGAGGACAATTTACTCGGAATATTATTTTTCTGAGTGTCTCATAAATCTGAGTGTTATTTTTAATGTGAAAAGAGGAGGAAGTGAAGATGTAAATCAGTAGTTATAATTTTGCTGACCAAGCGGTTTCTCTGGTGAAGTGCGTCGTTAGTCATTAGATTAGTGTTAGTCGTTAAATTTATAGGGCGAAAGTTTAATATTTTAAAATTGTAAACGGGTACGATGTATTATATACCTTAATAGGAAAACGCTAATGTCATATATTATAATTTATATTATAAAACTTATTTTACATATAGGGTAAGGTGGGGTAAGTGGGCCATTGGGGCAAGTGGGCCACCCCCCTTGGTATTTCCCGAATTATGGACGTAAAAAAAATCTGTTACAATATTTTTACGTATTTACCCCAATAAATGCAGGAAACATTATGGCATCATTTTCATTTAAGTATGTGACAAGATACAATCCTTTTCGTGAAAATTTTTAAAATTGCATCTTTTCGTAATTCACGTCATCATACTATTTTTTTTATTTATTTCCAAACGGTTCATGATAAAAAACAAAATGTTATATATTTTGAAAGTGTATAAAACATAGTATCTTTTTGTAGTGTCATGTACTTGTGATGTT
Organism: Hylyphantes graminicola; assembly: GCA_023701765.1. Taxonomy (NCBI): domain Eukaryota; kingdom Metazoa; phylum Arthropoda; class Arachnida; order Araneae; family Linyphiidae; genus Hylyphantes; species Hylyphantes graminicola. The sequence continues at coordinate 40,570,324 of CM043122.1, read as the reverse complement.
GATAAGGTTAAAAGAAAATTGGGGTGGCCCAGTTGCCCCGCGTTTGGGGTAAGTGGGCCACCACAATGGCGGGGTAAGTGGGCCAGGGGTGGCCCACTTGCCCCAACTCTTTAATATACTTTAAAAAAAGTCATATTCACTGATTTATAGGGTTTGTCATATTCACTATTCATAGTCCTATTCATTGACATAGGCCAGTTTAAAATCTGTAGCCCTAACATTTTTTTTACACTACATGCAAAAATGACAAGATGAAAATTAACGTATTTTTTCTTGTAGTAAGCTTGCATGCCAGAAAAAGTTGCTATGGGGGAACTATTAAAGATACATCATTACTTTTTTTTTCAATCACTCAAAAAATCATGTAGATTATTCCACTTGCCCCACCATATCTCTACCAGTTATGTGTAAAAATATATTAGGGAGTGGCCCACTTACCCCACCTTGCGGGGCAAGTGGGCCACTCGGATGACCAAAAAGAAGAACATATTTTCTAAATTTATTTTTTTCCAATTTGTGTTAAGGTTGTCATGGGTGCAGTAATAACATATGAGAGAATGGACAACATAAAAAAAGAAGTTGTTAGGCTCATTATATCCAGTGGTATAAGGGTCTAAAGTCGAATTATGCCAAAAAGGTGGCCCACTTACCCCACCTTACCCTATTGCAAAATTTATTTATTTTCTACTAAGCATAAGGCATTATGGGTTAGAAAAATGTAAATTTCTTAACTTTGTGTAAAGGATTTTGGTCTAAAGATACATAGTTAGGAATTTAACTCTATTATTCGAGAAATTCAAGGCTTTGTGTTGTGATACAGATGAGTTTAGTAAAAAGTTGTTCTGAAGTTATTAAGCTCCATATATCAGGCTTAACTTCAGTAGTTTTCGTTTGTATACAGATATAATCAGTTGTAACAAGTTATCAACGTACTGATATAAGATCGTGTTAAAGCTGCGGATATCTATATTGTATTATGCGTAAAATATTATAAAATCATTGTGTTACAAATAAGTAAAATACGATCGCTTGTAACATCCTAAAGGCTATTTATAAAACATATTACGAGTTCTTTATAAAATGAGTAAATTATAGTTGGTAAAGACTGCATATTTGGAGGCGATTATTCGTTATATGTGAATGTAGGGAATCTTTAAGATTTTCATGTCATTTTTTTCAATAAAAATGTGTTTAACACTCACCTGCGAAAGTCCTTCGCTTAGAATCTTTAATATGACTCAGTTTTTGCACATAGTTTACGGGCGCTTGTAGTGGCATGTACTGGTTTCCCGTGTGGGGTGCAAGGTGAGACAAGTACAGGAATAAAGGCTGTTAAATAAAAATACCAAATTTTATAATAATTTTTTATATTTGTAATACACATTAGTTATAAATGACAGCGCTTGACGTAACTATGACTTAAAGCAGGCGTGGCCGTTCAAGTTGTCCATTGCCTGAGTATTAACCCATTAAGACCCTTTCAGGTGGCGCTAATTTATGGTTATGAGACTAAAATGTTAAGAGTTTTACTGGAAAAGTTGCTTTAAACAGCATCAATGCCCTTGGGTCAGTTGAAATGTACACTATTGAATACAACGGATCATTTTTTTTATTGAAAAGTTGATTCATTAAAAATTTAGAAATAAATTTAAAAGTGTCCCTAAAAAGGGACGCAAGGCATTAATGGGTTAAGACTATGACACTTTTCAGGCAAACCTGATTATGCTTGCATTATCTTGGTGATAAAAGTAAATGAATCTTGATGGAGAATGTATTTGAATGCTTACCATCGACTCATTGTGATTATTTATTGCTTCCACAGCTTTTTCTGTAAACACGTCTGTCGCATAACGCCCTCTAAAAGTCTTGAGTGTTTCAGTTCCATCTTGAAGATCCACCCCAAAGAATGTCTGAAAATGTTGTTATTTTAATTAGAACTTTAGAATTTTTCCAGCATGTTTTGTAAAAGACAAGCCTCGTAATGATTAAGTGATATAACAATATTTCTATTTCTTTATCATTAAAAATAAAATTGGTTTGTTCCGCAATTTTATATATTTAGACATTGCTTTTATTTCTAATAATTTCTAGATCTGATATGAATTTGAAAGAATTTATTACTTATTAGATATTTAACCTTAAATACTTACCTTTCCATCTAAATCTTCAGATTTATCATAATTTGTATAATCGAAGTAATCAATTTTATCTGTGTAGAATCCGAAAAAAGAATTAAATCCTCTCATGATAGGCGCGTAGTCTTTTCTAAAGTATCCCAAATGCCACTGAAAATAAAATACTCCATAAAAATAAAGTACAGCGAATGGCTACATCAGTTAGACAAATCATTTACAGTGTCTTATGGGAAAATTATAATACAATTAAATGGTTAGAGAGAGAGAGAGTTAATTTATGTACCACATAACACGTTTTTACAAAGTGCATTTCATTTGTGATATATTTTACAACGTGTGTATTAAATAGTTTAAAAGGGCATATCACACGAGCAAAAATTCTTCAACTCAGCCATACCATCAACGCAACACTCAAAAGTAAGATGTAATTTGTAATTTGTCCCTGCCGTCTGCTGTGGAAGTTGAGGTTGAAAAAAGTATCTTCAACGTCCTCAACTCCACACGACCTGATCCAACCTAATATTTGAACCAATCATATGCATAATTACTGCTTTCGTCGCAGCGAAAAGATTATTCGTCATTAAAAGAATGTGTTGAGTAAACCAACTTTTATGATCAAATATAAATTTGTGTCAAACATGAATATGAAGTTCCAACTATGACTGCCCGAAAATAGAATATGCGAGCAACCGTTCATTCAACTCCGGCAACTATGTTCAATTCGCGAAGTCGAAATTGAGATAAAAGTTGAAAATCGAGTTGCGTTGAGGGTTGAAGGTTGAATGAATAAATGATCGCCCATGTGATATGCCTACTTCCTTAAGAAAATGAAGTTTCATACTTTTCCAACCATATGATTCATGTAACCTTTGTCTTTTAAATATTCTGGCATTATCTTTAGGTCCAATGAAAGTGCTGTTGGCTCTCCACTTTTTATTGAGAAATGTTGAAGTCCTTAAAAATTATTAAAATAGAAATTCAAATTTTACTGCTTTCAATGACATAAGAAAGTCTAGACATCGAATTTTTAAAAAATAAATTATATTCAATAAATTAAAATCAAAAATGAAAGTTTATTGTGTAATTATAAAATTACAACCTAACAAAACCTAATATATTTACACAAAAATGAAATGTTGCTAGTTATGGACAATCGGAACGGCACCCTGCCTACATGTGACGTCACAGACACTTCTTTCATGCAAACAAACCACTCCCCGCCCCGTTCTAATTGTCCATTATAATATTAGAAAAATATTCACAGGATGATTAACTTAAACTAGAAAATAAAAAACTATTTAAAATAGAGTTGTTTTAGAATACATTTTCTGGGATTTCAATACAGACGGAAAAATTTTACTGTCGAGTATTTTAGATAGTAAAACTTCATTTGAATGTCACTCAGTATACATTTTTATTTTGGCATTTCTCCAAATTTAATGGCTTTAATAGATTACGTTATGCCTGTGTAAAATTATGCCACGCTATTCAAAAGAAAGACACACAAGCTAACCTGTATGAATTGCATATTTCCCAGTCATTAAGGAAGCTCTAGATGGAGTGCACATACTTTCTGTATAGTAATTATTTAGAACAATACCAGAAGCAGCTAAAGCATCAATGTTTGGTGTTGGTATTTGAGGCGATCCATGAAAACTAACATCATTCCATCCCTAGGAAATTATAAATATGAAAATAACGTTAGTTTTAACTCCTTAAGGGGGTTCAGTATGTTGTATATCCATAATGTTAAATTGGCCAATTTCAATGTACCTTTTCACAATAACTACTGATAAGATCATCTTAAAATTTTCTGTGTGTGTTATACCAACCTCATATATTAATCTGAGGTTAAAAGTTCGTTGTAAATAACTGTTAGATTTTTTTTAAATAAGATAAGTTTTAAAGTACCCAAAAAATCATGAAATTTTTCACTTTTTTGCCCCATAAAATTTTTTTCACTTTAGTTTTATTAAAATTTATAACCTCAGATTAATCTATACTATGTAATACATCATATAAAAAAATTTCACGAGAAAACGTAGCATAGTTTTTGAGAAAAGGTACATTGAATCTGAGAAAGTCAAGTTCTGAGAAAAACGCGTTTAAAGTTTTTATTGTTAACCCATTTCCTTACGAAGCCATGACATTAAAATGGCTTTTAATGTCAAAAATATTTTTCCAATCGTCTTGATACTTTGTGACATTATTAATAAAGGTTGTAATATTATTTTAAGCCAATAATTTTTGTTTTGATTTTTTCACCGATTTTAGGGTATTGAACCCCCTTACAACGGTTAGCAAGAAAATTTGTGGTGCAAAAGTGAGCTTTCTGTTTAAGTTTATCGAAGTAAACAAAATATAAAATAAAGACCATTGTCCTAAATAATGAAAGTAGGACTACTTAAGTTACACGAAGAAAAAATTCAGAAAATTAAACTTAAGGTTTTTATAAGGAAATGATGGTGTTAATGGTGTTAACAAAGTCGTCGTTGATGAGTTAAAGTTTTCTTTATTCATACATCAATTTAGAAAGGTTAAAAATTGCTGAATAATTGATGGATAATTTAAGGTACAGGGTGTCCCAAAATGGAGCACCTGTTTTTAAAAGTCAATAAAAAAGAAATGGATAATGATATTAACAAAATTCTTGCAGAAAACGAATGAGTCATGTCTGGAATTTGATATGGAACACTTTATTGTTAGTTATGTTTATTACGTTATTATGTTATTACACTTTATTATGTTCAATTTAACCGAAAGATGGCGCTTTACTACCCTGTGTTGGCTGTATGAAAGAACTAGGCATACGTATACACCAAAAAGAAGGACACGTGATCAAAACTGAACATTTTTCAAACACCTGTCCTTCTTTTCGGTGTATACGTATGTCTAGTTCTTTCGTTAGCCAACACACGGTATTGAAGCACCATCTGTCGGTTAAATTGAACATATTAAAGTGTAATAACATAATAGCGTAATAAACATAACTAACATAATAAAGTGTTCCAACCAAATTCTAGACATGACTCATTCGTTGATTAAAAGTCAAAAGAGTTTATGCTTATGCACCCCACAGTCAAAAAATGTAATCCATCTTTAATTTTTGCAATCTTGTATAATATTTTTGAATACTTCATTGTTTCTATCCTGCATTTCATAATATTATATTAAAATAATTTGATTTTCTTAAGTTTTTAATAGCATAAATAGATAATTTTCTGCTAACGCTACTAAGAAAATTAAAAACTCTTGAGATCGAACCTCTGTCGATTAGGAAAAAGTTAAAGATAACTCACCAAATCATCTGCTAAAATGAAGATTATATGAGGAGGATTCTGAGACGTTTCTTCAATTTTGGAGTCTTCTTTTGAGCCCTCTTCTTTTATGTCTTCTTTTGATGATTCTTCATTCGATTTTTCTTCATTTTCACAAGTAATTAGTAATCCAATGCTGAGTAAAATAGCAAGTTTCAGCAATTTTTGCATAGCTAAAGCTGCGTAGAGGCTCAATTTTTCTGTAAGTATACAAGAAATGAAAAAAAAACGTTTGTATTTAAGAGTGTACAAGAGTACATTTATATACGAGTTTAACACTGTTTAAATTTTATAATTTGTTGAATTCGAATGAATTTCTTATTTCAAGTCTAAAGACAAATCCATTATATCAATAATCTAGTTTCAATATAATCTGGTATGCAAATTGTTTATTAAAGGACACTCATAAAATTAACATTGTGACTGTGGTCTTGAATATCATATTATTTAACATAATAACCCAGGACTACTATTATAGAATAAAATAAAAATCGACGCGTAAAATTTTTCATAAAATAAAATAATGTCAAAAATTTTAACATTATACGGCAATGGGAGAAACTGTAATTTGTAGCCTCTAGGTAACCATGTTCCGCATCAAAATCGAAAATGCGTTGAAGAATTATGAAGATGGTCCAATAACAATGCATTATTTTGTTTTGTCATTTTCAATTGATTTAACATTTAATATATTATATGCACTGTTAAAAATTTTGGAGCAAGATTGCGCTGGTACTTTTTAGCTTAACTTACTTACTTGACTTACTTTTTTAACGTATATATGTTAATATTAATTGTAATAAAGTCGATTGAATTTCCCGTTACATAACAAAACACGAATTTATCATATTAGTCAAGAAATCAATTAAATGACTGAATGTATAACAGTTAACATAATTAATACTCCAAATAGTAGTATTTAAAAAAAAATATGTTTATAATAAATAAGAAATTTGTTAACAGTTAATTATTTAGTTTTACTTTTATTAAACGATAATTTAATTATTTTTGAGGTATTCATATATACATAGGCAATCTACATAATATTAATATACATTATTGCTTATACATAAAATTTAGTATTAATGAATATAATTTCCTTACCTTTCTAGCCAAGCAAATGATATAATGTTATTCAGCATTGACTTTCGAATTAAGAAAACAACATTTCTACATTCTTTATCTTTCTAAACATTCATCCAATGCCTCTACGTCTAAGCTAGCTGTCAACCAATTAACATTTTTAGCGGTACCATAAACGACAATAGCGCATCAAAAATGTAGAGCCATCAAAGGCAAATGTTGCATTTTTCTTCTTCAAAGTACTTTTTTGCGTATGTATCATAGGCAGAGATTTTTGAAGAACCTTAGTTTCTCACGTACGACCTTGCGACGACGTTACTTGGGCTTTACGATGTCGTAAGTGACGTCTAAAAAACAATGCGACAGGGTATTTGATTTCGGTGGGCTTATTCATTCGACGAGCAGAACAAATGGTGAGAATATTTATGTTGACAAGAGAGCTTTTGATTGTTGGTATGAAGCGTAAGAAAGCACAATATCTTCTTATAACGATTTAAGAATAAAAAATAACTGAATTCGATCATCAATGTCCTTAAACGGAGAGGAAAATTTGAAATCAAGTTTTTTTATAGGTAATAAATATATTTATATACTTAGTAGGAAAAATTTCGTATATATATATATGATCGTTTAATATATATTCACAACATTCTTTTACATAAGCGTAAGAATGTTGTAACAATAGGGAAATTTAAAAAAAAAATGACTTAGCCCAATGTCTTACAAACAAGGAGGAAATTTTTAAGTTAAGACTGTTTTTATAGATTATAAAGTAAATATTACGCATAGTACAAAAGTTTTGGAAGTGATACTTAAAATATTTGCATTATTTACATACTGGGGTGCGACCAAAAAAAAATTCTGGGGGGGGGGGGGGTTCAGTATTTTTCATACACATATTTTTTATTATTTTTTTCTAAGTAAAATTAAGTTATTTGTTATAAAAATTACATTTTATTTAAAATAATTATTTATTAAAATTATTATTCATTAAAAAAAATTAATGGGCTTGTTTCAACACTTAGCCACAAAAAAACAAAACTATCAATGGCATCGCAGTTCGGATCGCGTGCTTTTCAACACTTTTTCAAAGAATGCAAAACAACCAATGAAATGGCAATTAAGAGAGAGTGACATCATAAAAAATATTCCCGTTTTAATTATTTTTAATTAATTATATTTTAATTTAATTTCCCATAGTTAATACAGCTTTAACACAAATTTATTATTAACCCATTAATGCCTGGCGTCCCTTTTTAGGGACACTTTTAAAAAAAATTCGCAATTTATAATTAATCAACTTTTCAATTAAAAAATTGCTCCGTTGTATTCAATAGTGTACATTTCAACTGACCCAAGGGCATTGATGCTGTTTAAGGCAACTTTTCCGGTAAAACTCTTAACATTTTAGTCTCATAACCTTAAATTAGCGCCACCTGAATGGGTCTTAATGGGTTAATAAGAGAATGTTTAAGCTGATGTAACGCCGTTGTCTTTAGTTTTCTAAGTATTGCGATTTCATTGGTTGTTTCGATTTTATTTTCAAAATGAACGTACTTTTCGTCTGTTTCTTACAATGCAACTTATTTTTTTTATCTAGCATCAGAATGTTGATATGGGTATACCTCAATTAAAAAATTTCTAAATAATTAAATACGTAACATTGTGATAATATTTGATGACGAAATCATGTAATTATTTCATCCTTTAACGAGATTAAGCTCTTAATATTAAATGTAATTTTTTAAAATTAAAAAAATAGTTTATATATAATAAATAAATTTCGAAACGAGTATCAGCACATTTTTTATTAAAATAAAAAAAACGTGACTACACAAATTGTTGATTCAATACAAATTTTCGACGATGCCAAAAACAAGTAAAAGTTAAAGCTCAACAATAAAACATGTAAACTGAAATGGGCGCCGCTGGCCTTATCCTACTAATGGAGTGTTGCGCCGCGAGGAGTTTAATCTATTTCAAACAATTTCACTCAAGCTGATTAATACTTTTAAAAAATAAACTTACAACATTGTAAAGGCTCGAATTGCCGATGTGAAATAATTTAATAAGTGTAAACATTTATATCGTGAAAACAAAAAGTATCTAATTTGATTGTCTCGCGTCATTTTTGTAGATACGTTGGTTTAACTGTCCAAAGCAGAATTATTTCTTTATCCCCATACTTCATAAATGAATATATGATTTTGTTGATTTCTCAAATCAAGTACACATACATTTATAGTAAAAAATTAGGCCGCCATCATTTTAGTTAGAAATAAACTTTAGCAATAATTTAAAAAAAATCACGAAGCACATGGATTGGGATGGCACCCAATCGATTATATCTCCAGGATTTTAAAGTTTAATAACTGAAGAATAAATGTGAAAATAATTAACCATTGGTGGTTTTAATGCTGCAAAGTTTTAATAGCTAGGTTGGTACCATTTGCACCATGCCCAATTCTTTCTCTACAATATATAACAAACAAAATAATCAAATTCGTACAGAAATAATTTAATTTTCCAAGAAAAAATCTACCAAATCATTATGACCTTTATCCGTTGTTATTCTCAAAAAGCATTTTACTACCTTAGGACTTTTAAATAATGGATCTGACCTATTGAATTGCATAACAGACAAATCGCAATAGTTTAAATACTTGTCTACGATTGTACATTAACCAATCCGAATCTCTCTTATTTCTGATGCGTAAGCTTGTCGCGTAGTAGTGAAACAGTTGGCACGTGTGTAAACTAAATGTATCTTAAACCTAATGAAACTAATCAAATATGAAACTTGCATATAGAAAGTGTATAGAGATCAAGAAAATATCTGTACTACTTATATTTACTTACACATGGTGCCAAAAGGTTTATTTTTTATGAATTTGTTTGTGTGTAAGCAATTCAAGTTTTAAGTGTGAGTAATTTTTCTTTGCCATTTTGGTATAATAACAGTTAAATTTCCAAACTAAGGTATTTTCAGTAATGTAATAGTTTGAAATGTTCGTTTTTCAATGGTACTGAGGAAGCATATATATTGTATATTGTAGTAACTTTAAAAATTAAAAATAGTTCGAAAGCAACAACTTTTGCATATTTTCTTTTTGTTCCAATTTAAACAATACTTTCTTTTTGCACATTTTTGAATAACTATTAATGTACTTGTTTAATTCGTCAAATAAAGAGTAACTAAAATATTTATCACAATTGATGACCTTGCACCCCAACATTTTAATGTATTTAATTTACCCTCCTCCTTGGAATCTAAAATACCTGTAAATAAATATAAATTCCATCACATCAAATTTTAACTAATTAATGAAAGTGCTTCATTATTTTTAAGTTTATATATCATGCATTATTATAAGTACAATTATAATAACGAAGATAAAACTTAAAAAGTATGAAATTAATGTATCAGACATCTTTTAAAAATATGTGATATTCAGTTGCGGCATTACTTGTAATATCATAGATTAGAAACTCTAACATGTTACTTATTTTCAGAATTGTTTTCATGTGCTTCATCTTTTACAAACTAAGAGATATGTTGAAAATTACAGTTCTTCTTAGTATAGCTACGTATGTTGTTGGCCAAATAGATACAACATCCACTACGTCAGAGTTTCATACACTTAATAAGATCACTCATCCGCAACCACCACACATAATATTTATTACTGCAGATGATTTAGTAAGTTGATAAGTTGCATTTGTCTTATTACTATAGCATTACAAAAGAAAAGTTAGTATAATGCAACCGGTATAACCTCTAGTATAACCCTTTAAGACCGAGCTATCACGATCGTGCGGGTATAACCCTTTCCGACCGGGCTCGCACGATCGTGCGGGTAGCAAAGAGAATGTTCAAGCTCTTCAAAAATATCGGTACCGAAGCAGCTGAAATGTGCCATTCATTATTTGCATAAAAAATGTTTCTGTTTTTATGGAATTGCTGACATAGTTTACGCATTTTTTGTCGATAAAACTTCAAATTTAGTCTCATAATTTTAAATCACCGCTACCTGACCGCCGGTCGAAAAGGGTTATAAGGGAATGTTCAAGCTTTTCAAAAATATCAATAATACCGAATAAAAATATCGAAAAATACCGAATCAGCTGACTTGTACCATTCGTTATTTGTATAAAAAGGACTTTTGTTTTTAAGGAGTTGCTGGTATTGATGCTGTTTATGGCATTTTTTTTTTATATAAGACGAATTTTTTCGATAAACTCAAAATTTAGCCTCATAAACTTAAATCAGCGCCATCTGTTCGCCGAGTTAATGAGACATGAGATTGGCAATGCATAGCACGGGCCTGCAAAAACAAAATTGGTGCTTTGAAATTTAGAATTGCTTTTCATTGCTGTGCATCTAAATATAAAATCAGTTTTTTTTCTAACAACTGTACTTTTTATGATTAGTGTTTGTTTTTTTAATTATGAGTATATTTAGTGCGCCATTTGAGTTTAACCCAAAATCATTCTACAGAGAAAATATTACTGACATTCAATTCACGGAATTCTCACCTGTGTTACAAACAGTTTTGAGTGTGCAAATTTTGTGTCTATTAAAATTCATTTTTTAATGTTTTTCATATAAAAAAACGTTAATAATGATGCTTGTGACTAATTTTGAGAAAGCAGCTTATAAAAGCAACGGTATTTGTAAATTGATATAAATATCTTGCTTGCAGTTCAAAATCCGAGACCCGCTTCATTGACAAGTAATGTGTAAGCGGCCTCAAAGGCGTTGTGTAACCTTTCCCCGGTAATGGGGAAAATTTACGAATATCAAGGTATAAAACTTTTTTAGAAGATAAAATAGCATTGCGGACGGGATACGGTACCGTATAATTTTGTCTCAAGTTATAGTGAATAACTTAACAACGAATATTTGGAAGTATATGTAAACAATAAAAAATAATTAGGAACTGTTAAAAAAGTGCGTAAATCAGCCCCGGAGAAACCTATCATGGCAATATACTAACGAGATGTTTTATTTTCAAAGTTAATTCTCATTGAATTTTGTTTCATTTTATTGACCCACAGACCCATTTATCTCAAACCACTATACATAATGTTTTACTAGCAATAATATTGGACATACGACAATTTCTAATGAGCACACTTGATAATTGACTTTTGAACAGGGGTGGAACGATGTCAGTTTTCATGGATCACCTCAAATACCTACCCCCAATATCGATGCTTTAGCTGCATCGGGAATAGTTCTGAACAATTACTACGTGGAAAATCTCTGCACCCCTTCAAGGGCAGCTTTCATGACTGGGAGATACCCAATTCATACAGGTCAGTTTTTATTACTAATTATTATGTGTACCGTCAAAGCGGGTAACTTTGGCCACGGAGGGTAACTTCGGCCACTCGTCGGAAAAAGATTTGTTTCTTAATTTCTCTTCATAAAATGATCTCATCTTAAATTATTTTACATTTTTGGAAAGGTAAAAACATCGCCTTTCATTTCATATAAAAAAAATTTCTCATTGTAAATCTGGCAACACTTCAAATGCTGTTTTCATTCTTACGAGCATAAAATGACAAAATCTATCTCTTCCAACTTTTGTCTGGAACACTTAAAAATATATTGAAAATACTTAAATAAGACACTCTATTCGATTCTTTTATTCATGGCGAAGAATATTACACCGTTTGTTTTATTCTAAGTTGAATACTTTTTATGCTGTAATAAAATATTTGTAATTGGGAAGCTTTTGCCGATGAATGCGGGTAACTTTGGCCATAGATGTAAATATTTCTTTATGGAACTTTGCAGTTTAAAAAATTTATGTAAAAGTTTATTCTGTTTAACTACTTTTAAAAAATTCTTACTTTTAAGATTATTCATTTTTTAGATATTTAAAAAAAAATCTCACAATTTTAAACATTAAAAAGATAAAGATAGAATGCAAAAATCGTATAACACTCAAAATTGCAAATGTCGAAAGGTAAACATTTTCAGATTCCATATTATGCATATATTATTTTTCCCCCTTTAATAAAAATCGTTTGCTCTTTATAAAAATATTTGTTATTAAATCTTGCTTCAAAATAGTTCTTTTTCCTTAATAAAATAGAAATTTATTTTTCTTTTAAGCGACAAAGAAGTATTCATCGTGTAATGCTATTCCACGATACACTGCAATGTAAATGTTAAGTTATATACAATTTTTTAATAACTATATGTCTTATTACTTTGTTATTTTTTGGTTTAAACGTTTTAATATTGCTATTTAATTCGGTAACACAGGCTTTAATGACGTTAAAAAGTATGTTTCTTATGTATTTCATGGGTGGCCAAAGTTACCCTCCCGGCTATTAACAGTGTCCTAATTTTTTTAATTAATACCAATTTTTTATTAATTTATAAAATTTAACAAAATTGATTGAAAATTATTCCTAAAAGTACAATACTTAGAATGCATAATGATTTTTAAGTATTTAAATCGTTTTTGTAGTTAAATTTTTCTTCTTTTGTAAAAAAACCTATGATTTTGGCCAAAGTTACCCGCACTGACGGTAGTTCAAATAATCCTTTCGAAGTCGAGAAATATTTTTCTTATATCTAGTCTACACTCTTAAAACAAACACTCCCAATTTACCTCAGTCTGAGTGGATTTCACTCCTCCAGACTGGAAAATGCACTTCTCCTTTTGGAGTGGATCCTTTGTGTGTTAAACCTCCGACAGGATCACTCCAAACGAGTGATTTTAACTCAGCCTGAGAACATATGCATGCCTTTAGGGTGTCGAAAATGCACTTCTCTAACTGGAGTGGATTTCACTCTTTTGTTTTAAGAGTGTAGTGTATCATCAGCTTCGAACGTCCTTGCTGGCTACTGTTGAACCGTCATGTAACCGTAGGCTGTATGCTTTTAAATGGATAACTGGGACAGTCACACCTTCGTTGTTTTAACCCTCTAGTGCATACTGTTGCCATATGGCAACAAATAACATAATCCACTTTATTCTATTAAAGTAAGGCTCCCTCTCTACAAATCTGTGTTTTTTCATCTATTACATTCCATTTTGAAGTTTTAGTTACTAATAACCTTGATCGAAGACATTGATGCTGTTTACGGCATTTTTTCGATAAAACTCTAACATTTAGTCTCATAAACTTAAATTAGCGCCATCTGATGGCCGGTCTTTAAGGGTTAAACACCACAAACAAACAACCCGGCAGCTAATTCGTCTAAACTAGAACGGACACACATATGGCTACGTCACAGCTACGTCAAACATTGTCTTCTATCATACTTTTGTCATGAAGTCAGTAACAGGGGTTTTGTAATAGAAATCTTAGTAAATGTAATGGTTTCGTGGGTCACAGATTAGTAGGTAGTTTCAAATGGCATATTTCCGATATACTCTCTTAAAATGAGTAAAAATACGTGGAATACATATTTTCTTCAATCTTTGAAAAAGGTATTTTGTTTATAAAAGTTTTATAATGCTTTGATGTCAATGCTAAATATACGAATTTTATTTTTGATAACTTATAAGCAAACTATTTATTTGTTATATAGATTTTTTTGTTATGTTACAACGATTCATTTTGTAAGTAAAACAAATGTATTATAACGAATATAAATAAAAGTTGTAGGGTCAGGTCGGGCAAAATAGAATAGAATTTATTCATAAACAGCATTCGGATAAAAAAAAATATATACAAATATACATGTAGTACATGTATATTTGTATATATATTTTATATAACTTTTGTTTTAGGAAAAGTTAGAAGTACATTGTACTTCTAACTTTTCCTAAAACAAAAGTTTTCTTCAGCCAGAATTTAAAGTTTCCCAAATGCGAACATAAACTGTAACTACACAGTAGAATGTTCAATTAGTTTTGTATATAACATGATGAACACTATCAATAAATGTAAAACTGGCATCAGAAGAAGAAAAAATTAACTCATTTGTTTTTAAGGATTTTTTAAAAAAACTGGTTTATTCTACCCCTTTACTTATTTTACCCCACCTGACCCTACTCATTAATAATTAATTCGATCCTGAGTCGGCACTGAAAAAATATCTTTAAAAAATCAAATCTCTTTAATTTGATCAGGTTCATTGAGCTTGCAAATGGTCCTCCTTATCTATTCATGAATGTGCATTATGTCAATAGAAATATTAGAAAAAATTCCTTATCAAAAATACTTGTCCAAAGCAAATTTAACTGTCAAATTTTATTCCAGGTCTTATGCATAATGTGATCAGAAGTGGAGAAGCAACAGCACTTCCCATAAAATTCAAAATTTTACCACAGTTTTTAAAAAATAAAGGTTACACGACTCACATGGTTGGAAAAGTAAGAAATTGAAATCTTATTTGATTTATTACATAGTTCACCACAAATTTTACACAAGCAAACATCTGTTTTGGTGTCGGGATATTTACACCTCATTTAATATGAATTGCTTTTGGTCTAGGACAGTAGTTCTGAACCTGTAGAGAGCTCCTCCCAAGAGGGGGGGGGGGGTGAGTTTACTAGAAAGGGGAGAGAGAGTATTCAAGAGAAATATTATTTAAAAATAATCTGACAGAAAAAAAAGTACAAATACATATAGGAAACAAATACAGGGTGTACCAGAATGGACAACCTGTTTTTGAAAGTTAATAAAAAAGGAATGGATAGAGATATTAACACAATTCTTGCGGAAAACGAATGAGTCATGTCTGGAATTTGATATGGAACACTTTATTATGTTAGTTATGTTTATTAAGTTATTATGTCATTACACTTTATTATATTAAATTTCACCGACAGATGGCGCTGCAACACCGCGTGTTGGCTGTATGATAGAACTAGGCACGTGTATGCACCAAAAAGGACACGTTGTTGGAACTGAACATTTCTGTCCACGCGTTCTTCTTTTCGGTGTATACGCAGGCCTAGTTCTTTCGTACAGCCAACACACGGTATTGAAGCACCATCTGTCGGTTAAATTGAACATAATATAGTGTAAAAACGTAATAAACATAACTAACAATAAAGTATTCCATATCAAATTCCAGACATGACTCATTCGTTTTCTGCAAGAATTGTGTTAATATCTCTATCCATTTCTTTTTTATTAACTTTTAAAAACAGGTAGTCCGTTTTGGGACACCCTGTATATAATTTTTAATATTTTATTACCGTAAGATTATACAAAAATTATCGGCATAACATCGGTAAATATTTGCATATGATTGGCATATGTTCGCATACGGAATACGTTCGCATCCTAATAACGCGCTTATTTACATATGAACGTGTTGAAAATGTTGTGTACTGTATAGAAAACTGTAGGTGATTGAAATAAATTATATGGCTCGGAAAAACATTAAAATTGTCAATTGTTGTAAAAAAGTGTTAAGCTGTGTTTTTTAGTTTTATTTAAAGGGGCTTTTTATATTTTTGTATCACGTAAAAATTATCTAAGTTTTTTAACTTTATATATGTTTTTCAGTGGCATTTAGGATTTTATGAAAATAAATATACACCTGTCAAACGAGGATTTGATTCATTTTTTGGATTCTTTAATGGAAAAATTGATTATTACGATTATACCAATTACGAGAAATATGAGGATTTTGTGGGAACGGTGAGTCACAATTTTCTTTAACTCAAAAAAGGTATGAACCCCTAACAGTAGTGCTTAAATATAGCTAAAATTATCCTCGATCAATGTCTTGTTTCTGTAAAAGTTTTCTGTAATCTAACGTATTTAAATTATATGATATAATATAAGAAACAATTTTAATAATTGCATCGAAAAGTTTAGTATAGTTAGTTTGAAAAATCAATTTTATTCACATTTAAATGAGTAGTTAATTCAAAGTTATTATAATGTAATTAAGACTTATAGCTATTTTATTTTTTTCAGCCATTTTTTGGAGTTGATCTTTACGATGGGATCAATCTTATCAAAAATTTTAGAGGAAAGTATGCAACAGAAACATTTACAGAGAAAGCTGTAAAGGTTATAGAGAACCATAACAGCTCAAAGGTAAAATACCAGATTTTCAAGTAAGAAACTTTTATTTTTTATCGAATAAAAATGACTTTTTACAGGGTTATTGATTAAAGAACAGATGTAAAGAGTGTCTGTAAAAAAACTTAATATGATATGAAAGATACTTTCAACGCAATACATTTCTTATATATGGTAATTGAGCAAAACAATGGAACGATGAATTAATAGGTTCAGTTGGAAAATAACCTGAGAAATATTATTTCTCTGATCAGTTTATAAGAAATTTTCAATATAGATTTATAGGTTAAGCGTATAGTGAAGTTGATTTTTGCGATTCTGGGAGTCTGCTCCAATCAGAAAAAGAAATAACGGAATTGGATTGCAAAGGAAATGCAGGCGTCTGCTTACAAACTTTTCGTCAATGCTAATTTCGATCGAAGTAGACTCTCGGAATATGACAATCTGCTTTACTATTTCTTATCCATATTATATACGCCATTTTGATTTTCCATCTGTATTGCATAAACATCACTGTTTGATCGGCTGATTTCTGTAAACTGTTTCCTTGTTCGATCATTCAATTATTCAATTGCATCATTAATTCTCTCTAAACACAAATTACGTGCACAAACGTACTGTTTGATTTTAAGTTATGGTATTCGAATATTAAAATCTTCAACGTTTTATTTTTTGACAGCCCTTATTCCTATTTCTATCGCACTTTGCACCTCACCTGGGAAATGAGTATTACCCACTGCAAGCACCTGATAGTTATGTTCAAAAAATGAATCACATTAAAGAACCGAAAAGAAGAATTTTTGGAGGTAAGTATGAATGCGAGTCCAAACGTGTTAACTATTTTTTACTTCAGGATGCTTTTAATTAAAGTTCAAGGCGTTAGGTGCAAAATTGAAACGTGTCAAGTTAATGGGAAATTTTACTTGATTATTAACGCGGCAACTTTTCTTTTAAGAAAATTAATAAAGCACTAGTATGTGAAATAATGTAGCGATTGGCTTGCTGGGATACTTTCCTAGAATACGACTTTCACACCTGTCCAGAGTGTCCACTTACGTTCTAAATACCTTAAAGCAACAATTATTTCAATTAGGCAAATATCAATCAAAGAGTTCTCAAAAAATAATATAATTTTGCAGGATTGTTATTATTAGACAATTTATGCTTTCCCAATATACTTACTAGTAAACATTTAAAAATTATATCTTTTCTAAACTATACAAGTCTATATGTTAAATAGAGTTTGACACAAATTACCTGCAATCTGAAATGCAATTCAAAGGTAAATGTTAAATTACTATATTTTAAATTTTTTTTTATAAAAATTTTTAAATACCAATAACTCATTTATGGCCAATTTATATATTTTTCAAACACCTCATGAACAATAAAGTTTTTTTTTTTAAATTTAGGAATGATATCAGCATTGGACACATCTATAGGAAAGGTAATCCAAGCCCTAAGTCATCGTGGATTCTTAAAAAACACCATTGTCGTATTTTCTTCTGATAATGGAGGCGAAACTGAAGTTGTTGGTTTTGACTCTAGAGGTTCCGTCTGGCCTTTGCGAGGACAGAAGTTTACATATTTTGAGGGAGGTATTCGGGTTCCAAGCTTTTTGTGGAGTCCATTATTAGGACTCAAAGAACCTAGAATTGCTAATCAACTTATGCACATTTCTGATTGGTTACCGACTTTGTATAGTGCTGTGGGTAAGTTATTTAAATTTTTAAATAACTCTTTGTTGTTTAATTACAGTAAAACTCATATTTCATGTTTTTTTTACAATTTTTTTTATTTTTTCTTGAAGGAGATACCATATGTTTCATGAGTATGCGTAGCTTTGTTCTTACACTTTTCTTGTATTTCAAAAGAGATTCTCTGTATACAGTTTATACGTTTTAGTTTAACAGGTCGATATTTTAACGGTAGTTCAAATCCACTTTAGGAAGCACAACAACACAGAATCAATGACGACTTAGATTATGTGTCTTGAAACCAACAAAGATCGTATTTTAATAGAAACTAAAAGTGTATGACAATTTAATATTTTATTGATCTGTCTCAAGCATAAGATTTCAGTACAAACATCAATTTCAGGTGGCCATGTAAGTGACCTAGGGGACATCGACGGTATCAACATGTGGCAAGCTCTTAAATACAATACAGCTTCACCAAGAACTGAAGTCCTTCACAACATTGACCAAATAGCTAGCATGTATGGTCTAAGAAAAGGAGATTACAAACTCATTGCCAGCAAAATACTAGAACTTGAGCAACAGTGGGTTGGACCAACTGGCTTCGAGGACATGCCAGCTCCTCCATCAATGGATGATTGGGTATTTCAAAATGGGAGTATAGTAAGAGATATTCTTCAAGCATCCAATTTATGGTTGTTGAAGACCAAGGATGAGTGGAGAAATGGGCTGAAAGTACATTGCAGAGATTTTTTTGAGGGGGAGGAAGGTGTTGATGTGTGCAACAAGGGAGATGCAGCGTGCCTTTTCAATATTGCAGAGGACCCTTGTGAACGGAGGAATATAGCTCATTTATACCCAGAGGTGATATATATTTTTGATTAATAAGAGCACTAAAAACTATCATAATTGATTTTTTAAAGACTTTTGAACTCATGGACTTGTCTATCCTGCGGCTGGCCCAAGAGGATTAAGTCAAGAATAATAAATACACTCTTAAAACAAACACTCCTAATTTAACTCAGTCTGAGTGGATTTCACTCCTCCAGACTGGAAAATGCACTTCTCCTTTTGGAGTGGATCCTTTGTGTGTTAAACCTCCAACAGGATCACTCCAAACGAGTGATTTCAACTCAGTCTGAGAAAATATGCATGCCTTTAGGGTGTCGAAAATGCACTTCTCCAACTGGAGTGGATTTCACTCTTTTGTTTTAAGAGTGTAGATTTATCTGTAAAAGAACAATACTTTATTGCCGACGATCTTTGTTTTGGACTTCATTTTCAAAATGGTGACCAAGTGTTTGATAACGTTTGAGTTAGTTTTAAATGAAGTAAAAAAATTATTAGTATAAAAATTAAACAAATATACATTAAACACGTTAAATATTTGTTTTGTCAATTATTTTATTTTTTTGGAGCCATTAAAAAAAGTTTCTTTATCAAGCAGAAATTACCAATTATATGCATTGTATTTATTTTTAAAAAAAAAAGGAAATGATTTTTGGGGGATTTAGCAAAAGGTAAAATAAGCACAATCTTTAAACCCTCCATATTGATGTAAGGTAATGATTTTATATGGTAGAAAATATTTAACTATTGCAGATAGTGAAATCAATGATGGAAATAGTAGAAAGGTACAATGCCACAGCTGTAGAGCCTCTAACGCAAGATCGAGATCCGAATGCTGATCCCAGGTGTCATGACTTCGCCTTTGTTCCATGGAAAGAGAAAGGAGCTACATCAAGTTGTAAATTTATGTAGAACTACCATGTCAAAATGAAGCAATAAAGGTCTAAGTAAAGATTTTTTGCTTTAAAAAGGTCTAATTTTATCTTCAAGTGCAAAAAATATTTAAGCTTCCAAACAATTCAAGTGTTTTTAGGGGCATTCTAATATAGTTAATATAAAATAGAGCTGAATTAAACGGCAAAGTTGTAGCTAAATTGCTATATTTCATTTACAAATGCTTATATTTCGTACTCATATTTGCTAACGTGTTAATTGATTTAACTCATATTTTATTTAAATTACATTAAATATATTTTAGTAATTATTACAACATAAATATTTTGAAATTGGAAGTAGCTTTATTAAGACTTATGGAATTTTTTCTTATATTTAATCTGTCTTAAGAGATCTTTTCATCTGTTGCTTCAATTGATGTTCTTTTTTTTGTCAGTTGCCATTTGCACCATACAATAACATATATTGTAAATTGTGGAAATCTATATACATAAAAGGCGACTTCTGTTTGTCTGTTTGTATAGGACGCAAAAACTTAAGAACCACGCAACAGATCGTCACGAAATTTGGCACAAAAATTCATCTCATCTCCAGAACAAACATAGGCTAAGAATTTTTCTAATCAGACCATTCCTTCTATCGTTTTCGAACGTTTTAAGGGGGAAAAATACACAACTTTCGCTCAAATCCGATCATTTTTTCTCTTTCGTGATGCCATCAGGCAGAAAAATTTAAATAAAACTTTTTAGAAACAATTGAAATTGAAAATGTTTGATTTATTTAATATTTGTTCATTGCCTTCAGAAACTAGATGAATAATTTAAAAGAATAATTGATATGTTTCAAAAGGTGATGTAATCCTACCAGTCTCCATTCTATTATTTTATTGTGCCTATATGATTTTAATTATGAATTTTTTAAAGGCATAGTTAAGCTTATACTGAACTATGTTGTTTTTTGAAAGTCATTGCACTACAGATGCATATTATGGTTTTATGTCTTATTTTTTTCGCCAAATACTTTGCCAAGTTATTACAAAAAACGTACCAAATGGGCAATTTTTTTTTTATGCTGGTTGTGCGAAATTCATTGCACGAGAACTGAATGGGTGTGTTGTTAGCCATATCTTTTCATCGCCAAATTCGCAATGAAAAGTGCCAAATGAGCTAAAAAATATTTATTCGGGAAAGTACGATGACTTCATCGGTGAATTTTATAGCCTTTTTTAAATTTTGATTTTTTAATGTAATATAAGTAGCTGGATTCTGTACTTTAATAACGAACGGTATCAGCAACATAAGCTTATTAGAAAGCAAATAAACTTATAAAAACATGCAAATCGTTTGCTGTTTGCTGGAGTAGCTTATTTTTAATTCTTACTGATTATTTTTTACATAAATATGTATTCTCTTTAATTTGAGCTTCTTATCAAAGGTATTTTTGAAATTAATAGTAATAATTTCTATATCCAAGGTGGGTAATTAAATGGAAAAATTTACTGGGTAATCTTCATGTCTTATGTAACTCAAATGAGAGATTTTTTTTTTTTTAAATTGACTATTAGATTATTTTTTTGACCTCTACCCGTGCAACGTCGGGTATAACAGCTAGTGTATAATATATCGCTTTACTTGAATTAAAACTTACATTTATGGCTTAAAATTCATATCCAGCTATATCTATAATAATAAAAGAGAGAGTCTGTCTCTCTGTGTGTGTATGTCTGTGGATCGCAAAAGACCTACTTAGACTGCTCTAAAATATTCGAAATTGTTAATATAGATTCCTTTCAATACCAACGCGTGCACCTGAGGCTTATTTTTTTCATATTTGTTTTATTTTTAGAGAAAATTCGAAAAAACTTTCAAAAATTACACCGTTTTCGTTCAAATCATAGTTTTTTTCCATTCACGTTGCCATTGGTTTAAAAAATTAACTTAAGCACAAAATAATTAAAAAATTTATTTCATCAAATACTGCCATTACCTTCAGAAACTACATTCTTTACTAAAAAAAATAAGTGATTAAAGGCCTTCACACTAGAGCTGCTTATGAAGATGTCTTCATTTTCCCGCCAAATACGTTACAAAATTGCTCAAATATTATCTACAACGCGCCAAAAAGGTAAAACTTATTTTGTTTAAATAATTAAGCTGGTTGGTTGCTCCAAGATCATCGTGATTGAGTTGTATAACGTCAGGGTTTGTCGCTATTTTCTCGCCAAATTATTACCAAAAATTTGCCAATGACCAAAGTGTTTCTTTGGTTTTTTTTTCTGGATGTTACTAAGTCATCGTGTTTTAGAGCTGTATCAAAGACTGTTGAATCTTCATTTTTGGCCCCAAATATGTTGGAAGAAAGCTCGACTTATGATTTTTTTTACCACATTATTGAGTCTTGACATGAAATCACATTATAATAGAATTATACTTCATTTATTATTTACCATTGAAATTACGATGACAGTAAGTTCTTATCAAAGACGATTTTTGTGATATGAGGATGTGCATTTTGCAATGATGCATTTTCATTTTGAAATTTTAAGCAATATAAGAAACAGGATTTTATTTAGAGATATATTATATATTGATTTTGATATTTTTTGTGCGTGCGAAGAACGGGTATTTATTTGCTAGTAAAAACTATAATTAATGAATGTATTAAATTTTTAAGTAACTAATGTGCTTTTTTTTAATACTGTGCAGCGCATAATATAATATTTTTGTAATTATTATCGGTTTAATGATTGTGAATTAACAAAGTCAATGGAATTTTATACTACAAATATTTGAAACACCAAATAATTAGAAACAACACATTAAAATGACACAGTATGAACTCACATATATTTATTTAAAATATACCTATCACAAGACATCAAATGATTCTATCAACACATTTACTGGCAGTCATATGTTAAGGTATCTGTATGTTTAATTTTTTTATAATTGAACACATTTCTAATACATCTCAATTTCTTAAACACAATTTTTAAAAAACTATGCTTTCATTTTATAATGAAATCATTAGGGAAACTTTTTTTTTATCGGTCTAGATAGGCAAATTACTGTAGAAGACTGTAGATGTAGTTAAAATAAAGATATATATATGGCTAAGAGACTGAATATTTTTTAATATTTATAAAAAATTACACCTAACGTTTATTGTACGTAAGTAATTCAATCAGTAATGTGCAGAACTTTATTGGACTATATTTTGTCAGAAAGGGCAGTCAAATTCTTCATCTCCGTCTAACCATGGCACATATGCAAAATCATGGCAAATTGGATTCGCCCTTTGATCGATTTCTTTGTTTTGAATTACAAGTGAAGTAGCATTCAAGTCTCTTAGACGATTTAGCATCTCTTCTACTACCTGAAAAAGAAAATATTTAATTCGAACAAAATATATTTAAGATATAATTTTTAGAAATAATTAACCAAGACAATTTATATATGAGACAAAATAATTTTAAACAATAATTTTTAATGAATTCTTCCATATCAGATGTACTAACATTGATATTTCAACATTATTAGGTCACCTTTGAGACTATTAGTACAAAGTAATAGTTGGCAATTCGTTCAAGGAACAACAATATTTAAGTACTTTAGCTCATAAAATGTTGCTGTACAATTGCTATTTTCTCCGGTTCATTCAAAACATATACGCAGTAGATAGTTTGTTAAAACAACGGATGTTCTTTAAAACTTAGATTATTATTTTTTAAATACTTATTTTAATGTTCAACTGAAGATTTCAAAATTACGTGGCTTTCACACTATGTACTCTATTATACTCTTTATAAACTAAAATTGATGATACTGACTAATGAATTCCTGACGAATTATATCGTTAGTTATAATAACGTTTACTTTGCGAAAATAACTTTAGATATTATAAATTTATAACTAATACTTTAGTAAAATAATTAGCATGGACATAAATATTTGCATACTTACTTCCGGTAATAACTTGGCTATATTCTTATATTCACAAGGATCTTCTGTTACATTATACAAGCAAGGGCCTTCACTAAAATCACATTTTCCTGAAACTGGTAAGAAATTTTCACCGCATACAATGGCAGCGTCTTGCCTCCATGTATCATTTTCTTTCATTAACCATTGTTTAGTTTCCAGAAGTATATCTTTGATAACACTACCATTTGCCCAAACCCAATCATCAAAAGAGTCTGTGACATTGCTGTCTTCTAAACCAGAAGGCCCATACCACTCTCCACCCTCCACTGGGTTGTCACTGACTATTAATTTCATGTCTCCTTTTCTTAAGCCTCCAATTGACGATAGAGAGTCGACATTTAGTAGCAATTCATCTCTAAGTGAAGGGGTGTCTTTGTTTAAAAACATTGGCCACAAGTTTAAGCCGTCGATGTCTCCGAGATCGTCTAAATCTCCTCCTAAAATAGAGAAAAAAAAATCCCCAGTTAATAAAGCTTGAGGTAAAATAAAATGATTCTGCGTTACATTGTTACATAATAAATAAAAAGCAAACGAATCTGGAAATTTTAAAGCATAAAATTGAATTGTTCAAAGATGATGTAATGAACGTGTATGTAAAGTTCTTATAAAATTAGACTTTCTAAACATTCATGGGGCATACTTGTCTCATTGTGATTCATAAAGAGTTTAAACTTCATTTCCAAATTTTGGTTATTTTTTATTCAACTCAGAAAAACTAGCATAATCAAAGGCAAAAAAATATGGTTAATTTCAATTAACATTATTATATAATTTATAAATTATTCATAGTTAATCATTTTAAAAAAAGATATTGAATTTATTAGGTACATTCAACTCCCTAACGGCCAGGAAACGGGTAAATCTGCAGGGTTGGTTTTCATTTCATCAATTTAAATTTAATTTATTTCAAATAAAAAAAAATTAAAAAATAGAATCAGGTTTATTTTGAAAGAGTTTCCAGATGAAAAAATTACATTATGAATAAAATTTTGTAAATTATAAAATTTTAAAACTTTTTATGGGTGGATCTGGTTCTTAAAGAATTAAACTAAAACATTTCGGAAGCAAAGAGCTTTACCCGCAGCAAAATAAAAGGTTGGTAGCCAGTCCGTGATATGCATCAACTTGAAAGACACGGTTGACTTCTTTAACTTCAACAGTGGACTCCATAAAACTCCAACAGATCTAACCCCACCTTCCCACAAAGAATATTTGGTGCCTCGAAGAGGCCAATTTGACCCAGATCCTGGCTTTGCATCACCACCATTGTCTGAGCTAACTACAAGTATGCTGTTCTTTAGCATGTCCTTTTTGTTCAAAGCCTCGAATATTTTGCCAATCGATTCATCCAGAGATTCGACCACACCTGAAAAAAATTAGATGAAGTCAAATATCTTCATCTTTAATCCGAACAGAGTTATTCAGAATTACTGTTAATTCGACCTAGTGGCTAAAGCCTCGGTTTCCTCGGAGTCCGTCAACAGATTTAAGCGGTCGGACAAGTGTGGTGAGTGACGTCATACAAACTACTGACATTGATTACGCTAGAGGGGTTTCCTCGGGAGCGTTGCCAGACAACTTGACACGACCGCCAGATTTAGTTGCTGTTGAGTGCGTCGGGGAAATCCTGAGGACAACGTTTTTTGCTGTTGTCTGTTGTGCGGTGTGCTTGACCAAAGTAAAAAATTTGAGAAAAGGACGGAAGGCGAGAGCTGTTTTACGCTTGCCGAGGAAGAAATGCTAATGGATTTTGTGAGAAATCACGAAGAACCTAAATTTTCCATTTTTGACATGCAAAGCCGAAAACCAAAACAACAACAGAATTAGTTGAGTGAGTTCGCTAGGTTACCAGTTTCGTGTCAACGTAACGTTCCGATGGAGCGGTGGCCAGTAGGGTGACGGCATCCACGTATAATAGCGGTCACATTTTTCTGGCGACAGACTCCGAGGCTTAAGATGAAAGCGAAGACTGCCTTTGAAAACAAGCATCGCGGTGTCGCGTTCGCAAATATGAAAATGTTAGTACTAAAAAGTAATTGTAGTTATTTGTGGATTCTGTGGATGGAAATAAATATTCCGTGGTACGTTAAGGATTATTGATAATTTAGTGATTGAAAGTATGGGATCGATACCTTTTCTATTGTTTGTATATTTATAAAGCTATATATTTACTTTCGTCTGGTTGCCCAACGGAGAAAATGCAATCACATTAAAATATTTGTTTGGACTCTGTTTTAGTTGAATTTAGGTGTTTAAAATATGTTTCACATAATATTCGTAGATAAGGTAGTTGAAATTCTTAGAGAGAAGCTTTGAAAAATCAAGTGAATAATCACTTAAAATGTAATTCTTTTAAAATTTCTTTAATAATATTTTAGTTTGATTTGAACTTTTTTTTGTTTTGCTTAATACCAGATATATCACGTAATAATGTTGCTCAAATATTTACTTAAAATGTTTTAATACTGTAGTACTCCGAATTGTTGTAGGTCTTAAACACAGTCTCTTTGAGTAGAGATTATTAATATTCAACAAAAAGCATTTGTTACACTTCTCATGCAAAAGGTTATACGGTCCCTTCAGATGACGCGTATGTAAATTCGCTATGCTAAGTGTTAGATAAGTTTTTTTAAAAAAAAGAAAAATACTTGCTTTAAATAGTATCAATGATAGTAACTTCAGCTTTATACATATAAACGATACTTGTCATCTGTATTGGTATTTTTCAAAAAGCTTAAACATTCTTCTCAAAATTGTCAAGTTCAGGTAAAAAAAAAAAGGATATGTGAACTTATTATTGATAGTGTTGTAAAACTTGGTGTAAGTTGAAACTATAAAATTACGTACTGTTAAAGGGTTATTAGGCAAGAAATGGAGAGCAGGAAGAAAACTTAAACATTAATAATCCGAAATAAATAAGTAACACTGTTTTAAACTGTAATAAAGAAGTTTTAATGTTAAAATATAAAGATAAAACCTGCATATGTTCGTCGATTGTCTTCTTTAATGTGATTATTTCGTTCATATAAATTCAAAGGCGCTTGTAAAGGGAAAAATTCATTTCCTCCCTGAGTGGCTGCGTGTGATACAAAGAGAAAAAGAGGCTGAAATACATTGAATATAATTAAAGTAACATAAGCATAATATAATATCCGCACCTCAATAGAAAACGTCCTATAAAAAGTTATAACATTCGACAAAAAAAACCTAGTTCGTTTGGGATACAAGGTTATTTAGATATCCAAATTTATATAGATATCTTTGTTACTAGCCTTTAACAACCCATTGTCTACCAAAAGGATCCCCATAGTACTGAGATCGGAGATCAAGATGAATATATGCGGCATCGACGCGAAGCGTCCTTTCTGCACATCGAAATTGTCCCAGAGGGCAGAACGTTCGTAGGTTCAAGAGTAGCTAAAGGGCCGGTCTAAGAACAGTACCCATGGTGCATATGGGTTACTTCTGCTTATATAGTACTGCATTAGTTGTAAACTAGATTACTAGTGAGATTTTGTAGAGCCATCTGTTGGCGGTCTTTCTGTAGTCTTTCTACATCCCAATTAGGGGCCAATGTTAGTAGGCCCATGAAGGATCCTTAAAGCTCGCTGAAAGTATGTTCAAGGCGACTGGTTGACAAGTTTTATTATTCACTATCTCAAGATTAAGAAAAAAGTCACAGTGTAAAGTTGCTTGTAAAAAATAGTACTGTAAAAGTTAAAGGGGTTTTTTTTCGCTATGGGGTATTGATAAAAAGTAACAAAACTTTTTTCGCTATGGGGTATTGATAAAAAGTAACAAAACTAGAAGTGTATCTTAATTTTAGATTCAATTAGAATTAATAATTATTTTACAATATTTACTTATATGTGGTAAAAATGCTTTCATATACAATTACGTATTTTAAATATTACAAGCTAATTATATGAAATCCCTTTTAAGAAACTAATAAAAACATAACATTATCTAAGTTTTATTCAGAAACCTTATAATAATTATTAATAATTATAAAATTCCAATTAAAATATTAATATAATAATTCAAAATTTCAGTTGGTTATTTCATTCTAATATAGAGTGATAATTTAAATTATTAAACACAACTTCACTGATGAAACATGCAACACTATAATTAATTACAAATTTGAATTTTAAACACTGAATTATTTTTATCCATTGACTATTACAGGAATAAAAAATTTTAAATATTAAATAATACATAATTCAATAGTTACTAGAAAAGACAACAATGAAAGTGAGTAGTGTCGTCATCTTTAAACCTTTGTAGTATTATGCTGTTCAATAACATCAAGTGCTTTGTTCGTAAACACATTTGTAGCGTACTCCCCTCTGAAATCTCGTAAAACTTCTTCATTCTTCCATATATCTACTCCAAACATTTCAAGAACCTATATTGGATAACAATGATACAGGATGACTATAATAACATTTTCCATTCAAAATACTATCTGTAAAAAAGCGAATTGCTTAGAGTTATGATGTAGAATTTGATTGTAACACTCATAGAGGAATGATATTTTGTTTGCAATGGTACAGTGAAAGGATAAAGAACGGAGTATATTGTAAAAAAAATCCATCGTTGTTACAGAAAAAACTGTCAGCTGGTGTGCCAGAAAAATACCGTCTAATTTATAGAGGAAATTGTTTATTTTATAAGAACAATTTGTAATTTCAACGCAAAAACTGTTTTTTAACAGACAAAGTGTAAGGAAAAAACAAAGTCCACCCCTCTTGGCAGGAAATCGAGACCTTTATAAAATATAAATCCATTTAAGGAACCTGAACCTCGCCAGTACAACGACCGCTTAATATACGGATTTTTTTTAATCTTTCTAAATTGCTCTACCACTCATTTATTCCATTGCGCCATTAATGCCCTTAAATCTCCAGATATCCTTGAATCCATTGCGTAATTGAACTCACAGACCAATGCTATTTTTGTACTAAACCAAAATCTCATTGGCCTGAGTTCATTTTGAATTTCTCATAATTTTCCGACTTAATTGTTTACATTTTATAGCTATCCAAAAAACGCAACTTTTATTAACTAATAATTCAGTAGAAAACTAGTTAATTTTAATGCAAAAATATATAATAATATATTTGTTTACACATCCAGAAGTAACGTTTCACGGATTATTATAATGTCAAGTTCTAGCCATATTCAATTATTCTTTTAGTAAGTTATTTAGAAATAGCACGTGATATAAATAAAATTGTCACAAAGAATTACACTGGTCTACAGTGGTTTTGTTGCCATAGATATGAAAATGTTTTTGGGTTCATTTATGCACACAATTCATGAAACTATCAATGATTTTGAAAGATTTGCTCTGATTTTTTTTTTAATCTTTAATTTCATTTTACATTACAAAAATCAAAAAACGAGAAACAAAATAACAGATATATTTATAATGTCAGTAATATTTTGAGAAATTATCATAAATCGAAGTAAATAAAGAGAAAAATGTCGAAAATATATTTTATTTTTCCATAAAACTCCAAATTTAGTCTCATAATTTTAAATCAGCGTTATCTTACCGTTGGTCTTAAAAGTTTAAATGAAACGTGTAACTGCAAAACTCACATTCTCTAAAGTGTAACAAGATATTTGGTCAAGTCAGTTCATTGCAGACTCCATCTAATTGATCTTAGTATAATCAAGTGTCGTCAATCTGTCCTTTTAAGAAACCGATAATTGTTCAAAATATAAGATATGCAAAAATCATGAAATACGAGCACATTGAGAACTTTCATGAATATATTCGTAACCTGGGCATTTGAAAACGTAACAATTTGCGATGATATCCAGGGCAACAAAAGAATTTTTTTTTTTACAGCTGTGTTACTTACGTTGTAGGCATTAGTGTAATTCGCAGACAAATTTCCATCTGGATTTTCACTAGAAATCATGGGGGTTTCTTGAGGCTGATGAACATTAATCTTTTAACACACATCATTTATACTAATTACTTCATTATTTATAGTAATTACTTCAATAGTGTATTCTACAAAAATTGTAAGTCGATTTTTTTATTCGAAAAACAATATTAATATATTTTTAACACATAAACAATATTTCCTAGCTTTTGATGGAAAAATATGAGTGAGTAGATGACTTTTAATTACTTTGTAATTAAAAGTCTTATAGTCAAAGCATGTGTAAATTTTGTGATGATGATTTATATTCAAATCAAATTATTTAAATTTGTCCTTTTTAAAGAAAAATACAAAAAAAGTCGAAGAGTAATTTTACAATTATATATCCAATTATAATACGAATGATTGCGTAAATTTTCTTAAGTAATGAAAAGAAATGTAAAAATAAAATTTACAAAACTAATCGAAATATATTTACTGGTAGAATTAAAAAGAGCTTACCAATGCAGCAGTATTGACTTTGTAATAGCTAGTATAGTCAAAGTAGTCAATTTTATCATTTAAAAAACCAAAAAATGAATCGAATCCACGTCTTGTAGGTAGGTAGCGTTTTTTATGGTAACCCAAATGCCACTGAAAAACAAAATATTTAAAAAAAAAAAAAGATAGATAAATAGTAGAAAAATAGCGTAAGTGAGTCTACTGTATTTCAGTAAGTTTCTACTCTAAGCATCTTAATCTCCGGCCTAATCATAGCTTGAATCAAATTTAATTATAAGAAAATTCATTGTTTTTTTGTTTTGTTTTAAAACTCCGCTTTATATTATACAAATTCTATTATCTAAGAAAAAAATATTTAGACTTTCCTATTAATTTAGATTATTCCTGGTTCTATCCCCTCATTAATTATGGTACACTCTTAAAACAAACACTCCGAATTTAACTCAGTCTGAGTGGATTTCACTCCTCCAGACTGGAAAATGCACTTCTCCTTTTGGAGTGGATCCTTTGTGTGTTAAACCTCCGACAGGATCACTCCAAACGAGTGATTTTAACTCAGTCTGAGAAAATATGCATGCCTTTAGGGTGTCGAAAATGCACTTCTCCAACTGGAGTGGATTTCACTCTTTTGTTTTAAGAGTGTAGTATTGTGTAAGGAGGAGAAATTATAAAAGCAATATTAATCCGTTGATTTCAATCCAAAACAAATGTTTTAAAATTTTGAAAGGACATCTTTATTCTAACATCCCCATCTTTAAGTTTACTAGAGATTCGGCATAATGTTATTTTTCGAATGATTGTATCTTTACATCATCGTAATAATTATTTTTGAAATTTAAAAGCAAATACATCAGCTAGACGTTCAAATTAAATTTATCATATCCCATTTACGCATTAAGAAATTTTTCGAAAATATTTTGTGTATTTAGCCACAAAAGTATTCAACAATCTAACTACTGAACTTCAAAGTATACCTATTTTATACACAGGTTTAAAAATTCTTTATTTAAATTTATATTATCCATAGACGATATTTATGTATATTTGAATTTATAAAAGCGAAATATGCTTTTTGATATATTTCCCGCTGACCAGAATTTTAAGCCTTCTTTTGATTATCTAGCATTAGCATTGCCACATTTTTCTCTTTTTTATGTTTATATTTATGTATTTAAATTTTTTTGT
This sequence comes from Hylyphantes graminicola, assembly GCA_023701765.1. Lineage (NCBI taxonomy): Eukaryota > Metazoa > Arthropoda > Arachnida > Araneae > Linyphiidae > Hylyphantes > Hylyphantes graminicola. The sequence goes on along the minus strand of CM043122.1, from coordinate 40,538,769 downwards.
GTATGTTTGTTAACTTGTAATGTGTCTTTCATTACAAGTTATTCATTATAATAAATTAGTTAGATATACGCGTTTTTTTTTTACCCCATTGTGACGGGAAAAAAATATTCTTGTAATGTTTGTTTTAGGTTTAAAAAAAGCGTTTGTTTTAAAACAAAAGTTTCATATTGTTAGTTACAATATTTTTTATCAGCTGAAAATCGTTTTACTGAAAAAAAGTTAAATTGTTTGTATAATAAATTAACTTCAAGGACTAGCGTACCTATTTTAGTACATATTGCATTTAAAAGTAGCTTACTTTGCCTATCATATGAGTCTTATAATCCAGCTTCTTCATATATTCAGGTAAAGTAGCAACATTCAGAGGCAGACCTGTTGCTTCCCCAGGCCTAATGTCACCATGATTTAAACCTGAAAAGTAGTTAAACATATACCATATTTACTTTTTTTATAATGTATGATGCTATTTGCAAATAATTTTTATTTGAATCATATTATAATTTATCGTGAAAGGCTTATAAATTTAAAGATAGTAGAATGAACTTAATTATTTGTGTTCATGCGATACATAAAATACATAAAGAAACAAGCATTTGAACTAATTACGACATTTAAATGAAATCGGAAAAATCGATTTGGTTTGGTTTGGTTTGAATTATCGTCGCACTAGATCTACACGAGGGCTATTGGCGACGGGCGTCGTATTTTAGAACCACAGTCAGGTGACGAGCCACACCTGAATAGGCACCCAACGCAACCGTTAAGGGCGACATGGGAAAAATCGACTTTGTTAATCTTTTTTATTTATAATAATTAATTACGTGTATTCATGTTTAATTTCTACGAGTTTTTTACATTTATTAACCATTAATTTAATCCATTTACTACACTTTTTGTAGGACAAAATAATTATTTATGAAATTTGTAGGATAATAAACAATTAGATGTTAGTTTAAGATTTCAACCCCTGGCAAAAAGTATCCGATGACCGAAAGCAGTGCTTACGATATGTTCACATCAGTCGACGTTTTTTTTTTTTTTTACAAGTTTTTTTTTTTTTTTTTACAATTTTTTTTTTTTTACTTTGAGGGTTTTTTGTGAAACTAAATTAATCAAAGAATATTGAATAGAAACAGAAAATACATTAAAGTTAAAAATTTTTGGGATAAAATACATTGAATTGTGAAGGAAAAGTTTCCAATCATCCCTCTGTGGGTAAAAAGTAATTCGATCAAGTCTCCTTTTGATTTTGTGGGTCCTCCTTATGCCTTCATTACTGAATTTAAACGCCCAGATATGGATGCAACCAATTCGTGGCATAAATTTGATGGAATTTCACCCCAGCTTTCCTATGATGGCTAGGCAGAGTTATTTCACACTTGTTGGTCTTCTCTAATCAATATTTCTTTTCAAAACATTTAAAATATTTTCGGTTGGGTTGATATCCGGACTATTTGCAGACCAATCTATAGTCTTTATTGAAGAATTTCCATTTCGATTTAAGAAATTCATGACCAGTTTACTTCTATGACATGATGCGTATCATCTTGAAAAATGAAGTAGGTGGAGTCACCAAACCTTTCCTTGATGGTAGGAATCAAAAAAATGTTTTAAAATGTCAACATACAATTCAGAATTAATTGTTCGAAACACTATACAGATTTTACCGACTCCTTCGGAAGTCATGCAACTCCACACCATAAATGAACGCTGATATTTACAGTTTTAGTTTTGAGACCAATCTTTTTTGAACTTTTCATCAGCTCTCCTCTACACAAAGATTCCAACACCATCTCCAGTTTCTAGGCAGATACAAGATTCATAACTAAAAATATTGTTGACTGAGAACTGGCAAAAAAAAATTATAAGGGGTCGTCTACATATTAAAACGAGTACCAACTTTGAAAATTCCAATGGCAACACCCAATTTTTTTTGCATACAATTTGCACAATGTTTAGCACCTCCAAAATACCCCATGTTTTAAAAAGATTGATTTATTTTGCATCATTTGCTGAGATATAAGTATTCAAAGTTGAACACCCATAATGTTAAAAAAGTTTCACAAACTTTTATTCATAACTCTACAAATAAAATGAATTAAACAAATATTTTTTTCATTCTTAATACAAAATATAAAATACTCATTTTCATATTTTTTTCACTTCCTAATTTTTCCAAAAACAAATCACACAAGTTTTTCGTCAATTTTTCATTTTTAATAATTTTTTATTTAAATTTAAATAAGAAAAAATAAAACATGAATAGCAACCCCAATTTTTTAATTCAACAACAATTATTTGCCGAGTTATTGTAAAAAAACTGAAAAAGACTTATTTTAGGGACCGTGTTAAAAATTACTCGGCAAATTTGATCCTAAATTGCATATCGTTTGGCGATTAAAAAGCGTTTGTTGGTAAACGTATATTCAAATTATTGATGCCTGTCAAATGTCTAAAAATCTTTTCTTATTTCAAGTGCATACAGTGTATTTTGTTTGTATAATTAACATTAAATTATATCGGTTACTATGTTTTTAAATGCATGTTATTTCCAATACAATTTCAAAAAGTGTGTTTAATATTAAAAATTAAATACCCTAGACTATTAATGGAATTCGGTTTTTTAGTACATTTTATTGCTACCACATTAATTATTTAAAACGATTAGTGCCCACTGACTTGGTTAAAAATCATTACCAAATCATTATGCGTATTTTTATTTTATATTCCTTAAATATCGTGTTAAGGTCGAAACCCACATTTTGCAATACGTTTTTTACTGATTAGAAAAACTAAACTAAACTCCTCGGTGCAATTGCTCATTAGTGGGCCAAGGCCTGCCGTGCCCATTTCAGCTCTCGTGAACTCTGGGATGCAAGGCATATGTCCCGGTAATGTGGAAAGCCTCACGTGGAACCCCCAGCATAAAGTTCCCCAAGCATGCTCTATCCCCAATTTATCGACCCAATTAAGGGATGAAAGGATGGGTCAACCTCGCCCAATGCGGGTTTCGATCCCCGGTCCTGTGGCATGGCAATGCGAAACAAGCACTACCACTAGGCCACTCGGCCTATATTACCGATAGAGTGCGACGAATTTTTACTTTTTGCAGCAATGTGAATGAAACAAATATTTGCATTAATTTTTTTTAACATAAATCTAATAATCATGTTTGTCAATCTGATTGTAACTAATAGCATTTGAAAATCTGTTTGTTATAAATGACCGTATATGCAACTTAATTTAAAATAAAACTTTTCATCTTCTAGCCTTCACTTTATTTCTGAATTTTAAAATCCAAAATTGAAAAAAAAAACATTAGAAAAATCCCAATATTAGTGAAGAAGGTTAAACTCTAGCATGCGTTGGCGAGATATTGCTAACCCTTTTTTAGCTTGTCGTTTTGAAAAGACACAACCTAAATATTTCATGTTTCACTTAGGAGATTTCCCCTAAACGAGTTCAAAATTAAGGCTTTAATATCTCAGCAAATAATGCAAAATAAATAATTCTTTTTATACATGGGGTATTTTGAAGATTCTGAACATTTTTATGTAAAAAAATTGGGTGTTGCTATTGGAATTTTCAAAGTTGGTACTCATTTCAATATGTAGACGACCCCTTATAAAATTTTTGTTGCCAGTCCTCAATTCCTCACACTATTTCTTGAAAATTGACACCTTACACAAAATTCCTTGATCAATAGCAGCCGAGAAACGAGGGGTGAATCGTTTTTTCCCCAGCTGTACGCACGAGCCGAGCAAAAAAAGTTGTATATATCACAACACGTTGCGTTTGCTAGCAATCGAATACTTTTTCCCCACAAAAGGATGATCGGAAACTTTTTTCCTTCACGATTCAATGTATTTTCTTGTGAAAATTTTTATCTACAATTTAATTTTCTGTTTATATTTAATATTCCTCGACTAATTTAGTCATATATCACAAAAACCTCTCAAAGGATTTCTAACAACGGCAACAAAAACATCAATAGTTCATTGATTCCAGAGTTTTTTTGAGAGAAAAGTAGCTTGTGAATCCGAAAGTTAAAATATACACCACGAAACAGCTGGCCAAACCATTGGCATTTCCCTTTTCCATTCTTGTTTTACCTATTTATTTTGTTTCGTTTCTCACAAATGTATCGACATTGTAATCTTATGTGAAAAAGAAATGAACACGTCAGATATTCAAGGTCCCCTTTAACTGTAAGGTCGTAAAACTAGTGCTTAATATCACGAATTCCTTGAAGAAAATATATGTTCTTTTGTTGCAACAGGTAACAAATGCATCTTGTCAATGAACAACACGAAGATGTTTTTTATTGCTATGATATTACTTATTCATAGAACAAAATATGTTTTACTACTGTTTAATGACAATAAAAAACATTGCTTTTTTTTCATTCTTAAAAAATAAACATTTTTTTAAAATTCATTATTCGACGAGGAAAATTTAACGGAAGTTGTGAAAGGTTAATCAGTCAAATTATGTATTGTTTGAATAGGCTGACAAAAAATAATTCTAAAAATGGAATTATTATTAAAATGTATTGTTACCCCACATTTGGGGGACATATATAGACCGTGACCACTAATCAACCGACAACTTGAAAAATCAATAAAAAGTAAAGCAATGCTCCAAATCGTCGCGTCGGAGCTGTTGCATATGGCAGTTTGTGAGAGAGAACGACGTTTTCTAACTCGACCTAACCTGAGGCATGTTCCCTTCTGCTTACTTATCTCTCAAAAAATATGTTAATCCAATCAAACTAAACATCAATGAAAGTACAGGGGGAAATTCATCATCGACAGGATATCTGTCCATATCAAGTCCCTTTGGCGACGATAGAGAATCATCGCCTAAACTGGTGTAAGGAAACGGTTTGTCACTTGGTTCTTCTCTCATGGCAACCCTGATTCACGTGAGAGAAGAGTCCCAAGTTTGTACTGCGAGAGAAGAGCCAAGAGAGAAACCTGCTTCCTATCGCTACTTGTCTGCCAAGCAGACCTGAATACGGGAAGATTCCTAGTCAATCAAGGGGTTTTTCCATTGGACTCTTCAAAAGCCTTTTAAAAAAGCGCCATCTAACGGCAATTTTTCGAATTTGGCAACATGGAAGGCGTATCAATCCATTTTTTTTTAGCATCAATGAATCATTACCATATCTCATAGCTCCAAAACATTAAATGACAGTGACAGTCAAAGGCAAAGGATGAATTGAACCCCAAGCCTTCTACCTCAAGTATACAGTATGCAGAAATCTTGATTAGTAAACCGTACTTGTGTCGCCATATACACATGTCGTGCCTTAGTGTATGTAAATATACTTACCTAATCGATTAGCATATTTTCCAGACATTAAAGCGCCTCTTGAGGGTGTGCATTGTGGGTGGGTGTAATAATTGTTGAGAATAACGCCACTGGCAGCCAAAGCGTCGATATTAGGTGTGGGAATTTGTGGTGAACCGTGGAAACTGACATCGTTCCAGCCCTTGCAAATATATTTAACATGAAATTAAAAGTCAAAAATAATACCTGGCTATTAATCTGCATGCTCCTTTATTTTTCTTTGTAATATAAGCATCTTGGCTTTTATTAAAAAAATTTTTAAATAAATTAAATGTTTTTAATTTTTATAGAAAAATTCGGTGCTTAAGATTATCAATCAACCAAAGATAACGAAATTTTGTACTACGACCGTCTCCCCCCCCCCCCCCCCCCCATTTCCGATACTGATCAGTACAAATACATATTACAAATCGAGTGGCAAGCTTTTAATACATTAACGTAAGTCAGTTACAAAGTTTTCAAACAAAGTGATTACATTTATGTCTTAGGGGAAGGTGTGTACCTCTGATCATATTGTTCCTTTGACCACCTAGGCTGTGGGGCCCAGTAGCAATATTTTATAAAAAATTAGTCTATTTAGTATATTGTAGTTATTCCACTGGAGGGCTTATGTATCCTAATGTGGATAATTCAAGGCAAAGAGGATTCGTGTGAAATATAAAAATCCATTTCTATCCTAAAAATGTAACTATTTTGTTCATAAGGTATTGTGCCTAATAAATTTTTTTGAGTTATGTTTTTGGTGATAGAAATCATTTGACGTAGTAGCTAAACACTTCAGAAAATATTGTTGAGCTTTTGAATATCGTAATTCTAATCTTTTAACTGTAGCATGCTTTTTAATTTGGAATGTCATGGTGTTGTACCTCTGACCATCATCAGTTGTTGTTTTGTTCCTTTGACCAGTTCAAAGGTACAACACTCCTAACTGAATTTCTCAACATTTCAACTTCGATGTGTTACTGTTACAACTTTCATAAAAGTAATTAATATTTTTGACTTAAGCCCATTTTCTATTCTAAAAAAATATTTTTATTCTTTTTCTATTGGAAAAATGAATAAATATGAGAATATGAATAAATAAAAATAATGAATAAATAAGGTGGATAAAATTAAATAATTAGAATTTCGTTAACCTAAACTATCCTGCTCTTAATTATCTTCCCTCTTTGTAAATATATTCCCTGAATTTTAAATGACTGGTCAAAGGTACAGCACCCCATAGTCAAAGGTACAACACTATGTTGTACCTTTGACCACATTATTTTTTTTAATGAAATAAATAATAATTAAATTAAAACTAAAAGCTTGAAAAAAACTATATATGATAAAAAAAAATAAGATACAGATTGGAATAAAATAAGAAAATTGAAGTTAGTTTTAATATTCAAGTTTTAAAAAAAATGTGTGAAGTGGTCAAAGGAACAACACCTTCCTCTACTTATGTTTCTTTCCAGTTGAAAATCAAGGGCGTTTTAGAGGGGTCTCAGTCCCGACTATTTGAACCCATTAACGACGATTGGAAAGATAATTTTCTCTGAGGAAATTAGTTTTCTGATAAGTGTACTTGAATTAACAAAATACAAGTCAAATTAAGACCATAGTAGGACAAATTAAATTACACGAAAAATGACTTTTCATAACTTAAAGTTTATATTTTTATTGGATAAAGATAGTAAAGGATCGGAAATGAAGGTATTAAAGAAACTCACAAACCGCCGTCAAGAGCTAAATCAATCAGAGCCAGACTTATTTTTTTTATTTCAGACTTTTATTAACACCTCCTGTAATTAAAGCCTCTACACGAGTACGCATTTTACGCGTGACGTATTGAAAGTCGTCCGCTCTGACCAATCATTTACTTTAGAATGTTAAATATAAATGCTTTGACATTACTTCTTGTTCAAGTGGTTAGCCAAGACAAACTACTTCAAAAAGGTCTTTATTTGAGTTTTGTGGAGTTGGATTTTATTACTTGAAATGTTTTCCGTAATAAAGTGATTTTCTTTAAAGAAATCCGTAAAAATACACATAACTTTCACCCCGGAGTCCAAGCTTTTCTTTAAATTTCTTTATTAAACACTCTTATTTAATTTTTGGTGGCTACTTCTGACTTATCAATAAAAAAGAAAAATATTATACTTGGACCAAAGTTGTTAAAACCTGTGTTTGGCAGAATAAATAAGAATACCTATGTAAGAATAATAGCTAAAATTACCTTAAGGGGACTGGGGAGGCAAAAAATGTCAAAAATATCGATTTTGGTATTTTAATAAAAAGTTAGAGCTTGAACTTTTACCTTAAAGATCATATCTTACTTTTAACGATCCGAAAAGAATTCGAAATACAGTTGGAGTTTTCGTAAACACCTAAATCCGAAAATCGTACGTTAAGTGGAAGTTATTATTTTCTTTACTTGCCTTTTTCTACATAAGTGTTTTTAGTGGTTTGTCGTACATTCGAATTGTTCCTTGCGATTCGAAAATTTGTGTATTGCTTTGAAATTTTGGAAAATTGTTATTGACAATCTTTCAAACATAATTGTGCATGGATTTTGGAATCTGATAAAAAAAATTACTATTTTACTCAGTTTTACTTTTAACATATCACGAAAATAATCAAAAACTTCCAAGTAACATAAATTTTTAATTTGAATTAATTAACCAATAGGACAAATAAAAAATCCATGCACAGTTTTGTTAACATATATTTAAATATCTTATATAAAAAAAATTAGACATTTTAGAAAAAAATTGAATCGCAAGGAGCGTTTTTAAAAAAAGCTAAAAAAAATAATATATTTCTTTTTAAAAACACTATTGCATATTTTTCTTCTATTATTTTGTATTTTCATTAAATTTTATGTCCTTGAGGTATAAAAAAAATTTCATCCATTTAGGTCTGTAACTTTAAAAAAAATTAATTTGCCTCGTCTGTCCCCTTAAAAATAATTATAAACACTTAAAAAGTACATTGGCTAAAAATTTCAAAATAAACAATTCATTCTGACAACAATAAAACTTTTTACTTACCAAATCATCGGCTAAAATAAATATTATATTTGGAGGGTCGGGTTTTGGAGTGATGGCACTTGTACTTAACAACGCAACAACTGTAAATACTACAGCAACTAAAACCAAGGCAGTAAGCATTGCTACGATTCGTGGCCACACAGAATAGGAAACAGGAACAGGCTCATTGTCTTCTAAATCCACTTTTTCCACCATGAAGACTATAAAAACTGACTGAATGTTCTAAATTTTAAAGAGGCACAAAAAATGTTTCTCATTTAATTAATAATGAACGAATAAATAATAATTAGATATCAACTTTTCTTTGTTTATAAAATCATTGGTGTACATCCCTTCGGTTCAGATTAAATTTTCGACTTTTAAATCAATCTTTCGTAAAGTAGCTCAAACTCTTGTGAAATCTGTATATTCAAGTTTCCACGTTTAAATAAAAGGATATCATCAAACTTACTCAACTTTAGCCAGATGATTTTGTATAGAGCATTCTATTTTGATACTACTAAGAGAGATCAAATTTCAAGTTTTCGAAACATAATCTATTACTTTCGATGGTAATGTATAACGGCTGAGCAAAAAGCATACAAATATTTCACACGATATGTATTCCTGTTAACGAATATACCAAGACTCAGCTTGTATCATCATACATTAAAAAAAAACAATCAAGAAAAAGAATGCCATCAAAATATGTGTGTTGCCTTCAAGATGTAGTGGAATATCTTTACACATGATTTACTGGTTACCTTTCTTAGTGAAAGAATGAAACAATACAAAAAGAATTCATAATAGGCAAGTTTTAGGCATTGTCCGAAATGATAGTCGTTAAAAGAAAAGAACAGTTTTTGTATTGTTATTTTATGAATTACATCATTGAAGAAAAAAATATGTAATATTCTACAAACATGAATATGTTATATATTTAACGCTAAACTTGAGCTGAAAAAATACAATTAACAATTTCAGTCCCAGTGATGCCATTTGGCATCATCATTTTAGAATTTTTTTTCTGATCATAATTTTTTAAAAAATAATAGGGCTGGCATCAATTGGGATTTTAAAAAAATAATTTCTAATAGAAATAAGTTTGAAGAACCGAATGATGTGCTTTTTACTATCATAAATAGCTATAGTCGATATATCAGAAAAAAAATTCTAAAATGATGATGCCAAATTGCTCATTGGGACTGAACGGTTTAACGCCCTACACAATATCCAAAAAGAGACGTTTTTTAGAATACAGTTTCAGTTCCTTTAAAAAAAACACAAAAATGCTTTGCAATACCTTTATTGACACCTTTCTTCAATAATAATCTCAAAAACTTCTCAAGTAAGAATGTATGTTAAGGTCAGTTTCGGAAGTAAAATCAATACCATACTTTTTATATGGTTCTTTATTCTGGACCACATCCTAATATTAGCAATAGCACGAAAAGTTCTGTAGAACACATGAATTTACAAATAGATCTGTGAATTTTATGGTAACGGAGAAGAAAACTGAAAAAGTGAAACAGAAAAAGCTTTCAGCGTTGCCAAAGAACAAAAAGAAATCAAATTTAACTAAAGTATTAGTTTTTCTTCTAGATTGATAAGATAATTTGCTTAGTTATGACTTTATATAAAGAATGCTAACTCTATATAAATAACGCTAGATAATAACGCTGCTATAGATATCAGTAAATAATAGCAATAAGAGTAATTTGAAATAAGTAATAAAGTCAAGTACTTGAAATTCTTTGAGCAAATACGAATAATCGTGAAGTTAAAAATGTTTTTAAACTAGTAAAATGTATTGCGTGTATGAAATGTATTGAAACATAACTTGATTTTAAAAAAATCTCAGAAAAAGTTTTATTCTATTTAAAATACACAAATAAATAACTATTTTACTAAGACAAACACATTTCATTACACAAAGTTAAATTCAAATTTTTTTTAAAAAAAATTCAAAATATTAATTTAATCAGCATAAGGATTGTTAGTGAACTAATGTATATCAGTCATGTATAATATCGTACTCATAGGTATAGTGTTTTATTTGATAATTTCAAGTTTAAAATACTATGAGGTGAATAAGAAGGCTTATTGAAAAGATACAAAATAAATTAGTTCTCTAAAAATTTTCAAGCTTAAAAAGCTTTTTACATAAAAATAAATTTAAGACATGTTGTATGCTATCCAATATTTATCCAAAGGAAAGTTTATTAGGTACAGCTGTGGAAATAAAAAAGTACCCACTTGAGGTTATTTCATCCGTTAGTCAGTTTAGTTCATCAGTTAGTCATCCGTTAGCCATATAGAATCGGACCTTTTTGAGATTGTGTACAATTAACATTCTGAGTTAATTGTACGATACAAAATTTGCATAAGGGGCCGTCTTCATATTAAAAATATCACGATCTTTGAAATTTCCAATGGCAACACCTAATTTTAATAACTTAGAAATGTTAAGCACTCTTGAAAACCCTTAAATCTAAGTTTTTGTTACATTTGAATGAATATTTGACGAGTTATTCAATCGAATCACTTGTGGACCTTTTGGGGACCATCTCTAAAATGACAAGCGAGCATGCATGCAAAGCCGTCTTTATTTATCAATTACACACGTAATCTTATACACAGTCCCCTAAAGGGTAATTATAAAGTATTTTGCGATTTACTCAGCAAATTATGAATAAAAACTTTTAAAAATTGGGATTTCGCTTAAACTTCTTGTCTTAAATTTATTTCTTTAAAAATATTAAGGGGTTTCCATTCATATTTTTTTTAAAAAATCAATAGAATAATTATTTAAAAATATAAAAATTGTTTTAAATACCCCAATATTGAATGCATTTTGTTTGGGTTATTATGATTTCTTTTCTGTAAAAAATTCGTTTCATTATCTTAGTTATTTATAGATTGGGATAGTTTTTTATGTGCAACTCATTTAACATTATGGGACCTAAACTTTGCACGTCTCTAACTCCTCTAATAATGCTTAAAAACTAACGAAATTTGGCATTTCGTATTTACATAGGTCAGAGATTTGAAATATGGATTCAAAAAGGGGTGTTGCTATTGAAAATTTTAAAGTTAGTAACATTTTTAATATGAAGATGGCCCCTTATGCAAATTTTGTGTCATGCAATTAACTCAGAATGTTAGTTGTTCACAATGTCAAAAAGGTCCGATTCTATAGGGTGACTAACGGATGAAATAACCTCAAGTGGGTACTTTTTTATTTCCACAGCTGTACCTTTAAAAAGATATTAACAATGAAATGCAGAAAAAGTCCACATTTGATAACCTATTACATTAATATTTATTTTTGAAACTGATTCTTTTGATAAATACTTATTGAATGGAGAGTCATATTTTATCCCAGTAAAAGTTTAAATCATACAAGTTTACTAACTTAACTAAAGATGTCATCTCTCATAAAACGTTTTGTTAGAATAATCAAATTTAATGTGCAACCACAATTTTTTTTTTTTTTTAAACTTTAAAAGCTAGAAATATTTGAATGAAGTTTAATCGAAAATCATAATTTTGCAATTCTTGTAGAAGTTCTCAACCATGCACTTTCAATATATTTGATTCATAAAAAAATTAGTTTACATGATTGACTTATATACATCCTAAAAACAATTTTAAGTCAGCATTAGTTTGACTAAATCAACTAAAAAATAATATCTGCATAAGGGCCCGAAGAGCTTATTATAGCATATCAAATGAAGGACCAATATATTAGATACTTTAATATGAGAACCACACAATTCCATAAACTAGCACTACCTAACCTTTCTATTGAAAGTTTAAATCTTTATACATAATTTAATTAATGCCCAAATTATTAATTTTGACCTCAAAAAAGAATATTTCAACAACAAAAAACGCATTGAAAAGGAAATAAAATTCAACTTTTTAGATATTTATAAAACTTAGATCCCTTTGATAATTACTACAGCAACTCCCTAAAAATAAAAGGAATAAGAACCCAAGTGTCAATTCAATTATTTTTTCAATGAGGATTTGATAAATAACCAACTCTTTAACATAAAATAGTTGTAACTTTCAAAGGATGTAGAGAGTTGGTCTGACGAATATATATTGTCGGTCAAATGAAACAAAACCACAAATGTGCAAATTCTAGGGATTGGTGATTTTTAAAAGCGGTGCGCTTAACAGTATCCAGTTTTCCCATCTCTGATGTGTTTTTGCACATTTGCGATTACATCATTTCATGGACAATATATTGTTGAACTAAAGCAAACTTTGGTGCTGTATAATAATTTGGTAGTTTAGATTTCCTGTTAATTTAAAAGAAGCTCCTTCACATAAATCAAATAAAAGTGTCTTAAATAAAATGCAAAAAGTATTTATAAAGGGGCATTTTTTTTAAAGATTTTAAACTGCTATAGTGTAAACATATTTTAAAAAAATACTATTTTAAATTATTCAGTACAAGAAAATGTTGTGAACAATTAATAACAATAAACCTTTAAATTACATAATTATCTTTATTTCTGACAAGAAAACAACAAAAACATGTAAGCCTTGTAAAAATAATGAGCAGTATATATATAAAACATTTAAAGTGAGAAATAAACGTATCTACATTTTGTAAAAGCAATCTCAATTGTAGAAAATGTTCCATATACAGATAACCAAACTTCACAACAGCTTTTTTCAGATTTCAAATGATGAGTATGAAGATAATCAAACCGGACTGCAATTTAAAATAAAAAATATAACAAAAATGTGTTATTTTGTGATGCATGTATTAAGTTTTTATTAATTTTGAAACAAATTTAAAGGGTAAAAAACAATTCAAATTATTTTCATTGAGTAAACTAAGGCAATCAATGTATGAATCTATGTATACTAGTTAGTATGGGACATGCTTAATCTTTCAAGCTATACCTTTAAAGTTACATTTTCTAAATAAGTATTCACATGCATTATCTTTTTGTAAGACAACCAATTAAAACTCATGCAAACATAAAATGCAATGCATGCACAAACAAAAATTATTCCCAATTAACATCCAGATGGCTACAATTCTACTTTTCCAACTTCATAGTAAGGAAATATTTTGAAATACATCTTAAGGCTAGTGTATGAAAGTTTACTATTCTAACCTGCTTGTAAGATTTTGCTTTAACATAAAGAGTGATTTTGTTGCTAAATGAGAAATTAATTAGATGTCTTAACTTTTATCATCACTAATTTTTATTATCACTTTTACAAAAACTTTTTATCATCATACCACTATTTTATTGTTTTCTTCAACATAAAGCAAAATAAACATTGTTTTACACAAAGAATAATAATTGTCACATGTAAAAACTGGGACACGGAGATCGCTATCTAAGCATCTGTAATATCAGATGCTTTAGGAAAATAAGACATTTGTAATGATACTATAGACAGGGAAAGCTTTTTTGTTGGAGTTACATCGTGCAAAAGCAACACAAACAGTTGGAAAACGGCAACAAGGCTAAATCAACAGAAACTTTTTTAATAAATTTTGATCAGCTCAATCCTAAGCTTGTAGTAGAAGCAAAAAAATCTGTGCCAACTATTATACAGTTGAAAGCAAGTAAAAAAAGAGTTGTAAAATGATCCTAACAATAATGGAAATTGATTGGTTTGGGAAAAGTTGCACTTAGAACTGTTTGATCTGGGATTAGTACGAGAGCTAGCAACGTCGGAAAAACAAGCATTTCAGGTGGGCCAGTTTTAAGATATGCTAACTCTCTCACTCTCCCAGACATCATAGGGGCTATCTGGCTGGCGGTAGTGGTTGCGTTCCTCAGTGCGCATCCTACTAATACAAGTAAAAAATTGATTTTTCAAATCATTTTAGGACGTTTTATTTTTTTTATTATTATTTTTAGTGAACTTTTTGCAACATAAATCTATTATTGCCAGACATTTTATTGTTGTTTAAGCTGTGCCAGACGCTAATTTTGATTTTAAAAGCTCAAGTGTTGCCCAAATTATCAGCTCATTACAAGTATTGCCACATGGTATTGTGTAATGAATGACGATGACGTAATTACAATGATCGGCGAATCCACACCTGAGCTGGTAATTTGGGTAACACTTGAGCTTTCAAAATCAAAATTAGCGTCTGGCACAGCTTAAACAACAATAAAAATGTCTGGCAATAATAGATTTATGTTGCAAAAAGTTCGCTAAAAATAACAATAAAAAAATAAAACGTCCTAAAATGATTTGAAAAATCAATTTTTTACTTGTATTAGTAGGATGCGCACTGATGAACGCAACCACTACCTCCAGCCAGATAGCCCGCATGATGTCCGGGGGAGTGAGAGAAATAGCATATCTTAAGACTGGCCAACCTGAAATTCTCTCTCAAAAACGTTGCTAGCTCTTAGACTAGATTAATTAGGTTGGGATATGGACTTTAAACCAAGCTAAGTTATGCACTAAATTGTTTTCAATGTTGTAAGGATCAAACTCATTTAATTGTCGCTAGCATAATTGTGTAAATCTTTTTTATTATAGGAAAACAGTATGTATACAAACACTTATTACTGTGAATTAAGTGGTATGCCGATAAAATCAAGGAGCACCACATTTCATACTATTAGGCATAAAAAAAATTATGGTTAAACGCCTTGATATACGTCTTTTAAATTTTTTTGCTTTTAATACACTTTATAAAAATAAAAAGCATGCAAAAAAAATTTAAATAGCTTACTTATCTCATTGCTTTTGTCAATAACTGAGTGTGCAGTGTTTCTATATGTTCACCTTTAAAAGTTTAAGAATCATATTTTTTTAATCCTCCATTTAAAAACTTATAACAATTGACTAAAAAAAGTGCTCTTTATTGCATTATGTTAATAATATGAAAAAGGCTTCAATGAAAAGTAGTTTAAAAATCAGCAAAAAAAAAAATAATAATAAGTATTCGAAGTTATCAATACTGATAATTGTAAATGCGTGGATCAAAATTTATATAAATTAGAAAACAGTTCTTGAGTTAGAGAATTAAAATTCATTTAACAAACGAAATATACATACTTACTGAAACATGGTTTTTACAACCATAATTAAAAATTCTTCGTATGAAATTTGAATGACTCCAGTCATTTGAGTGTCATGAGCTTGAAAAGCTGCAGTTAAGGACTGCCAAAAGAAAAAAGTCAATGTTTAGCAAAATTCAACAAAACCTTTTACTAAAATTACCTCTAAGATTGCATTTATAAAAACATTAAATGTACATAAAATGATTTTTTTTAAATAGTAAAAAAAAAAGTACATTGGGTTTTGATTTTAAAAGAAATGGTAATAACCTGCAATGTGACACATGCTTGAATGTAGTCATCAAATGTAATAGAATTTGCATTATTTCTATCAAATTTCTTTATCAATAAGTCATAAAATACATCTGAAAGACGAAAACCTGGAAGAAAAATTAAAACAAAGTTGAAACAAAGTTTTTTAAAAAAAAACTTTTCTTTACTACTATTTAAATATACACATTTCTTTTATTATACACAAATAATATATATGCTTTTACAAATGTGAGCAATTAAAGCAAAATATAACTAAAAAATTAGTTTGCTCCAAACCAATTGCCGTAGACCAGTAAAATATTCTTACCAAAAGAGGAAAATGCTGTTTTCAGCTCATTTTTATCAATTGTTCCAGAATTATCCTTGTCAAAGCTTTTGAAACAATTCAACCAATCTGTAACATACTTCCAAAGAGCACAAAATTCTTCAAAACTAACAGTACCATTTGAATCTCGATCAAACATACCTATATACAAACATGTAAAAATGAAAAGTTAGGGTTTTTTGTTTTTATAAAATGGCAACAGAAAATGCTGAAGTTTCTAAGGGACTTCCAGTTCATAACAATTAAAAACCTGTTTTTTCTCCAAAATTGCCAAACTTTAATTACTCATTAGAAACACATGAACTTAACAAAAACATCTAAAAATGACAACTTTGGGCTTCCACGATAATTATGAGGTTCATAAACAAAATTAACGATAGAGTTTTAAATAATAAGTCAGCTAGAAATTTTATTACTGTATGTCATATTTTTAAAGCAAAAATTGGTTTGATAATTAAATTTAGATTTCTTAACATTTATTAAAGCTAATTTAAAAATCCTATTCCGCAAATTTTAAATATTTAGAAAACAGTTTGCATTTAATTTCCAAGTTAAAACTTAAAACTTTGAAAAAAACACAATCAAGTAACAAAAGAACATTTAAAAATAAAAAAAAAATCTCACCAATCATTAGTCTAACAGTTTCTGGATTAAATGGTCTCCAGGTACCTGAAAAACCAATATGAATTTACTCCAGGTTACTGAAGAAACACAATATGAATGTAACGCCCCTCAAAAAAAACAAATCTAAAAAATGACAACTTTGGGGCTTCCACGATAATTATGATGTACATAAACATAAAAAAACGATAGAAGTTTTAAAAAAAAGTATCAATAATTCAGCTAGCAATTTTTATTACTGTATGTCATATTTTTAAAGGCAAAATTGGTTTGAAGTAATTAAGAGATTTAGATTTTCTTAACAGATATTTTACGCTTATTTTAAAAAAAAAAAATCCTATTCCGTAATTTTTTTTAAATATTTTAGAAAACAAGTTTGCGATTTAATTGTCCAAGTTAAACACTTAAAAGAACTTTGAAAAAAAACACAATCAATAACAAAATGAACATTTAAAAAAAATCAAAAAAAAAAAAAAAAAAAAATCTCACCAATCATTAGTCTAACAGTTTCTGGATTAAATGGTCTCCAGGTACCCAAAAAAAAACATATATTAATTAGGTAGCAGCTAGGATATAATGGCTAGAATAGTATTTTAGAACCTTTGGCATTCGTGAAAAAGTAAACATATTGTTGCATATAGTTATAGGTGGTAGAGAAAACAGTATATTACAAAACATTTTTATTTATTTATTTATTTATTTCTACACAGCTTAGGTGAATTCCCATTAGAAAAAATGCTTTTTAATTCTGAAATCCTTTTTTACATTAATATTTTGTTTAATGCCTTGATAGTCAAGATTTGTTATTTTAGAGTATTGATTTAATATACATAGGTTGTTTCTTGTTTGTTTAGAATTTTAGCTTGCTTATGGCTTCATCAGAGGCAGGCAAGGGCTTTATACAAGTCATCGATACAGTCAGGTAGTATGGTTGCCAAACTCTCTTCTTTTGTGACATTTTTATTATCCACTCCCGTAGTCCCAGTCCGCATTCCTGTTCCACATTTTTCTGCTTGCATTTTAAAGATTGTATGCTACCTTAACTGCTCCCACTGCTCCATCGCAACTTCAAAAGTAAATTAGTTTCTCTAAGAATTGGCCAAAGCTTGAAAGTACAGACCCAACCAATTAAATTTAACTGGAAGGTTAAAAAATTAATTAAGTTTTAGCTACACAAGTTAAGTTGCCAAGATTTATTCGACAGGCCAAGGCCAGCAGCGGCATACTAGCTACACTGAATGTAGTTCCATATTTTAATAAAGCCTTAAAAAAGGTAGGAAGACGCTTTTCCTGAAACATTTAGGAGCAGTATTTATTTTATAAATTTAAAGTAAAAATATTTCTGTTAAACAGACAATTTCATAAGGTATTTTTTTAAAACAAAATTTTAATAAAAAATATGTTTTAATATACAATTTTTGGTTATGTTCATGCTGTAAAAAAATATCGTATTAAAACCAATAATAAAATGAAATGAACTTTTAATATGGTATTAAATGAAAAAAAAGAGATAATATACAAGGAAATTATAAAAATAACCTCCTTAATTTTGAAAACCAAATTTGTGTAGAATGAATAACCAACCCAAAATTATTACCCAAATACCATTGTGGATAGGGGGCAACTCTCATTGAAGTTGTCTGTTTGCTAGCTGTTATAATGAACCACTTCGATCTTTATCAACTCTGAAATATATTGTATGTAAATATTGATATTTTAATCAAGAATAGAAATACAGTGAAATTTCTCTGTAAAGAATATCATTACAACAAAATTAACTCCCAGTCCAGTTCTAACGAAACGATAAAACTCAAGCAATATCTTTTTAAATGCATTAGAATAGTGTTTTGAAATTTCCATTTAAAAAAAATGACTAAACATTATAACGAAGGATTTTTTCTTTTTTCACTTCCTTCATCAACACTTTGCAACTGTTTCCTCGGTTTTTGATGCTTTGTTAAGATACCAAACAAGTTTTGAACTGGTTTGTCAAATGTCATGAGGGGGCAGGAAAACGTAAGGGGGGGGGGAGGGGGCAGGAAAACGTAAGGGGGGGGGGAGGAAAACTATTCTTCTGCTACTCGATACTATTCTTCTTTTTGCTTCTTCTTATTCTTCTACTTCCCCCTGGCTATTCACGATACTAAAGCCTCCCCCTACTATTTCTCTACTAACCTTCCCCCTATCGCTATTTAAGAAAGGCATGAAAATTGCTATATTGCTATTTAACAAGTCAAAGGAACCCACCCCACAGTCCATCTGGTTAGAGATTTTTATCATTGAGTAAGTCCGCCTTTCGTTCACAAATTTCTAGAATTGGATAGGCCTTTCTTCTTTCATGACACTTTGGCGAGTGGTATGGTGTGTCCGGGGAAGGGTTGAATTTTATAAAACCCTGTGCAAATAAGCTGTATCCTTTTATTGTTTTCTTCACAAGGGAAGTAAGTCTTAATAATGAGAACATGATGTCCATCGGTCATCATCCAATCCCAGATCGCGCAGATATGCACCATCCTCAGCTAACATCCATCAACACTTCTAAAAACCAATGGAGCTAAACGTTGGTTTTTCAATGAGCTAGCTAACTTTTGTTTTTTTCCCAAAAATGTTAGCAGAAACTAAAACTATTTTTTTTTTTTTCCATCCATGCTTCCTTTATTTGGAAAATTGTGTGTCACATCATCCAGAGACCAAAGAAATAAAGCTTATTCAAAAGAAAATTAAAGATTTCATGCTTACAAAATAGTTACAATTAATGTTTTTTTGAGCAGAATTTTTATTTAATTTTTTTTTAAATAGTTCTTCATCTTTAATGAACTACTAACACTTAGTTATATTATTAAATACATATTTATTTAAAATATAGACACATTATGACTTACATATTACTGAACTTACTATATATTTTATGGACTTAAATTTGAACTAGCATTTTAAATTTAACTTTCCAATTTTTTTTTTTTCAACATTCCACGAAAACAAAGAACTTTTCCGGTCCCTAGGATTTAGTTGCAATGGAAATTTACTCTAGCATCTTTATTATAATTTTTTTTAATATTAAAATTTATACTTATTTAAACACTAGGAATTAACTATTTAAAATATATCGTCAATTAAAAAAATTAATCTATGATAAATATTTAACTACCATAATTATCTTAAAACAAAATTTTTAAAATATATATATATATATAGTGTAATATTTTGTATTAAAAATAACCAGCTATATATTTTATGATAAAAGACAAAATTAGTTCAAATAGTATATGCATCACTAAAAGAGAAACAACTAGCTTGATAATATACAAGACCTATTTTACTCATTCAAAAGATGAACTTCAACTCTTATGTTTATGAAAAATCAATTCACACACTATTTTGAAAAGTGACAAATTTTAAGCAAGTAAACACAGTTAATATTGCTTGATAAAAATCCTGCACTTTTAATCAATCTTTATTGTAACATTTACCATTAAACTTACCCTTGAAAAATATTCCATAGAAACTGTCGATCGGGCAGAGGGGTTGCCATTACAACTTTTTATCTACTAAAAAATACATATTATTCTTATTTTAGATCAAAACAACACTTTTAATTAGTATATTCAAAGAATGAAATACATTTTAATTTGTAAACTGTGAATGAAAGTACTCCTTAGTAAATAAAAGTCTAAAGTTTAAAAAAAAAAATCTTACTCTTTAATAAACAAGTACATGATGATTCATTGTTCATATTAATGATATATGTGCAAAGAATTATAAAAAGGAAACTTCAAGAATTTTAAGAAGCAATTTGTTTAACAACACAAAAAAGATTATCCCTCAAAAAAGATTTGACATTTATTTCACGAATGCAATTTAATTTTAGACATTTAGAGCTGTAAGTTTAGTTTTTAGTTTTTGTTACGTATTTAAGTTTCGCATGATTTTCACAACAATTTGATACTTGGAGAAAACTTCTAAGGACAAATGTCTCACAATTTGGAATCATAGTCATATGGCAAAAACATTTGCCAACAGCTTCAACATTTGCCCTTATGCCAAATGCAATAGTCTTACTCCATCGGCTTTAAAAACCATAAATACTAGGGGGGGGGGATTTTGACCGGGGGGAAAAAAGAACATTTTTAAACCAAAAATTTCATTTTTCCATTTGCACTAAAATGAAATCCTAATAATAAAGTATTTGTCAAGTCGTGTTAAGATAACACTTCAAAAACATTTGCCAATTATCATTGTTTTAGAACGAGATGGATCGATCAACCAAACTGCAACCCTTCAAATATGCTTATCTGGAGCAAAATCACAGTTTTGTGATAGTTTCATAGTTTTAGTTCAGGACATATTGGTCAACCAAACGTCGATGCCTCAGATACTAGTTTCCAGTGGGAAATTGTGCAGTAGGGTCTGTTTTAGATTTCAGGACAGATATTGTATTGGTCAATCAAACCTCTAGGTATTCCGTTAACTTGAGGTTTGAAAGATGATAATGGCTTACCTAAGACATTATGATTTCATGACTTGCTACTTACAACTGCAGTACACCCTATTTACAAAGTTAACCCTACAAATCCTAAGTTTAAATAAATTTTAAAATAATATATAGTCTTAATTTTAAGAATAAATATTGAAAGTTTTGAGTGGTTATTTTGTAGACTCAAGTGCAGCCATTCAAGCAATTTCATATAATCATCATTCTAAAACATGAATAATAACGCAAATAAAGAAGGATATTAGAATGTTGACAGACCAAAATATCCAGATTGTATTCCAGTGGATATCTTCAAATGTAGGAATATATGGAAATGAAGAGGCAGACCCTCTTAGCAAAAACAGAAAACCAAGAAACAAGTGATCAAATTTTAATTCCTCCCGATTCAATTAAAAAGTATATTCATAAAAATATAGAAAACTCCTGCACAGACAACTTAAAAGCCACAAGTAATAACAAGAAATGGCAAAACATCCATAACATCTGGAACAAGTATAGTTTAAGGCCAGAAAAGAAGCAGTCAAACATTTTACACTAACTACAGACCACGACTGCATGGGTGAACATCTTCACAAGATTGAGATCATGGACAAAAATGTATGCACAATCTGCAACTCTGGAGTTATGAACTCTGACCATCTCATAGACTGTGCATGTCTAAATAGAGCTTCACAAGAACAGAGAGACGACCATCTTCTCTTCTGCATTCATCTTCCACCCTTATTCCTTGGGACTTGTTTGTTATTTTTCCTTTTGCATTTCTGTTCTACTGTTGTCGTCCTATGTCAGTGTCTGTTGTTTATCTTATATGTGATTAAATCCAGTATTCTTTGTGGATTAATTCCAATAAAATTGCCATATGTAAAAATATATAGAGAGAGTCATGGTTAAATTCTATTTTTTGTTTTTTACACCAGAAAACCGAAAGCTATATTTGATCCTTCCCATCAGCCAAACACATAAATAATCAGCCCATCGACCGTTTTAATTTCATTTATTAATTTTTGAACAATTAACATCGACCAAAATGCGCTATTTGTTAAGAGAGAGAGAGACCTACACAATTTAACTTCTCAAGCAAGCAGTATTAATTTATTGACAAAAGAATGAAGAACTGTGTGGGTAAATCTCATAAGCCACCTCACTTGAATTCAATTTTGTTTTGGTAGCTTTGAGTCACACTTGCCCCTTGCCAACAAACCACTACTCCCAAATAAATTACATGTTTTTGTTTTTTTGAAAAACTTCATGTCAGCACAAAAATAAAATTTAACGAAATCGAAAGCAGTTACAAACCCAATGAGTAAAAGTTTTAACCATAAATTACTGATAAGTTATGGAAAGGAATAAAGGATGAACATAATTTGGACTTATGATAAACTCTTTACTTTACAATGGATAGGTGATCTAATGACATAAGTATGTCGGATCGGGCAATAAGTGACGCAAGAGGAAAATTTAAAACAGCTTACACTGACAAACTGTTTATCCTTTATAACTATTTGAGGGTAATAGAAATTATACATTAAAATAAAATAAAGTGAACCAACCACAAATGTATTTATAATAAATCAGATTCTAGAATAAAGCCGGAAACGGTTGAAAGAAGCATATCTAGCATTATAAACGGTTATATACTGAAGTGTAACTTTTCTTTTTAAATACTATAATGCGTCGCTTCAGAACTGATAAAAAAACTGCGCAAAATAAAAACTTACATGAAACTTAAATTATTAATGGTTTACAGCTTTTTATTTTGAAAAAGAGATGTAGCAATAAGCAACTTTGTTTACGTTAGTCATACAAAAAGGAACTTCTCTTCGTTTCACTTCAAAAAATATTGCTTTTTCATAGAATTTTAAAATACGCTGCATATTTATTGTTCATTATGATGAATTACTGTAGAAAAAGTTTTAACACAAAAGTCGAAGACGTCATAAATACTGTGTTTTGAGTCGCCATCTAACATTAGGAATGGCTACTATAATCGATTTTAAGGAAAAGAATAGACTATTATTTTTTAGTTTATTTAATTTATTTGTAGTAAAAAACTCCAAGTTATATAACTCAGAAAAAAATATATAATTTTTTTGTATCATAAAAAAATAGCGCAAAAGTTACCTACCGTAGTTTTCTAAAGAAAGCGTTATTTATACAATACGTATAATGGTAGTTTCAGTAAGTTCAAAAATACGAACAACTTTCACAGTTATTATAATTAAATTTCAGCTGATTTATTTGAGAATCCCCGAGTTATGACATGAAAAATAAAAATATACAGTTAAACTGTTTTCTCCATTTAAACTTATTATATATTCCCAAAAAAATTAAAATTCAAGCTAAATATTTTTCATATACTTTATACTCACACAACAGCTCTTATGAAAATTTTGTTTTATTTAAAATCATTTTTCATTTAAAAAAAATCAAAACAAATTGTGGCTCTAAAACTTTGAGACTCTTACTGATCAAGAAGGGGGGGAAGAATGGAATCATAAAAAACAAACTTGCCACTTGACCAGGGTTCTAAATTACGACGCGTAATTGGATGTGTTGGCCGTAATTAGTCATCAGGGCCGTGTGGTGTGTTTTTTACATATGATGCAAATCGTTAAAATGCCGCTCTTGATTTTAAAGTTTCATACTAAATATATTTTAACTAAAAAAAACTGAAAAAATTTCTATCCATCACCCATATGAAAAAAAAAAAAAAATACCGGCTCAGTCTTCGATTAATTGGTATTTGAAAAAATATGACCCTAGTTACACATCATATCATCCTAATATATATTTCAAAGCCTGCAATTGACAAGGAATACTTTAAATTTTATAAAGGAATAAAATGAAATATTCATATGGTAATAAATTATTTGTGGAATAATATCTTTAATAAAATGCTTGCGTTTAATTTTTATGGAATTAAAATATTTCAATGAAATAGGATAGTTTAGTGTCGTACGGGAAACACTAAATCAGTATATTAAAGGAACTACACAACAAGGCAATATTTTTATAGGAACTACAATTAACAACTAAAAAATATATATATAATTATATTAATACTTCTTCAAGCTGGTATTAATACATCATATTTGTTACTTCAACTTTTTAATATTTCATCAATAATTTGGGGTAAATAAATATTTCACACATCTGCCACTTTTTAATCCTCAAGAGGATACTACTTTTAAGCACCAAAATTGGAGATAAATACATTAATAAAACAAATATATAAAAATCATAAAGACGTACCCATACACAGAAATACCCATCATACGATACGAAGAAAGGCTAGATTTAAGTGAAAATAAAATTGGAGCAAAATTTTTGGGTGTTTACTTCGAAAGTAAATGTTATACAATGACATATCAATAAAACTCTACCAACCATCTATCCTCAGTTGACCATTTCCATGTTCCCAAGCTTTTCGAGTGACTTTTAACGATGTTTTCCCACAGCGCAAGCTACAGATTGTTGCTGTTGCTTTCGTAGAAAATCCCATTTGCTTTTGTACTCAGCCAATTAAAAAAGCAAGGCAAGACGGCAATAAAATACGAATTTTTTTTTTTTACTAAGGCTCACTTTCCGTTTCTGAAAAAGCATCGTCCCTTTTGCCCCCAGCTTCTTGATCTAAGTTTGGGAGGGCGACTCATGCCTTATCTTTAAGGCAATAAATTTCCCACTATCAGGACAAATGTCCGAGGCCGGTCACATGAACGAACCCAGACTGAAGGAAAGGGGGGGGGTATTGTGGGGGAGCGCACAAGGCAAGGAGGAGAACCCCCGTGGTAACTCGAAACGTTTTAGTTTAAGTCCCACAGGGTTGAAACGATTGCGCGATACTTGTTAAACAACAATTGGCTACAACTTGCCCATTTTTTTTTAATTCAAATGTTTTTTTTTTTTGCGATATACAATTTATGATAGATAGGACGAGAGTTTTAAGAAATTACGTACTTCATTAACGTCGCCCAGTGATTTGATTTTCATATTACAGCGACATTAGTGTCGCCCAGTCAATGTTAAAAAAATTCACTGAGTTAGCAAAATCTTGTTAAAAGTATCTAATTTTGCAGTGCAGCTCTAGGTTGATATTGCAATACATGGTTTAATTACAAAACTTAGTGGTAAAACTATGACGTTAGGAATAAATCAGTTTTAATTAAAAATTAGATTTTTAAAGTACTTCATTTTCTTATTACACATTACTCATTCGTAAGATGGCTAAATCTTAATTTAAAAATATTCTTTAAGAAAAATACATTCATATATATCTGATACAAAATTACTGAATTTAATTAAATAGAAGTAAAATAATTAAACCCTACTTTTTGAACAGCTGTTATATAAAACATTTAACTGATTGTTTTATATAATATAAATGCTTTAGATCTTTTGCAACTGCTTTAAGAATATATTTGTAACACAAGTCAAACTTGTTGCTTGGGACCAGGTTTAAACTCAATTATTATTTTTTTTAAAGTAAAATGTCATAACACTTATTTTTACAGAAGAAATCAAAGTACATATCGAACTCTTGTAAGTTTTGTTATATCTTAATGTACATAAACTCTCCCTATTACCCTTAAAAACCAACTGCTATGTAGTTCTCCGAATAGTAAAATAACTGAAAGACTGAAGGTCGAATATATAAAATGAAAGACAGTAGACCGGAAACACTTCCAATGTTTTGGTGTTGTGTTACAAGTTGTGTACAAGTGCGATGCTATACTTTCATCTTCGGCTATAAATTTCGTCGCCCTTCCACATTCCCAAAAAAGGGATGGGGGGGTCTCCTAGAAGTGCCTTTTTTGTAGACCGCCCTCTCTCTGTTGAAGATAAGAAACCGATAGAAAGAGCGCATGGGGATTAATACCCCAATTGCCGCTCAACCCGGCCTTTCCCCCGGCCCAGATCGGGAATGGCTTAGATCTATTTTCCCTCTCACTATTTCGGATATTCATTAGAATTGCCGCTCTTTTTCTTCCTATATTTGAAGATTTATTTATTTTACACATATTTAGTAAGTACCAAGTAAATTTTTTGAAGAAGTATTTAAAAAAAAATTAAGGTTAGAATCTAGAATTTTGCCGCCCCCTACTAAATTGCCGCCTGATGCGGCCGCCTCTCTGCATCATAGCACCACACGGCCCTGTTAGTCATAATTGGCTATGCCTCGTAGTTTAGAACCTTTGGTCAAGAGACGTGTATTTTTTATGATTCCATTCTTTTTTGAAAAAAAGAAACTCATTTCTTGACCAGGGTTCTAAATTACAAGGCGTAATTAGCTGTGTTGGCCGAAATTAGCCATAATTGATGACGCCTCGTAATTTAGAACCCTGGTCAAGAGACGAGTTTGTTTTTTTATGATTATTCTTTTTTATAATTATTTTTTATGATTCTATCTTTTTTTATGATTTAATTCTTTTTCTCCTTTCTTGATTAGTAAGTGTCTCAATTTTTGATGCATTTGGGTTATTCATTCAAGCTACAGACCACTCCGAATGGGGAACATTCATGTGATGTCACGCGGTTTGTTATCCTACAACTCTCGAGACACGTGCTAATGTTATCCAAAACAGCTCTCGACACACGTGCTGATGTTTTCCTACTGCTCTAACCTGTCTAACCGCTTTTTTTTACCACAGCGAATTGGAATTGAAGCTCAGGTGGATATGGCCGTGAATGTCCCCCTGGGGGAACACTCATGTGATGTCACGCGGTTTGTTATGCTACTGCTCTCGATTCACGTGGTAATTTTATCCTATACAGCTATCGAAACACGTGCTAATGTTTTCCTACTACTCAAACCTGTCTAACTGCTTTTTTTCCCAAAGCGATTTGGAATTGAAGCTCGGGCGGATATGGCGCGAATGGTCCCTCATTGGCTTCAAAGTTATTACTTTTATTTAAATGAAACAGTCCCTCCAGTTAAGCATAGGTCAGCCGAATTCCGAAGTGAAGTGAAAACAAAGACCGCTCGTTGCCATGGGTGAAAGAAGTTTGTTGTAAACGTGTCTGTCAAAATAGACCTATCGCCGTGAGTAAGGTTTGTTTTGAAGTCGCAGTCGATCGTGCAGCTACTTCGTTTATGTTTCCGACGATTTTACGATTCTTTCTTATCATTTAAAAACATTGTCATGTGGATTACGACTGGATTTTATTAAGTTAGTGGGGATTTATGAACGAGAAATCGACGATAGTTCCAGATAAAAAGGAACTGTCAAAATATCGACGGCTTAAGTTTTACCGCGAAAAGATGTCATTCGGCAAGTGAAGTGCGTTCAATTGTCAGTGAAAACATGGATCCCGAAGAATTAAGTGAACTTGGGCTTAGCCAAGTTGGATTAAAGGCAAGATCTCCTGAAGGCCATGCAGCTAGAGCAATGTATATTAAAGGTGATGAGTACATTTGGGTTGAGATCCAAGAGAAGACCTTCAAGAATTGGGTTAATGAGCAGATTCGTCCCTTAGGAATGTCTATTACAAATCTGCAAACTGATTTTAATGATGGACTTAAGCTTATTGCCCTTATTGAAGTTTTGCAAAAGAGAAAATTGAAGAAAATTCGAAAACCATTAAATCAACATCAGTGCCTTGAAAATGTGCAAACTGCTCTGCAAGCCATGGCTTCTGATAATATCAAGTTGGTTAATATTGGTAAGTAAACAGCTTTAAATTTCTTTTGTTTAACATTGCAGTATTATCAACTGGAACTTAGAATTTTACCTGTAGGGTATCCCTTTTCCCTCTTCATCAAAAGTTCGTTTGCCGTTGTTCACGTCTGTAGTGCAACAGTTCTTTAAAACACCATGTGTTTGATTACACAAATTTGCAGATGGATGATCATGTTCGTAAAGAAATTTTACAATAACTTTAAGTTATTTTATTCTTGATACGACATACTTCTAAAAATACTACTTCACCTTTAATCATACATTTGTCAAGGATAATTGTCAAATTGTACGACTCCACTTCCTTGGTTACAGGTTACTTAGATCATATTTGATAGTAAGTTAATTGCTATTGTTAGTTTAAGCATTGAAGCTTTAAAAAGAAAAAAAGATTACCAGTACTGTACAGTAACTATTGGCACGATTTTCAGATTTGGCAATGAATAGATTTTTGTGGCAACTTGTCTGACTTCGACCGAAACCTAAAACGGTCAGATAGGGTTGCCAGAAAACGTCAGCTTTGCGAAGAGAGCATGACGTCCAAAGTCGACCAGAATACGGACTTTTGATGCGATTTTGGAAAGTTCGCCAATAGCTACCGTACAGTAAATTTCTACCAGAAAAAAAAAATTGTCCTTTATTTTTTATTTATGAAAGATTTTTCCCCCACAATATTTTGCCACCAATTGCGATTTATAAACTTCATTTCCCTGTTGGAAAAGATGGTATGAAGTCAAGAGTTATGTGTAAAATAGTTGAATGACGTGCTACCTATTAGAGCTAATAAAGTTTAACCCTAAACGGTAATAGCATTTCAGTAGCAGGTCAGCAGCATTTCAAGTGATCGTGTTGTAGCGTCTTTCGGACATGACTCGATTAATTGTATTCTATGACAATTTGTGATACAATGAATGAGCTTCTTTTTAAACTTCCAAAACAGGGGCATACTTCACTAAACGTGAACACTAGAACATTTCTACAAACCGGCACTTACATGGTTAATGTTAAAAAAGTTCAACATTCTTTAATGTTTCTATTCACATATTTCTAGCCTCGTCACTGAGCTTTTTAATACAGTTAATAAATTCCAATTGCATTATTGACCATAAGTCACACAAGTATTGAACTTTACATCTTAGCTGGAGTTAAAAAGAACTCTTGGCTACAAACAGATTTTAGGTGCTAAATTATCTATATTTTTTGTAACTTTGTTATTCTTAATTACTAGCTAAACTAGCCTTTTTGTATAGACAATCACTAGTAACTAGCCTCTCAGGCTTTAGGCTATAAAAAAAAGTGGGTTTAATTAATTTGGGCAGAATTTAACAACAGAAGTTGCTGATGTAAATTATATACGCTATGGGCCATAGGTTTCATTGGATGACCACTCAAATGCTCTAATGTCAGCCTTGTTACCTGACCTTGGTGTAAAATTACAACAGAACGGTCATGTGTAGTTCTAAAGTAACGTTAATCCAATCAAACTGTTTGCTCCAATTTTATCTTTGTTACTAACTTACTTTAAAACTTTTAACTCTCAAAGTACTTTTTTTGAATAAATATATTTTTGGTCAGTTTTAATTAACTTTCAAAGTTTATTAATGTATAACTTTCTAAAGACACCAAAATACAAATGATAGATTATTTGTTTGAAAATTGTAAAGAGTTCTTTTAAAAAATATAGCGTATCGCTATATAATATAAAATTGTAATTGTCGGACGCTTGAAAGCCACTTGACTTACCAGGCTTCAGCCAATCAGAAATCAGAAACCCTGAAAGTAAGTGTGGTGTGCCTGTTTTGTGCCGGGGCTGCTTCAGGTTGCGTCCTGTGGCTTTGGTATAGATCGTTGCTTAGCCCAAGAGCTACGTGATGCCCTGGAGCAGTCCCACGGAAACTAGCCAGATTGTATAGATGTGCATTCCTGCATTGGCAGTATCCTCATATTAGTCTTTCATGTTTGTTTGAGGAGCAAACAAATAGGAATTGCGTAGCGATTCCCGGGGGTTGGCGAGCGGTAGCGAGCAGGGGGCTTTGCCCCCTAGTGTCTAACAATATTTTGATATGTTTTGCTTTTCTTTTTTGAACTTCAATTTTACTATATTTATACTGGTACTGCAAATTAATTTAGCAAACAATAAATAATATTAAGTGAATGTGTAATGGAAATTTGAAAATAGGTAATTATGGCAGCTAAAAGTTGTCTATTTAAGAAAGCAGCAGTAGAACCTTTTTTTGCATAAAAGTCGGTTTATTAATTTTCTAAACAATGTTAAGCTAGTTTCACTTTCATTTGTAGAGCAAAAAAGAATATCATTAGTTTTTGGACATCAAAAGAAATTAGCAGATGATAAAGACTATTAATTAAATCTGCAAAAGAAAATTAATGAAAAAGGCACATTTTTGGCTTTAAAAGTTGAGAACTTTCTAAAGACCCTGTTAGTAATTTTCTTTATAAATTGTGCCGAAACGTTTCTAAGTAACATTTATTGCTATAAAAACATAATAGTTTCTCTTCCACACTACTTTTATAATATAAAAATCGAAAGCTGTAATTAGGGATGCACCGAATACCAAATTTGGCCGAATAACGAATATTCGGCCTAAGTCTTAGCCGCATATTCGTCCTGCATAATTATTATTATTTTTTGTCAGATCTAAGTAAGCTGTATTTATTATTCATTAATTTTTATTCAACTTAAACATATAAGTACACAAGCGCACAATAATTTTAATACAATAGACCTATTAAATTTTTAATTAAAGAAACACAATAAAGTAGTACTGGATTGTTATAAAACAAGCCTTTTCGAAAGTGTTTGAAACTTGGTAAAATCACAACACGAAAACGAAATAATGAAAACTAAAACCGAAGAATTTAGATCCGATGTAGAATGAAAATTACGAAAAAAATAATAAAGCCATGGCCTACAATATTGTTATACAATTAAAAAATTAATATTTTAAAATAAAATAATTACAATTTTGATCTATAATATAGTAATTAATGGTTCTTTTAAAGCTTTAAAGAAACATGTTTATTTAATGAAACATGAGTAAAGCTTGATTTACCATTATAAATAACAAAAACTTAAGAATTTGAGTCTATCAAAAAAGAAAGCAATTCCTGTTTGGGAATTTTTCAATGCTTTAGAAGATAAAATGAAGAAATTATTCGGAAAAACTGAATATTCGGCCTAAGTGGCCGAATACCGAATAGTAACCGAATATTCAGTGCATCCCTAGCTGTAATAAAGGCTTTGTTGGTTCGTCTGTCCATCACCCACTTTCATAGCCCAAACTACAAATGCCACAAACGAGTATGATCTATCAAAATATTCAGCACATCAAAGATAGACATTATTGAACATTTCAGGAAAAAGAATCAAATTTTCATTTATATTTAAGCATTTATAAATGAATAATATCTTTTTAATACATAGTGCAAAAAAAATTAGGTTAAGTCACTAAATTTTGCAACCAAGAAAGTAATTGAAACAACAACAGTATACAATGGCCTTTAAGTATTTATTGCTTGGGCCACATTTGCTCTGTCGGACTCTGTCCTTACTTAGTAACTTTTGTCTTAACCATGTTCTAAACTTAACAGACATGCTTAAAAACTATTTCCAAAAGTACAATACTTGAAATACATATTGTCTTGATTTAAAAGTTTTAAAATTGTTTTTGTAGTTTAATTTTTATTAAAAAAACGTCAATGATGTTTGTTTAAAAGCTAGTTACCCCAATGGTCGATAAAAAAAGAACTCCTAGAAAACTCCTAGACAAATCTGTATTTTTTTTTCATCTATTACATTTCATTTTAAAGTTTTAGTTACTAATAATCTTCATAGATGACAGTAGTAAAAGTGTATTCAAAATTAAAGAGTGAGGTTATTAACTTTTGTGAAATTACGTTTTTGGCAGTATTCAAAGAATAATAATATTAGTACTAAATACTAATAAATTGTTTTGAAAAATTAATCATAGTTAAAAAAGGTTATTTTGAAATATTTTTAGTAGTTTTCAAGTCATTATTATCAAAATTGGAATTTTGCATTTGGTTTTTGTCATATGGAAAATTTTTTAAAAATTGAAATTATTTAAATTCTAATGCAGTTAATTTTTTTTTAGTATTTTTCCCATAATGTGTGAGTATTAAAGATACATATATGTTTTTTTGGGATGAAAATAAAAATTCATGCATTAGAGGGTTAAACATCTGACACCGCGGAATTGCGCTTATGATAAGGTATCATATCATATGCCATTTCTGTTATCAATCACAAAACTCTGCAAATAATGATAACTTTGATATTGCTGTCATAAAGAAGTTATAATTTCAACGGGATGTGAACGTCATACGTACTACTTTCTTATTTAATGTAATAGGTTATTATAATCTAATGATATTAAAGAATCTATGTTATTTATTTTAACTCCATGTTATACGATGCAATGCACGAAGTACACATCAGACTTTTATCTGGCTTTTTCTAAAAATTGCATTTTATTTCTGTTTTATTAGTTTAAAAAAATAATTATTAAATCAACTATTGGTGAAAGTTTTCCCTCATAAAATAATGGGACAGTGAACGGATAAGGTGTTTTTTAATAATATTTTTAATTAAATGATTATTCCATTCTCTTTAAGTGTAAAGAAAGGTTGATTCTTTTTATTATATTTATATATTCAAAAATATTTTTATTCTGATTAAAGCGTTTCAGGCCGCCTATTTAAAGCCTCTAAGGCGAGCTTAAACACAGCCACATGCGTCTCCTTATTTTGAACTAACGCCAAGTGACGAGGTCGACCCCTGTGTCGAGTCCCACCCAACGGAACCTCGAGCGATATCGTACTACGCTAATCGTACTACCTTCGGGAGGACCAAGGCTGACACCTAAACTACTCGGCCACGGATAGTTCAATATTATTTTTCACGTTTTATTTTAATAATTGTTTTTTCATAATAATCGTAAAAATAGCTACTTTGACAGCATGTGGATTAGACAAGACGTATCGAGAAATTAACTAAAATTTTAAATTACTTCCGGGACTGTTTTAATTTGTTTTGTTTTTCAGTTGAACCAATATCATAAAAGAGCTACCCATATTCTATTAGTAATGAAATATTATTTTTGACCGTTTGTCACGTGACGAGTGCTTACTTGTGAAAATACACTCAAAATCAAAACCAAAATAAATTCGTGTTGGCGCATGCGCACTTAAAAAAGCAAACACTAATACAGGATGAAGCAGCCTCAGGGCGCGCGCATATCTCAACCAAACTCAATCAATCAAACCAATAGAGGATGGCGTCAAGCCCCCGTTTCGGACCGGTCCATGTATTTTCAAGCCCTGTTATGGTCCCGCAATCTCACGTGGATGACGTTTTTTTTAACTAATTATATTAATTAAAATTCACAATCACATATGAAAAAACTAAGCCTCAGGTGCACACGTAGGTATTAAAAGGAATCTATATTACAAATTTCGAAATTTTTAGAGTAGTCTAAGCAGGTCTTTTGCGATCCACAGACACACACACAGACAGACTCTTTCTTTTATTATTATAGATTATGTCTTTAGACGATCCGTTTGTTGGAGAACTAAGACGAAGGTAGAACCTGACCTGTAAAAGTGACCTCTGTGGCATGACACCGTAACCCACCGCCTGAATTTGTTTTATTTCTATGAAATGAGTATTTTTTCGAAATCCTGAGAATTATATGTATTATTATGTTCCTCTTCAAAATACATTAAATTTTTTAAATACGTTGTTTTACGACTATTTTTTTTTATTACTTAACCCCTTTCGTGTTAGGCTTAAAAATTATGTTAACAATGCGTACATCACGATGTATGGGTTACATTATTTTTTTTGCCGAGAGGGTTACGTACTTAGTACTTTTGAGGACTTAACCCTCATTGTGTTAACAAGACCAAGGCAATTAACAACAATTTATTGACTTCTGTTTCCAATTAAGATTCAAGGCAAAGCCTATTCAAACACCCTCTATGGCATTTATACAGAAAATTATCTTTGAAAGCATCGCACCCGTTGTTTTGTTAACTGTTAACTATTCACCATTATCATTATTGTTGAAGAGATGCTTCCGCAACCTTTCCACTTGACTTCCGTCGCGTGAGTTTTTTTCTTATAGGATTGTAACAGGGGATGTCAAGTAGGCAACACGGTGTTGTTTTTCGCCTGTTAAGTTAAGGTTTAACCAAATGAGTACACGGTGTATATCTATTTTTATATGTTATCAGTAATTCAGTTAATAATTAAAAAATATTTTTAAATTTGCCAAATGGATTGCTTTTTTTGTACTTAAAATGGTCGATAATGAAAATTAAGGGTTTTTTTGCAATAAAGTTAATTTTGGATTCATGATGTTACTTAAGGATGCTGCTTTTTTTGCACGAAATCGAATTAGACCGATATATGCTGAGGAAAACACGCTGGACTCGATGAGTTAAGGCGTCATGGTACGAGGGATACCTACCTTTCGGGGTTCTGCCCTCGTCTTAGCCATCCTATTAACGTATCGTGCTGAACATAAAAAACGCCAGTAAATATGAACTATGGGACTGATGCACGTTAAATCGGTCGTGGTCCTGACGCCTGGTCTATGATGTCTAGTGCGACCTAATTTCAATCATAACTGGTGGGGGTTCCGTTGGGTGCCCGCTTCAAGTAAAAATCAGATGTTTTTTAGTTGAATTGCCATTATCAATGTTTCTTGAGCAAAAGTTGGCCTAGGCTTATACTGTATTTTGGAACTTACACAACCCACAACTCTAACATGCAAGAACCAAAAACATCTCCAGGTCTGTGGCTACTATACGATAGATTTACCCCGAACAGGTTATATATATAGTTAAAATTATAAACTAAAATGGTCATTAGCTTAATAAAAACAACAGTCTGTTCATTAACAAATGAACAGCCAACATATAGTCAATCAAGGGCTATACAGTTTGGACTTCTCATATACGATGTCGCTATAAGTTTGCGGTGTGTATCGGCTTTGTCACTTGACCGTGGTTCAAAACTCCGATTAACTTCGTCGATGGCCCTCGTGCAGCTCTAGTGTGGTGTTCGGGGCTTGGTAAGCACACCTATCGAAAGCGTAGTTCGCTGGGTCGATCTCGGTGGTAGTCACTGCTTTCCTATAGACTAAAATATGCAGCAAAATCCAACTAAAACTCCCGAGTATACTGGGATAGACAAGACATGCTCGTTAAATCTGCGGAGTCATAAGTTCGGCCCCGTTGTTGTGCCAGCTCAGGTGTCGACCTCAGGCGTCACTTGACCGCTGTTTTAAATTACGAGGCTCGTCGCTAATAGCCCTCGTGTAGCTCTAGTGCGACCTCATTTCAACTCAAAGTAGTGAAGTATTACTGCGATCAAACCCAAAAATAACAGAAATAGGAAACAGTTGTTCTTTAAAAAATAAATTCCGAAGGATTGTATCCTCTTCGAGTTCCGAATCGGCGGCATGGTTGGAAGTGCTATTGACTTAATAGCCTGCGGGGTCTTCATAGGCAGGTTTCTTGGAATGCGTCAATGAAGGTTACGGCCGATGCCTCTTTAGGCGTTCGTTCCTTGGAATTCCTGAGATTTTCCTTTTTAAATATCGCAAAAAAAGTCGCCTTCTTAAATCATAACTTGGTCCTGTTTGAGGTTTTACTACTTGCAGCTCGGAAAAAAGGAAGGAAAACGAAACAAATATCCTTTCGGGTTCACGTGGAGTCTGAGTGACCTCTACCTGGAATTTCGTTTGTGGAGTTATTTGAATAGTTTGCACTTAACCTTGTAGTCTAGATAACGGTTTATAATAAGGCTGAATTCTGTATACAGCGCGTCCCAAAAGTTTAAAGACAGCTGTTTTTTCCAAGTTTCAGGGATTAATAAGCGAGGGTGAATGACCAAATAATTTATGCAAATATCTAAGAGGGCATTTCAAATAATAAAAAACTCAAACAACTCTGAAAGATCATAAATTTATTTTTAAAAAATAAAAACGAAAAAATGCTGTCCCAAAAGTTTATGGACAAAAAGGTGTTAAAAGCGGTTTTTATTAATAAAAATATAAATTTGCATATTCTATTATTTGTACACGTGACGTAATAGCTTCCTGAGATAAAAGCTAGTGGGTTGTTCCTTTTTTGATTAATTGCAAAGATGCCTGCCAACGTGCAATTTACGAAAAATGAAATTTCACAAATTCATCGTTTAAAAGCTCGTGGGATGAGAGTTGTAGATATTGCTAAAAGAATTAAGCGTAGCAAAGCTGGAATTTATCAAATCCTAGTGAAACGTGACAATTTCGAACCAATATTTCGTCCCGGAAGACCAAAAAAGACAACAAAGAGGCAAGACAGAGAAATTGGGAAACTTGTTTTGACCGAAAATTTGTCTGTACGACCTACAGCTAAAGAAATTACAGCTTCAGTATCAAAATCTACAGTCTGCCGAGAGAGAGAGAGAGAAGGCTAAAAGCAAGTAAGTTTTTAAAATATCATAAAACGCGACACACGCCAAAGCTTACAAAACGCCATATGGATGCTCGAGTTAAGTGGGCAAGAAATTACATACATTAAAAGACGAATGGCTAAGCTTGGTTTTCAGTGACGAGAAAAAGTTTAATTTAGATGGCCCCGATGGACGGAAGTACTATTGGCACGATCTCCAGAAGAAACGAAGGCCCTTTTTAAGCTGGCAACAAGGAGATGGTTAAGTAATGGTGTGGGGAGCCTTCTTCTTCACCGGAACAACAGATATTGCTTTTTTGAAAGGTGACAATATTCTGACGATTATCAAGGAACTCCTGAAGCCCACTTACTTCCTTTTGGGGAGTTGCTAGGGGGAAATAAATGGAAATATCAACAAGACAACAGCTCCATTTATGTGTCTAACTCCACTATTAAGGGGTATAGACGCTACAATGTTAAAGTTATGAAGTGGCCAGCTTTAAGTCCTGACCTGAACCCCGTGGAGAACCCCTGGGAAATGCTTTCGAGGGATGTTTATGCAAATGGGCGCCAATTTGGAAGAGTTCCATATCTAAAGATGCAAATTGAACAAAGTTGGTTTAATTTGTAGCCCGAAATTCTCCAAACTCTTGTTTTAAGTATGCCTAATCAAGTTTTTCAAGTGATAATGAAGAACAGTTTGAAAATTTTAACAATAGTGCAAAATTAAATATAAAAATGGTCTTGTCTATAAACTTTTGGGACAGCCAAATTTATATTTTTTACATTTTCCCGAAATCTGTGATGTTGTTATTTTATTTGTGTATAGTACTGATATTGTATTGATATTTTAGATAATTAAAAATAAAAAAAAAATCTTTCAAAGTGTTTTCCTATTATAAAATTTAAAAAACACAGTAGTCCATAAACTTTTGGGACGCGCTGTAATATTTGGGCAATTTCCGTTTGAATGTTAGGTTTTTTTTACTTCTTTAATCGAGAAGCGTTGTTTTTTTGGAAGAAATCTTATTTTTTTTTATCAGAAGATAATTCAAATGAAGATTAAATTAAATAAGTGGTTCTAAAATACGACGCCCGTCGCCAATAGCCCTCGTGCTGCTCTAGTGCGGCGATAATTCAAACTAAACTAAATAAAGAAATTTAATTGTTAAAATTACATCTTCATAGTAAGTGAAAGGTGTTTAAAAAAATACTCCTTCATTCTTATTTGGATTCTTTATGCTTGACCTCCCCCCACAAAGACAATTATTTTCGTAAATTAGCTTAAATGGTTTGAACTTAACCTGGAAGATAATGCTGTATAAGTAGAATTTATTTTTAGCTTGAAATTTACACTTTGAAAAGCCAAGACTTCTATTCCGATTTTAACTTTCAGGAGAGCGAACTTATATGAGAGAAAGAAATAACACCGTAGATAAATTTGTTTCAATAACTCTAAAGCAGATGATGATTATGAATCTGTACTTTTATCTATAATCGTTATATCTTGCTTTGATTTGTGTTCAATAAGTTTTTTTTGTTAAATTTAATATACATATTTCCTGTGTGCATTTCAGAGGTATGTTAAAATTTAATTTTTTTTTTTTGGGGGGGGGGAATGAATAAATTTGTTAGAATGAAGTAACGTTATTTGTCCTAATTTATTACGAATAATCACTCTAAAATATTCAAAAAGTAATTACAAAAAAAAAATACCTGAAACTAAACACATTCACATTTAAAAATTAGGAATTTGGAACTTATTAAAATTTGACAGGGGAGAAAATGACGAGTCATTCGTTGCAAATAGGACCCTTTAGACGTAAAATAAAAGAAACAACAAAGTCCCCCAAATGTAAAATATATTTAAGATCGTAGGTCCTATTTAAGAATGTTTTTGTTCAAGTTTGTTAAATTTATCTAATAATAATATCCTTCCCCCGATTCACTAAAGTAAAAATTTATTTAGTCATAGAAAATGTTTAATGTTGTTCGATTAGAAGAATGCACGCATGTAACTAATATAGCACTGTATATATTATTGTGCGAGTGTGAAGCAAGTCCTACCATTTGGATAATGTGCAATCACAAACCAAAATTAATATTAAAAAACTGCTCCCCTTGTCAAGTGAGCTACCGCAACATAGCACAATTCCTTAGTTTCCACAAGTTCTAAAACCAGTTTTTTTTAACAACTAAACCATAAATTACTCGCTCAAAAAAAAAAAAAAAAATCCCTAAGCCACATTTCTCCGGCTGTATTGAATATGTATTGAATATTTTAACAAATGGTTATTTATGTGATAAATGTAACTGACTCAGATCTCTATAATCCCACTCTTTGAAATTGGTCCTAATATATATATTTTTTTCAAATTTTCAATACATAACTTTACACAAAACCAAATATTTGAGCTAATTTAAAAAAGTGGGATTATAGTGATCTGTAAGTCAGCTACATTTATCGTAAACTGTTTGTAAAAATATTCAATAACAGCCGGATTAATGAGGCTTAGAAAATAATTTTTCCATTAGACTAATACAGATATTTTTTTTTTTTTTGGTTTGAAGACCCTCTGTCATTCGGGCTCTTTCGACCTTAATGCGATTAACACAAAAAAAAAAATGGGGGGGGGGGGGCTGGGGGCCCAGTCGGTTAAGCACTCGCTTAGCATGCGGAAGGTCCCAGGTTCGGGTCCGGGCATCGCCAAAATAGCTGCCGACCTATAAACGGTCCGTGCAGCCAAAAATGTCCGACGAATAATACCCCGTGTAAGGGAGTGCACGTTAAATATCCTTCAAAGTCCTAACGCTGCGTACGATGTCGCCCTTAACGGTTGCGTTGGGTGCCTATTCAGGTGTGGCTCGTCACCTGACTGTGGTTCTAAAATACGACGCCCGTCGCCAATAGCCCTCGTGTAGCTCTAGTGCGACGATAATTCAAACCAAACCAAACAAAAAAAAATGGCGATTCTGGAGTACTATATCCGTTTAAAATTTTATCTCGGTACTCCTGCATCAAACGGAGTTGGCAAACGCTAAAACGTTTCGGTCGGCAATTTTCTCCAAAAAAAAGGCGGAGTTGGTCACGTGCAATTGACTCGTGTTAAGTCACGGAACATTACATCGGAATCGGACATTTCTTCTTCTTTCGCTGTGTTTATGGAAAAATCTTTCAAATAGAACCGGGAACATGATTATGAGGATTTCTTAGGAGAAAATAGAAATGTAGACGGGATTAGAAAACGGTCGCTTTCCTCTTCATAACCGTGTCTGAATTTTTACTGGGAATTAGAAAGCTTAAATCTGTCTGGTGATAAGCCGTTCATAGCAAATTGTTTTATTTTTTTAATTGATGTTTTTTTGTATGCATCTCATGGACTGGATGGTAGTATTTGAATGGGGGGGGGGGTTGGTCTCCTGCACTCTTAAAACAAAAGAGTGACATCCACTCCAGTTGGAGAAGTGCATTTTCGACACTGGAAAGGAATGAATATTAACTCAGACTGAGTTAAAATCACTCGTTTGGAGTGATCCTGTCGGAGGTTTAACACACAAAGAATCCACTCCAAAAGGAGAAGTGCATTTTCCAGACTGGAGGAGTTAAAATCGCTCGTTCGTTTTAAGAGTGTAGCGTCGAGCAAATATTAAATAATTTATGTTGATATAAAGAATAGAACCTAATGTAAACTTTTTTTTTAATCTAAAAGAATTTTATAGCATGTTTCAAAAAGACGTAATTGCTATATGAAGAACAAAAATAACCCACTGAACTCTATCATCTATGTTTTAAAAATGTAGCTACCAAAACTTTGGTGTAAGTTCAGCAAGATTGTCACGTTCTCTTAATTCTTGCTCATAAAGCTTAAATTGTTCATAGAGTTTGCATTGGTCAGGGCTTTATGTCTTTATGCTGTCCCTTTACTTTCATATACAATCATGTCTTCAATTTATTGTTTAAAAATTATAAACGAAAGTAACTCATAATATTTTTTAACCATGGCAGGACAATGATGTTTATACAATTAATAAAATCAATCATTTACAAGTCACTACATAATTTTCCGTTGATTAAAAAGAAGAATTATTTTATATTTTCAAGTTAATATTTAATTTCTCCAAGGCTAATTTTAAAGCATTTATCTATGAGGAAAAAAACAGAATGTGCTCAATTATCCTCCTCATTTATAAAAATGAACTTAAATGGCTTTGAACATTGGAACGTTACAACCCCGTTTAAAAAAAAGTCTTCACAAAATTATTTAGCTATATTTCTAATCTTATCTAAAAAACAATAACAAAAATAACGTGAAAGAGCTTACGCCATTTAATTTAAACTTCTTACCAAAGAAAGCTGACAAAATGCAGTTTATAGACTTTTATTAAAACTTTTTTCCCTGTATATTGCATTTTACATCAAACGGAAACGCCTAAAGTCACATGCATGAGTTAACAGTATGCTTTTAACATAAGTTTTATTGTCTCCTGAAATAACGGATGTTTAATTAAGAAAGTTTCATGTAAGGCTTACGTGTCCTTGAAAACCAAACAAAAGAAATGGAAGAAAAAAAAATCTTTAACGTTTTTCTCATATTGTTTGAAAAACCTTTGAACGACAAAATAAGGCTTTTTATTATTGTTGGAATAATATTCATATACATATTTTTATTTTAAGCTGTGTAACATTTTTCTTTATATGTTTTTTAATAGTACATAGGAAAGATGTTTCTCTCCTTTGTGTTAGCTAAAATACGACGCCCGTTACCAGGCCCTGATCATTGCCTAGGCCTACAAGGCCCGGGCCTTGGGCCCCTGATTTTAGGGGGCCCCCAAAATTGGCTTTAAACCTTTGCATTTTGTTTTACAATAGTTATGAAAATATATTTTTTACATATAAATAACTTTAAATCATCGTTTTTAATTGTTAGTAGTCAAATTAACCATGTTTTTGAAATTTCTCTAATAAAATAATGAGCACCATTGGTTTACATTATAGATTATATTTGATAATGGACCTCCTACTTTTAAAGCTCATAACTTTACAATGTATGTATTGATTAACCTTATCAGAGGCATAGCCAGATCTTAAAAATTATTTATTCTAAAATAGTATTAAATAAATAATATACCTATATATTTATTTGGGGGAAGGGGGGGAGAACCCTTAGCCTTTCGTTGGCCATGCATATGCATTCGGTAGGGGCCCCTGAAAGTATCTGGGCCTTGGGCCCCAACTGGTCATGGTCGGGCCCTGCCCGTTACCAATAGCCCTCGTGTAGCTCTATTTCGACGATAATTCAAACCTAACCTAACCTTTGTGTTAGCCAGTTGGCAGTATTTTTTTTTGCTAAAAAATCAGTTTTTTTTTTCGTAATTAATTGCAAAATGTCATTTACTTAGAAATAAAGATCACGAACCATTACGCAATGCATTGTACTCAATTATAAATAACTCCACTTGTAAATCATTAAACAGCTCATTCTTTAACCGCTTAAAATAGATGTAAAATTAGCCTCTACATAAGCAAGAAGTTCAAGTTATTGTTCAATGAAGTCGTCCAAGTATATATTTTATTACCCTAAGTACCCGGCGTTGCCAGGGTTAAAAAATTTATATAGAAAACGTTATATGATTTAGTTAAATGTACGTTATAATTATATAACGTTATGGATCTAGCTTTAATTGTTATTAATTTTGATTTGTTTAAATAACATTTTACTTTTATCAAGTGATGGTTTTTCGCTGTAGAAAAGTTTGGTGACGTTACATTTACATATCGCAAACTTTCCTGCCTTTTTCTAGTTTGCATCGTTTCTTTTTTTATTTTCAGAGTTTCCCCCAAACACACAATATAATTCAACATGTATCCTTTCCGACAATTCAATATAATGCATTGTTGTACCGTAGCCGCGACGCGAAATGGGTTGTTTTGAAGTGCGGTTTTACAAATAAACCTAAATTTTGGTGGATCGAATCCAGGCAGATACAACATTACGCAGTGAGAATTTCTTTTACAATTAAGGTGTCTCATTTTTTTGCATCTAAACGGACATTGTTTTGGCATTTCTAAGAAGTACGCTTGGCATTTCCAAGTACGAATAAAATTAGGTAACTAGGCTACCCGAAATTTCTCAGTAACGTTCCCAATTTTTATTTTTACACCGTTCGATCTTTTTGAAAATTTAAAATGCTCTCAACATTCTACATGTTCTTGGGTAGCTGTGGAGAAATTAAATGTTTGCATACATAAAAATAGGAATTTCTCTCGAAAAAAGGCAATCTGTCTTATTAGAAAGCAGTATGCTACCTTTGAATGTGTTTATGTTATACAATCTTTCAAACTTGTATTATCAAGCTACATTAGATGTGCGTTTTAAGAATTTCTGGGTCTATTGTAAACCAATCAGAAATACTACCTTTAAGTTTCTTTTTTTATTATGCATTGTCGTCCAATACGATGCCCATGCTTGACAATACAGCTGAGACAGCAAAGAAAAATACAAAAGGTTATGTTTTTATTGTGAGTATGATTCACACTTTCTTTCCAAACGAAAGTAACGTCGCTTCTTTTGTGTGCCTCGTTACACAATGGGATGCTAAAAGATTTCAGGATCGCCCATTTTGTAAACGCACAAAAATCTCCAAAAGTGGACTCAAGAAAAGTTTTTGCGAAACGCAGTCATGACGCCTTTGGTCTGCCGCAGTTGTTACCGACACACATGGATATATGTGCCTTTTTTACTCCGGCGATGTTTTTTACTCTTGATAAACGCTCACTTGCATATTAAATAGTCGATAAAAAATGGGTAATATAATTAGATTATTTTTTAAAGCATATTTTGGACAGAAATGTGTTGTGACAACTTGTTTGTGTACATAATTGTATTATATTATCGATATTATTTAATTCGACAAATGTAACGTTAATTCTTGAGTCCGGGATTAGCTATTTATGCACCAAACATGCCCACAAGCAAGGACAAACTCAATATAGACTCATTTACTGTAGTTTGGTGGTAGGTATATCTTTGGACACAACTCGAAAACTGTACCATACATTAATATTGATGTATAGCATTCTCAATCCGACCGAGTTGTCCATAAAGTATTAAATTACGAATTTAAAAAAATACCTATGAAAGTCAGCATATCAAGTATTTCTTCCAAACTACTATCAAACCTTTTTTTTTTCCATCCATAAGAACGT
The DNA here is from genome assembly GCA_023701765.1 of Hylyphantes graminicola. Lineage (NCBI taxonomy): Eukaryota > Metazoa > Arthropoda > Arachnida > Araneae > Linyphiidae > Hylyphantes > Hylyphantes graminicola. Next base: position 40,495,275 of record CM043122.1, on the reverse strand, counting down.
TTTAAAAATATATACATAAGTTATGACAAAATTTCTCTTTCAACTTTACCCAACCAACATTGACAAGTAAGGAATCATCGTTCTTTGATACATGCTCAGTTTTGTGGGCGTAAGAAATGGTGAAAGAAAGGGCTTTTGTCATGAATAATTTATGAGGCTTGTTTTCTCTTGAGAATAACTTTTTTACTATGGAAACTATTATGCAAACTATTTTTTTACTGATGTAGATTATGGGAAAGGCATTTGGTTTTAATAATTTACGAAAGTTGTTTTCCTTTAATTTAAAAAAAAAACTGTTAGCGATAATATTAATGGTTTTATTTCGGCACATTTAAAAGAAAATAAAAACAATAAATAATGCTATTGAAATGAGGAGAGTACTATTTTAATTTAATTTTCTACTGTTGCCACTTTGTCAAACCCACGCGACGCTTTATTTAAAATGAAACTAAAAATTAATTTATTTTATAATAATATATATTTTTTTGTGATATAATTTTTTTTACAAAATTGCAAATCCTTATGTCTTTGAATGATCCGATTTCCATAAATGCAAAATAAGGAGTCTGGTGTTGTAGTTTGGTGGTAGGTAAATCTTTGGACACAACTCGAAAACTATACCATACATTAATAATGATGTATAGTATTCTCAATCCGAACGAGTTGTCCATGAAGTATTAAATTACTTAAAAACTACAAATTCTAATCTTGCAAAGCTATTCCTATGGGGAAATCGGCTCACGTTTTGCACTTCTACACCCGTTTGGATTCGAATTTCGAAAAATCGCTTCTTTAATGACGCCTACGATATGAAAAGAATAATTTCCTAAAATTTGGTAGTTGTACCTCCAGTAGTTCGGGCTGGGCGTTGATACGTGAGTGAGTCAGTCAGTGAGTCAGGACTTTGCCTTTTATATAATATAGATTTTGAAATTACTAAAATTGTTAGTACAGATTTAAAGTGCATTACTTTTTTTTCTTATCTGATTGCTTCAGTGCACAAATATATATTACATTATTATTTTTTTAGTTTTTATGTAATTGCACATGAATATATTATGCATGTTTTGCTCATTTCATCTTGGCCAAATTTTTTTTTATTATTATAATCAACCTTTGAAGCGAATAATCTCGGTTCACCTTATTAAAACAGGTTAAAATATGTAAACCCTTACCACCGGAATGAAAGCTATGTAATGGTATATAATAGTGTTAAGTTATTTCGTAATGAGAGTTTCTTTATTGTTATTTTCTTTTCAAGTATGAAACTGGATTTCACAATAGAGGAAGGCCAATAGGTCGTAGGTCAACATTATTTTCAGCTTGAAAATATTTTGTGGTAATTTTTTCAATGGAAATGCAAAATATTTTACAAAAATTAAATTATGTTTCTAAACGACTTGCTGCTTACGATAAAAATAACTTTCTTCCTAAAGTTGCATTCATAATTTACCCTTTAGATTTTTTTGCCCCAAACCTTTTTCACTAGAATAAAACTTGCCTTAAGATGTTTTATAACAAAAAGATCTTTTTGCATTTTTAGTTTATTTTTCATTCTTAATAAAATTTTAAAGGCACGTAAAAGGGATAAAGCTTTAATTACAAAGTTGTATATAATTCATTAAAAATAGTGAATGCTTATTATTTATAACGAATGTTAATTTGTTTGTGAAATTGAATGTTATATAAAGGCAATAATTGTAAAATTTGTTCTTTCTTAAACTTTTTTGAGTAATTTTATGAAACCTTTTTCCAGGTTATTCCAGTTCATTCTAAGAAGTTTAATTTTAAAACAATTTTATTTTAAATTAGTATTTTCCTATTTGTATTATCGGGATTCCATTCAGTTACAATTTTTATTGGTGTATGATTGCATCCTATTTCTTGTCCTGGTTGCATTATAAATTTAATTTAAAAGAAGTATAATCCCTATAGAAAAGATGAAATTGTTTTTTTTCCGAATTGCTGTGTAACTTGGAAAAATTAGCATCTTATATTTCCGGTATCATTAAATTTAATGAAGTGTAAGGAACGGAATGGAATTTGTAGTATCGTAAGAGATTTTAATGATCATTTTTTTAAATTGGAAAAAGTAAGCGGAACTAGTTTCTTGATAAAACTTTGTTATTGGTATTCAGTAGTAATCCATTTATTTCTAACTGAAAAATATTTTATGTGCAGTTAGTAAGTTTATTCGAAAAACTACTTTCTTCAATATAAACATTGAATAGTAGATATTTTTTAATTTTCTTATTCTTAATATATATCACTCTTTTCATTGGTAGAATTTAATAGTAATGAATTTTTAACTTACCGTATATTTTACTTGAGCGTTGTCGAAAATGGTACCATTATGTAAAATATTATCTATCCGCTGAAAAGCCCATGTGATACGTCGACGAAAGATATCTTAAATGAATGAAGGTAGACTTTCTTAAAGAAAGTGTACTTTGTATCTTAAGAAAATATCGATTGATAAGATTTTGTATGTGTGTGGAATATCTATTTTTTTTATATTGAGTGTCTTTCCAGTGATTATACAAATCTGACAAATCAAAACTTAGTTTATGGATTTTATAAATTGAGTTTTAAATACATATGTATTTTCCTTTTATAAATTAAAAAAAAATATATATTACTTTTTTCTGAAATAGTTTTAGAACTTAGAAAGATAACAAAACTTATTTCGCTAGTATGTATGTAGACGATAAAAATTACCGTAAATATGCTTACTACATGAATTTAATTACAACATTCGTCTTCAATATATTTAAAGTAGGGAAAGTTTGACCTTTTTAACTAGGAAGTGAAATCCGCTGACCAAAATTAGGAGTAATAATTATTATTTACCGTACTTAAACAATAATGGTAGGTCCTTTTTTTATTCATTAACATTGGGGAAAACATTTTCTTTCAGAAATTGTTTACTACTCACTGAGAAAAAAATTCTGTAAACATGCAGAATTTTTTTTAGTAATGTTATAGAAAAAACCAATTTTACAAAAAAAAGTTTTTGTAATTCTGAACAGATATCTTCATTTCTGCAGTTACAAAAAAATTTCTAGTACTTGCAATTTTTTCCAAACAATCATGTTCTTCTACATGAAGTGTCGCGCGCATCGCCACTAAAATTTGGCCTCGATCGTGATTCAAGACCAATCGCCATTTTAAATTTATAACTTAGTTGATTGTTTCAAATGAATATCACTTCTCATTTCCTGACGATCTGTGTGACGATCTTAGACTGAACATCTAAAAGTCCTGGTTCGATCCCGGGTTTCGGCAGTCTGCTATTTCTCGGTAGTGTAGTGGTTATGTACCCCCGTCTGTCATGCGGGAGACCGGGGTTTGATTCCACGACGGGAAAGCAGACTTTTTTTTTTGTAAATGCACAGGAAATGTGGTATCTATAAAATTTTCTTGTATAGTTACAGAAACATTACTTTTATGGGATAAATAAAATAGTCCTGTAAATCTACATAACATAAACATGTAATGTTAAAAAAAATATATTATGTGTTTTAACAACACTATTTTTAGTTATTATTTACTAGAAATTTTCTAGGAAAAGTTTTTTACATTTTTTTTTTTGTAATGGTTACAGATTTTTTTCACAGTGCTATCTAGAATATTTAATAATGAATAAAAGCAAAAATAATGATCACGCATATTCGCGTTTGCAATTCTAGCTTTAGAATTGTTATTTTTCAGTTGCATTGCATTTTAAGAATATGGAATGGCTTTCCCTAATATGTTTTAGAAAAAGTGCTTGGGAAATACACTGTGAAAAAAAATCTGTAACCATTACAAGAAAAAAATTTGTAAAAAACTTTTCCTAGAAAATTTCTAGTAAATAATTACTAAAAATAGTAAAATCGAGCCCCGGTCTTCCGCGTGACAGGCGGAGGTACTGACCACTATACTACAGAAGAATAGCAGACGGCCGAAACCCGGGATCGAACCAGGAACCTTTAGAAGTTCAGTCTAACGCTCTCCCAACTGTGCTATTTCGGCACACAGATCGTCAGGAAATGATAAGTGAAATTCATTTGAAACAATCAATTGGTCTCGAATCACGATCGAAGACCACGATTGGTTTGAAACAATTGCAAATACTAGATTTTTTTTTGTAACTGCAGAAATGAAGATTTCTGTTCAGAATTACAAAATCTTTTTTTGTAAAATCGGTTATTTCTGTAACCATTACTAAAAAAATTTCTGTATGTTTCTAGTATTTTTTTCTCAGTGTAGGTCGTAGTATAACAGGGAAAAATAGCGGAAATAAAAAAAAACTTTTTAAATAGCGAATGGGAATGAAATATAATAATAACTATTTTAAACTTCAATTAAAAAACACCCTTTCTTTTGAACCTTCTTTTAATTTTTCGAAAACGTTCGTCAGTTTTTTCCATATATTTTAGCATTTTATTACTTTTCGAGATTTGCTGATTTTATATATTTTTTACATTGAATTTGACATTTAAATCCATATTAAATTATTTAAATTAGTATTTATATTTTAACTGAAAAATATTTCACACGGTTGAATCAAACGACTCTAAATAACTAACATTTAAATCATGTCCAACGCCTTGCTTGTTAAGGGGTCATAGGAGTACAAACAAAGACTTATACCTAAATTCTCAACTCAATTTTAATTAGAAATTATTTTTTAAAAAAAAATTTAATAAAAATTTTGAAATTTTAATTAATTTTTTTTAGAAAAAAAGTTCTTAAACTAATTTCTAATTAAAATTAAGCTGAGAATTTGTGTATAAGTCTTTGTTTGTACATATTTGTACAATATAAAGTCATTTTCTTGGTCATTTTTTTTTAATTTTGACCTCAAAATTTTTGCCGCGCAAGCCTAATCCCAATGTGTTCAAATAGCTTTATGTTTAATATCATTTATTTTAGTTTTGGCTAAAGTTTCATAAATTTTAAAATTAGTTTTATTAAATAAATCTTAGAGAATTACATATAAAAAAAATTATACTTGTATATTGAGTAGTTAAAAAATTACATGAAAGATCAAACTATATGCTTTGTTGTACCTTCTTTGCACTTTTTTAAGACTCCTATGACCCCTTAAGACACAGTCACAGTACTACCTCACTTCACTAATCAACCGTATTTTTCAATCATTCTCCGTTCTCATTGTCTGTTAAATACGATAAACATAACCAAAAGAATATTTGGATCCTAGAATTTATTGGTCTTTTTTTTTATATCTTATTATATTATTATTCTATCTAAAGTAACTGTAAACGTCGTGCTTATAAGCATTGTTTACCGAATTAGTACAGTGGAATGGAATATGTGTAGTTATTTTTAAACCTTTTTGCTCTCAGTCTAACTAAGCCTAACTGAAAATACCAATTTTTCTTTCATAAAGATTTTTTTTATATTAAAAAAAGCTCTGTTTAGGGAGGGAAAAAAAATCCTCTCTTATATGCGGCTACTAGCAAATGAATAGCCGTTCTTCTCACGGACTTAAAACATAGATTGGAATCTATTTTTCAAGCATACCATTTTGTCTGCTACAGGGTAACGCCTTTGTTATTATTCCTGTTCTGACATTAACACTAAGTTTTTAAATTCCAAACGGTCAAAATTCAACCCAGAGCAACCATAATACAAACTTAATTAGCTTAAAATTCCATAAACGAATTCCAAAACGAAAATTCTATATATGATGGCACAAGGTATATAAACTCTTTCCTATGGTGTCTGTTGCTTTCTTCTACTGTTATATTGCATGTCTGATGAATATTTCTTTACCTTGCCCACTGCATAAGCGATTTATTAAATTTGACCTTCGACTGCCCTAAGATATTTCTAAACATTCTTTCTGTTGTGCATGTAAACGAGTTGTTTCTCCGGATTAGGTATATTACATTTGTATGACTAGAATAAGTTAACCTCTGTATTTCATTGTGTCATTGATGTTTTTTTCAGCAATGTCGAAAATGAATCATCAAATCATGCACGTTGCGAAATATTTCTCAATGAAATCATTGTGTTTCGTCTGCTGATCTTTTGTTTATTTACATATCCTAACGTCACGCTTCAAGAAAAGTGAAAGTCGTATTACTGGGAAAAGTTTTTTTTTCGTAGTCTATATTAGTATAATTTTAGAAAAATAATTAATAAAAATAAATTAAAATTGATTGGAAAAAATATATATTAATTGATATTCCCAAACTATTTTCTTATTAGTTACTAATCACCATAATGTTTTACAGTAGTATCCCGCTTATCCGAAAGGTACGGGACCAAAATTAAGCAGCAAAAAAAAAAATAAAAAATTACTGAATATTTTGAGAAATAAATCCAACTTTGTAAGTACGTGTCTGTTTTTTGTGTATTTATTTATGCATATACATTTCATATTTTAACCGAAAGGCTCGGGATTTTTTTTGTTTTGCTAAACCGATTTTCGGATAAACGGGAATCTACTGTAAATATTTTTAATGCGTGTGTTTGCAATATCGGATTAAAAAAAGGTAATTGGAAAAATATAGTTTTCGGAAAAATCTTGATGTTTTTTACTAAAAAGCGTCCCCTATATAAAAACACATTGTAAGCATGTATATTATGGTTAACACTCGCCAAATTTGATTTTTCAAACTATTGCTATAATATGGAAAAAAATAGTATTAATACACATCGGAAGTGTGAAAGATTCATATGAATGGGTTTCGACAAAGGTACTTAAATTTTCAAAACTGAATTCGTTATCTGGGATCTATCCAGTGAAAGCCTTCTCCAAAAAGTCTATTGTTTTATTGAAATATTGTTTTGTGGAGGCACAATAATATGAATACTAACACAGTAACATATAGAAATGTAAACAAATAAATTGTTCGTAATGGTGCAAAAAAAGGGAATCAAGATAAACACATGAATAAAAGTCAGATTTTTAAGATACGTTATTGGAAAACAATGGGGGAAAATAATTAGTAAGTGTGAAGCTGATTTTTATTTTATCAAAATTGATTGATTTTTTTTATTTAGAGATAGGTAGATTGTTATTTTACTTCATTTTGGGTTAGACTGGGATATAAGTAAAATGTGGAGGAAACTATTTATGTTACTCATTCATTAGCCATTGAATTTGTTTGGGTCCTCAGTGTAATTTGTTGTGTCAATGCGAGCCAACCAACAAGTGTTGGTAAATCTGAAGCAACGCAACGTCATTCGAAGTGCTATATAAACTACATAGCGAATAGCAAATTTGATCGCTTTTCTTTCGTTTCACTAATAAACCAGGCTGGTTTGTTAATCACGTCATCATGCCAGCGTACTCTAATGCTAATTTTAAATTGTTATTTCTTGTTAAGTTTAAAATATTTATATTATTCAATAACTGTGTACAACTTTCTTACTGTCCTAAAAGAGTAATCATTTCAAGAAGTATACGACTAAGTAGCAAAGAGCCTTATAGGTTTGGAATACAATAGCGTTAACACCACTCTTACATATTTGTAGAATGTTTCCAAAATACTATTTGGTGCAGAATTGCAACTTTTGTTATCACATAAGAATTAAAGTAAACAAAAATGCTGTCATTTGTGAATCGAACCAAATCAGTTTAAAATTATAGCACTGGAATTTCCTTAGTACTCTATCCGTTTCAATATAAGACTTCTTTTGTCACGCAAAATGATGCTGATTGGGTCGACACCCTTTATTTATACACAAAATAAAGTTTAAGTAAAATAATAAAAAATATAATCCTTAAAAAAATATCTAACACTATATCACACTAATAGAAATGCAAAGTTAGAAAAATAAAGTTAAAATGAATCACCCAAGACCCAATTTTAAAAACCACGCAAAAATGAGAAAAAAGAAGTCAAATATTTGATTTCTTTTTTTTTTAATTTGTATTTAATTTAAGAAATATTTTTAACGAATTCATGGTTTTAAATATAAGAATCCGTCTCTAATATTTGTACTTACAAATGAGAATTTTTAGCCAATGCCGTCTTTACCATAAGGGCACACGGGGCCCGTGCCCAGGGCCCCCATTCTCAGGGGGCCCCAAAGGAACGACAGTTCCTTTCAAACATTTATTCTCAAAACATTTTTGTCTGGCACATCACATGTTTTTCACAAATCAGTCATCTTATCAGAAGGTATATACTACGCCATTATATACCTGGCTGCGCCTATTCCTACTGTACTAATTAATAACATTGCCGGATCTGTCCCACGTTGACCAACTGACTTTCATAGTTAGATACATAAAAACCATAGCAAAGCAATCAGCGGATTTAAATATCTCAACCATACATAACCTAATAAAATCATAAATTCGAAGAAACTTTTCCAAACCTATAGAAATTGCTACAAGAATATTGCAATATTGCCTAATGGTTACCAATTGTAGTGGAGAGCGGTCATTTTTGCAGCTTAAGAGAATAAAAAATGAATTGCGAACAACAATGTTACAAGAACGGCTGAGTAATTTATCAATTACGTGCATAGAAAGCGATATCCTCCAAAAAAATAGACTTTGAGGATATAATAAAAGATCTTGCTCAACAGAAATACAGAAAAAAAAAACGTTATCGTAATCGTAAAATTAGCAGTATTCCAATATCATTAGTGACATATTATATCATACTGTATTTGATAACCTATAATAAATGGTCATACTCGGTAAATTTTTTTTATTATGATTCGCTTTTTTTACATTCCAAAAGGGCCTCAAATTCTTGTGTGCCCAAGGGCCCCAGCCTAGTTTAAGACGGCCCTGTTTTTAGCCATCTATTAACAGAATAAATGAAATTTTATTAGTATAGCACAATGTTTAGAAGTGGTTCAAGGTGATAGTCAGATACACTTTTCGTTTTTCCTCTTTCTTTAGCTAAAATTTGTCAATAATCGGTATTCGTGAATTTTTTTTATAGAATGTTAAGTAAGCTTCATGTCATGAATTTTACACACATGTTAACATCTTTAAATTAGAACCACGGTATTATTAATCTCTCATTCGAAATTCAAACTCACTAACTTTGATATGAAAAAAATCGTTACAATTGTTGAAGCTTTTGGAAATTCGTGATGTTTTGGCGGGAAAGTGCAAAAAATAAAATTTCATTCAAATAATTAATCACTTAACTGAAAAAACTCCGTTATAATGACTGGAATTTCGCGAAGCGTTTATATTACAAGTGTTCCATTAAATAACCGCCATCTACCGGAAAGATCGTAACCTTGACAGGAGAAACACGCTGCGAATTTGATCCAATTGTGTTTTTAGGTTGAATGCAAACTTAATCAAAGACGTCTGCTCGGACACTGAAGGTGTTGTTCTCTGAATCAAGCAGGAAGTTGCCTCTTTCCCAAAGAGGTCATTCCACTGTTACCTACGAACTTCACAATAATATAACCGGTCGGCTCTGATGCTATGGTCTCTTTTAGTGTCATTTCTCTATTGCAGAGCATATGGTATCTTTATCTCATATATTTTTAATGACGGGCTTGCTTGTTACAATATGTCATTATACGCTCATTAGCATCAAAAATAAAACTGATAGGTGTGGAGTACCATTAAGTGAGTGTATGGGCCATTAGTATGGTCATTGTATTCAAAGTTTGTTAGTAAAAAAATTGTCTAGTTAAGCTAGCTGTTTTTCGGCGAATAAAGTCACGAGACAGTTTCGGACAATCACAGTAACATTCCTATAAACAGGACGAGAAAAAAATGTTTTGGGTACGAGTTGAAAGTGGTTGACACATTCGAAATATCATAAATTGGTGACAATCGGTCACACTTTGAGGTGTTACATATGAGTACACAAAAATTGACCCATCAATACAAAATGAGTGTCCGTTTCTTTTTGATTTTATACTCTCTAAACTGATAGAAAATCACAATTGTGATTTCAAAGATTCGTTTTTTAATGTGAAAATTAATGTTACATATTGTTCAAAGAACACAAAAATCTGAAGGGAATGACACTAATTTCGTATTCATAAGTCAAATTGTTTTAATGTAGAGCTCTTTAAAAACATTAAAAGGTGGCCAAACTTTATAATTTTTTATATTTGTAAGTCATTAACTTACAATCCAATTCTCCGATTTATTTTTTTACTCTCTGTCAATTTGACTAGGTTTTATAACTTTAAATTTAAAAAATGTTATCATAATTTGAGGTGCCAAGAGGCCATTGATTAAAACTCATCGGTGCAATAGCCCGCGAGGGTACTCTCGGTACCAATCTACGCTTTTGAGACCAAGGGCTCTGGGATATAAGCCTCTATAATGATAAGTTGCGTCTAAAGGGTACTTTACATAAAATACTTCAGCTCTCTAGATTAACCCATTAAAGACCCATTGATGAATATAAAAAAAACCCTTAAATTAAAGTTTTTAAAGTTCGTTTTCCGTGTAACTTAATTTGTCCTACGTTAATTGTTCGTTACTTCTCATCATTCTTTTTGACTATCATTATTAATGGGTTTAAAGCACTACGTGCTTTCATGGACTTCCCTCGCGGTTTCTTAAAATAAACTATAACTAAATAAATATTTGTTTAATGGTCTATTTAAACATTTTTAAAATTTCGACCTAACAAATATTTGTGAATTGTCTATATAATAAATATTTGTGGGAATATTTTATTAAAAATTCGACAGTTATATGAGTTACACTTGTGAAAATTAAATATTTATTATTTATCCCCAATATCAACCTTATGCACTGACATCAGCTTTCTGCTTATATTTTACTTTTAACCGATATATATTTTTTATTTTTAGGTAATACAGATATTGTGGAAGGCAATTTGAAACTGATTCTGGGACTGATTTGGTCTCTCATTCTAAGGTACCAAATCGGCAGGACAAATTTCCCGCCAAAAAAGTTGATGCTCTCCTGGCTTCAAGCTGCTCTGCCAAATCTCCACATTGCAAATTTTACTTCAGATTGGAACAGTGGAATTGCTTTGAGGTAGTTTTTAATTCTAAATTTATGCATTAAAATGAGTATTTATTAAAAAAATATTTAGGGAAGTTTAAGAAATCCAATCCATCCCAATTATTAAGAAATTTTACAGGTTACTAGTTAGTTACGGTATTTGCTGGGAATTTTAACTGATACCCAGGCGTGTAATATACTAGGATAACTTTTTTTAGGTGAAGTAGGTAGTCAGTGGAAACCCAGTTTCATCCTAATTTCTAATAGGTTAATCCCAATACATAAATAAATGAAAGAGGAATTAATAATCGGTTAATGGTGATTACTTATACTTAATGACTTTTACTGTCAACTAGGAAGCAATTTATGGTATTTTATCAGCAAACAAAAATTCAATTACTAGAAGAATTAATCAATAATATAAAAGTATTTACTGCCCTGCCAGATTAGCGTCAAAATCTACTGCCAATTTGACATTAATTACAAATTCTTTCCTACACCTTGCTGTCGGTTTTAATAATTTAATATTTAAAAATAAAAATTGCCCAAGTCAATTTTATGATGCAGTTGAACTGCCCAAGGGGAGGAATGGCTTTTGGAAAATCTTAAAAGGCTCTTAATTCACTTAATCAAAAAATATTAAATGGAGTTATACTCAAATATAGATATTTATTTTAAATCTAATATTTAAAAAAGTACCTTATGAATATAATTTTAAATTAATTAACGTAAAATTAAAGTAGAAATATTTGAAAACCACAATAAGGTTTTTTAAAATGTTCTGTAAGTTATAAATGCTGTGCTGCATGCAAGTTGTATTAATGTTTTGGTATTTTGCATCGCAAAAACATAATCATGCTTTCAACCTTAAAGACATATTTGTATGGTTATTAATAATTGTTTTTCTAATGAAAACTTTACTTTGAATACTTTTTTTGATAGTATCACATTTTAACATTTATTGGTTCGATTTTTATTTTAGTGCCTTGTTGGATTACTGTAGACCTGGATTAATACCACATTGGAAATCTCTAAGTATTAAGAACAGGTAATGAGCAGCTGCTCCCACTTTAATAGGTTTATCTGGAGTTGCAATATAAGTTTTTTTTTCTCTAATGGGGCTGCAATATTGGCGGTCACCCTTTGCAGACTCGGCAAATTCCCCAGAGCTAAGAGCCATTTTTTTGTGGCTATAGAAGTATTTCTCCTATCTTTCAAATTGATTTAGAATTTTTTAACTGATGGAATTTTTTTTAATGCAAGTTATCATGAAATGTGTAGGTTAGGTTGGAATTATTTCTAGACAGTAGTGCTTGGGTAGTTAGTGGATATTTTATTTATTATTGTTAAAATATATTTGATAACCTCAAATCAATCATAAATCTTTAAATTATTTGAAATGTAATACAATACTGAAGTTTAAATAGCTAAAATAATTTTTTAGAGTAAAAGATTAGGTATTTGTTTTTAGTCTTAAAAAATGAGTCTTTGGATGATGACAATTGCATTTTCTGCTTAATTTAAATTTATTAAGGAAATTGCAAATGCTGGATAATTAAATTTGCACATTACTCAAGGTATCTGTAGAGCAAACTATTGCACAGAATTTGACCTCATTTGATATAGAAACTGTTGATGTATTTGGGAAAATATTAGGACAATTTTATATTTGAGGAAATTTAGCTCTACATTCGTTTTTTTTTTTTTTTTTTTTTTTTTTTTTGTTGCTTGAAATCATCATAAAAAGAGTTCATAAACATTTATGTTATGAACTCTTATATTAAATATTTTTAGCAATTTTATGAATTTTAGTTTCAAAATATGAAAAAATTTGCACTTTTCATCACCTGCAAATTATGTTTAAGATACTGTCCTTTGATTGGAATTCGAGGTAGTATTTTGTACAGTGATGAACTTAAGCTTTAAAATAAGTGTTGTCTTATGACCATTTTGTAGTTATGATACACATTTTTTACTTATCAAATTGTAAATAATTAAAAAATAATGAAAATAATATTACTTAATATTATTTAAACTAAAAATTTGTTATGTGTTGGGAAAGTATTATTTTCCAGATATTACCTCAACCCAGCCTAGTTTTTCTATTCATTAAGCCACATATTTATTTTATTTCCAGCATTGAAAACTGTCGTACAGCTATGCATTTGGCTCAAGACGAATTCAATATACCTATGATTCTTACACCAGAAGATTTAGCTAGTCATAATTTAGATGAATTGTCTGGTATGACATACTTATCATATTTTATGAAAGATGACAGCCCTGGATACAAAGCTACTCTTGGGTGGGTTCAGAAGCAACTGCCACAATTCAACATTCGTAATTTCACTGTAAGTGTATAGAAAAAAAGTCTTGATGAAAATAGTTTTGTATAAATATTTTTATTATTTATTAAATTTTGTTGTATAAATATTTTGCTAAGTACTTTCCATGATAAAAAAATGGTCAGGTGGTGCAAATGTCTTAACAAAAATTTGTTTTATTTTCAATATATATGTTTTCAAATAAAAAAAACTTAAATTAAAGATATGGTTTGCAATTTTTTACTATCCTACATAAAAATTTGACTTTTAAAAGTTAAACCTTGTAAAGATAAGATGCTATTATCACAAATTTCTCAATCTAAAAGCTTATGGTACTTTAGTGTGTATGTTGATACCATTTGTATACCAATGCATATAAATATGTCTATATAAACATTCAATATAGTAAATATGCATAGGTAAAATTTGTATTTTTTTAACCCTTTCAGTCCTAGTGATGCCATTTGGCATCATCACTTTGAATATATTTTTCCAAATGTTTATGTCCCGAAGCGACATCCAAACACACATCATTCGATTCTTCATACTTTGTTCTATTCGACAATATTTTACATTAATCTCAATAGAAGTCAGTACTACTATTTTTTTTTATTTAGAAAATAGCTAGCAAGCGTTTCACCTGATTTTTGAAAGTTCACTTCAGTTCCACATATTTAAAACACAATTTAAACTATTTCGGTTAAAATAATTGCTAATTTTTTTTTAATAATATGGTGAGATACCTTAAAATATATATCTCGAAGTGTTTTTAGATTATACATACAATTTTTATTTTGTTGTTTTCCACAGTTATAAAATTTTGGCATTATTTTAAAAACCATATAAAAAATTAAAATGATTTTTTTTCCTATGGAACTCTTATTTTTGTCCTAAAATAAGATTATTTTGCGAATATCAGATGTTTCTGTAGTGTAGTAAATTTTTGAGACTGAAAGGGTTAATCTGAAAATTAATTTTTTTAGACTGACTGGAATGATGGTCTAGCATTATGTGCTTTAGTTAAAGCTTATGGAGCTCATGTTCCAGACTATACAGAATTAAGAAAAGATCGGTCATTTTGGGAACAAAATATTCAACATGGTAATATCTTTTGTTGTTCGTCTTCCTACACTTTCTCTTTCTAAAGTCATTTTCCTGTGTCATATTTTTTCTGTGCAGATAGTATAACTGTGCGCTTGTGCATATTCTAGAGAAGACACAGGGGGGTAAAAGAATGACTCTCCCCCCCCCCATCATGTTAAGAAGTTGTGAAAAATAAAACAGTATCAAAATTACTTAATTACCAGCCATTTGTAAGAGTTTATTGAGAAAAATTGAGTTTGACTAAAAAAAAAATTGCTGAAAAAAAATAGAACAACCCAAAAATGTATCCTTGTTCATGAATTACAAAAGTGTAAGCAAGGTCTAAAACTTTTTTTAAAAAAATTCTAACCATAGACTCCAATTTAAAAGCTTCTTAAAAAGCAGAATTTGTATACTGTTTTATTCTACACAACTTCTCAACATGGCTGCCGCACTAGGTCAAATTCCCCTCTTAGTTTTTCATTATGAGTCTCCTCTAGAAAGTAGACAATAGAGCACAGTTTTACTATCTCTATGATTCTTTCATACATTAAGCAGGCAAGCTATTCATTTTATTACCAATCTTACAAATGTCCCACCCTACCTAATGCAAACCTTTTGGCTAACGCTTAAACATGCATTTTTACAAGTTTATGTATAATGTTTTGTGATAAATGTTTTTAGGTATTATTGGGGGTGAAAGTTTAGGTGTCCGTCCACTTTTGAAGCCCAAAGAACTATCTGATCCTGAAGTAGAACACCTTGGCGTGATGGCTTACATTGCTCGGTTTCAATGGGTGAAGCCAATCAAACGGCTACAAGACAAAATCA
Source organism: Hylyphantes graminicola (assembly GCA_023701765.1). Lineage (NCBI taxonomy): Eukaryota > Metazoa > Arthropoda > Arachnida > Araneae > Linyphiidae > Hylyphantes > Hylyphantes graminicola. Next base: position 40,480,107 of record CM043122.1, on the reverse strand, counting down.
GCATTTCAGGAATCAATTTAAACAATGTGCACATCGACAAACCAGTATGTATGGATACATTTTATTAAAACTTATTTTGTTAGTTATATAATCCAAAAACTATTAGACATATACTTTTTCTTTCCCTAGGCAAAATTTAGAATAAACTTTTTAGATAATATTGTTGATGAAAAGAAAATAAGGGTAGAAGTTAGACATGAAAATAAAAAGCTAGATTGCCAGCTGTCATTTTCTAAAACTGGTGGAAGTGGTTCTTTCACACCTACAAATATTGGAATACATGAGGTGGGTAATAATTAACCTAAATAATTTTAAAATTTGTTTAATGTATTTTTTATTACATTGAATTTTTTTTCCGCATAACAACCAAAGGTTTAAAAGCTTATCTGTTTTAAAGTTGTTGCTTAAAAAATTTTGAATGCTTTGCAATAGTCGATTAATATGTAAAAGCTAAGTAGCCATTAAGCAGAGTTTTAATGGCAATAGCTGAGATTTTTACAAAAAATATTCATATGAAAAGTAGAATAGAATAGCATTTTATTATTTTTAACTTAAAAAAATTAAACAAAAAGGTGATTTAATATTAACTACTTGTTTGTCAAGTATTTGTGACTTTTTGTGCATATACCATGATGTGTTATTAAATTAGTCAACCAGTCATATGGTGTTAAAATTATATAAATTTAAAACTTTTATCAATTCATTCCAATGAAACTTGATGTTAAAACAAATAAAGAGACCATACTTACAAACAAATAACAGAAGCCACCATCTTCAAAAAGAATACAAAAATTTGCAAATTGATTTCTAAAAATGTTGATTTGTAAGATCTTTCTTATCTTTACTTACAGTTATTGGCATTTTATGACGATGCTTTGGTAACTGGTTGCCCATTGCATATTAAAGTCCATCCTGATATTTCTAAGATTCTGTATTCCGGTATAGATCCTTGTGCTTTAGGATTAGTGGTTGAAGTTTTGGTGAGAAAACATTTGAAATATATTCTGTGCGTAATTTAATTGTACATTTTTCTAAATTATGTACTAAAAACTTATTGTATATTGAATAAACGAGTTGTATTATACAAAAGGTATGACTGTCCTAAATTATGTTTTTAATAACCATTAGATAAATATAAAGGCGAGCTCTCATCATCCTGTGTCTAAAGTTTTTTTCACCTTTAAAAAAAGAAACATTACAAAATTTACTAATTTTTTTTTTAAAGTTTTGCCGATAACTCCCCTCTTGTACATCTTTTTGAACATTGCCTAAAACTCTATGAAAGAATAAATTCTTTAATTTAAAAAAAAAACTACCTTAAATTAAAAATTTAAAAAAAAGGTGAAAAAAATTAGCTACTTTCTGATGTTAAATGTGACATAGGGGAGAGTGTTGTACCTTGGGACGCTTGTACCTTGGGACACTGACAATTTCTAAGAATCTATTGGCAATATTCATACATTGTTTATTTCTAATAGTAGCCTTAACCAACAGACATCATCAAAATAAAATTTAACACTAGCATCATTGAATTGATGAATTGGTGACAAAAAATATTTCATTACCCCAAAGTAAATTTTTCTCATTCTAATATAATTTTTTACCTTTGTACTTTTACAAAAAGTCAACTGCATTTTATTTTCTTCATAAAAGAGAAGATTTTAAAATATTTTGGTTATGAGAAAATAATGATAATGCATTTAGATTGGCCACTATCTTGCTTTTATTTAAACCATGTAGTGTGTTGTACCTTGGGACAGTAAAGCATATTGTATCATCATATAATGTTAAATAATTTGGACTTGCAATTTTGCTGTATAATTTAAATTATTCCTGAATTATGAAGTTTTATTAGTGTATTTCTTTGAAAAAACAGTAAAGTTTGTTTCCTGACACAAATTAGTTCCAGTGTATGACTATTGACTGAAAAATAAGGTATGTCCCAAGGTACAACATCATGTTGTACCTTGGGACAGTTTATCCTCTCTACTTTAAATGAGTGGCAATTTTTTAATTTCAAGCTGCCAAAATTTAAAAATATATATTATAGAGGAATATATTGGTGTGTTGAAATGCTGCTTTTAAATTTTTATTTTGACTATAATTATCGAAGAAAAAAATTAAAATGTAAAAATTGTCCCAAGGTACAACACTCTCCCCTATATGGGACCATTTTTGGTAATTGTAATCCATAATCTCTCTTCAAGTGTTGTACTGACAGAGTTTAATTAAACACAACAAAAAAAGGATTAAAACAAAAAAAGGGTAAAAAAGATATAAGGTAGGGTACGGTGGGGTAAGTGGGCCACCTTTTTGGCATAATTCGACTTTAGACCCTCATACCCCTAGATGTAATCGGCCTAAAAACTTATTATTTTTTTTTGTGGTTCATTCTCTCATATGTTATTACTGTACTCAAGACAACCTTAACACAAATTGGCAAAAAATAAATTTAAAAAATGTTTTTCTTTTTGGTCATCCGAGTGGCCCACTTGCCCCGCAAGTTGGGGTAAGTGGGCCACCACCCTAATATATTTTTACACATAACTTTTAGAGATATGGTGGGGCAAGTGGAATAATCTACATGAATTTTTGAGCTTTTGAAAAAATAAGTAATGATGTATCTTTAATAGTTCCTCCATAGCAACTTTTTCTGGCATGCAAGCTTACTACAAGAAAAAATACGTTAATTTTCATCTTGTCATTTATGCATGTAGTGTTAAAAAAATTTTAGGGCTACAGATTTTAAACTGGCCTATGTCAATGAATAGGACTATGAATAGTGAATATGACTAACTCTATGAATCAGTGAATATGACTTTTTTTATGTATATTAAGGAGTTGGGGCAAGTGGGCCACCCCCGGCCCACTTACCCCGCCATTGTGGTGGCCCACTAACCCCAAACGTTGGGCAACTGGGCCACCCCAATTATCTTTTAACCTAATCAACATCACAAGTACATGACACTACATAAAGATACTATGTTTTATACATTTTCAAAATATATAACATTTTGTTTTGTATCATGAACCGTTTGGAAATAAATTTTTAAAAAAATAGTATGATGGCGTGAATTACGAAAAGATGCAATTTTAAAAATTTTCACAAAAAGGATTTTACCTTGTTACATACTTAAATGAAAATGATGCCATCCTGCATCTATAGGGGTAAATACGTAAAAATATTGTAACAGATTTTTTTTACGTCCATAATTAGAGAAATGCCAGGGGGGTGGCCCACTTGCCCCAATGGCCCACTTACCCCACCTTACCCTACTATTAAAACTCAGTATTTTGGGTACAGACCTAACTCAATGCACAAGTATCAACTGTAAAACTTTCTTAATATTTATCCCTCTAATTGAGTTGTTTGCAACATTTTTTTTAGCCATGCATATTGCTGATCCAGCAGAATCCTTTATTGTTAATCATACGTTGTTTTTTTGAACAATTTCGTAAAAAAAAAATTGTCTAATCCATTTTTTAAAAAAATTAACTAGAGTAAAGTTCTAGGCCAAAAACTGGAAATGGGCAAATTTTCAAATGTTTTTCAAGATAACAGATTTCAAGATTTTTCAAGAACATTAGAACAAAGATTATATAAATTTGCAACTCATAAAAAACATGTTGGAGGGTCCTTTTGTATGGTATCTTTTGAGCCTCTAATTGCTGAACTATTAGCTGTTTAAACTTTATAAATCATATTTCTGTAAGCCTTGGTAATTTTTAGTCAGGTTTACAGATGTTTAAAAATGTGTCTTTAATAATAAGTTTATTGTTGTTTTTTTAGTTTGACCTAGGAGGAACTAAATTAATATTTTATATAACTATTGAAACCTTAAAAAAAGTATTGAAACATCTAAAAAATGCATATTTTAATTGATATCTCTTATGTAGTAATTTTATTTGTGAAAATTTTAGATTAATTCAAATGGTGTGGAAAATGGAAACATGGTGTTTGAAGCACAAGCCCCTTCAGGAAAATTAAAGAAATGTTCTGTTATCGAAAATGCAGGAGTTTACACTGCTACTTTTACTACTGACGAAATAGGTTAGTAAATTTTGCGTTTTGATTAGGTATTTCACTGAGCATAAGGGCAGTTCTGCCGTAAGTTTGAATTTCAGTTAAAGGAACTTGTGAAAATAAAACTCGTAATGTTACTTCAAATGTGGTTTAAATGCTTATTATTGTTCAAAATAACACAAATTTTGTTAAGCAAAGATTTACATTAAAAAACTGGTCTCTTGGTGGTTATTTTAACAGTACTTGTTTAACCGATAATATAATAAGTTTTTTTTAATTGATAAAGTTTTAGAACAATATAAAGTAAATGGAAAAGAACTGATATTAGAATGGAATTGGAGAAGGGTAATTCTACCCTAATCTTTCAAGTCAATCAACTTTGTATATTTAACAATTTTATGAATTATAAAAGTAAATAAAACTTTTATTAGCCAGTTTTTTAAAATTATTTTAAGAGAAAAAACTATCTCCAGTTAGAATCAGCTTCACAGTTCACGGAAACAGTATTTTTTCCTTTGGGGAAAATAATCGTGTTAAGAGAGTTGAAAAGAACAGTCGTGCTACCCACCTACAGATTTATTAGAGTCAGCAGATTCATTGCATTGTAAGGAATCCCATGATCGCCCTCTTGCATTTTTACATTTTCTTAGAGTTTAGTTTTTAGTGCTCTTGGTGTGTTTTCTCTCTTCAGTTCTATTTTTTAACCATATTTTTTAGTTTCATTGTGGTTAATAATTATGATAAAAAAGAAATCCCATTACTGTTAAATGCTTATGGAGATCTACGCATGAGTGTTATGACACAGTAAGATATCACGAGGTTCACAAAGAACTTGCAGAAAGAAATTTTTGCAGAACTACATACTCAACAAATCAAGAGTAAATTTAAAAAAATTAAGATCTGAAGATTAAAATTAAAAATTAACTTCAATTTCCTAATAATCAGTGTTGCTTCTGTTTAGAATTCAAATAGGTTTAATATTTTGCAAATAAAACTGTTTTTGAGCACCGAATTAGGCAGTAAACAGTTCTAATATAATTTTATATGGTTACCATTCTAAATTACTTTTTACTCTATCAAACTAAATACTTTGTTGTTGTTTTATCTAAGGCTGTAATTAAAAATTGTATTTGACTGTAAATTTGTATAAATTTAACATTGCATGATTTAAATTTTAGGAGAATGGAAAATTCTAGTTACTTATGATGGACGTCATATTCATGGTAGTCCATTCTCATGCTATGTGTATGATCCTACTAAAGTCAAAGTAAGATTATTCTGTATATTTTATCAAAATTAACAATGAATATACATGTTAGAAAGTTACCTTAAAAATTTTAGAAATTATAATGACACCCTGTATGCAAAAATACAGAACATCTCAAACTCTTAATCAGCGATAGTAAGATGATTCCGGATATGGGATTTTTCTGTATTGTGGACTATTTTTCCAATTTTTAATAAACAAATTAAAATAAATCGAGCTTTAGATTATTGAAAAATTTGTGTGATTTCCGGAAATTATTTAATATAACTGCATTATTGGTTAGATGGTCGCCTTAACAGGATTTTTGCATTTTCATAATTATGCAAAGTTAAAAATATTCATTTTTTAAAAAAAAAATTGCGTACCAAGTTATGTTAAGATTTTTCTTTCTAAAGCTTACTTACAAAGTAAAAAAAAACTTATTTCTATCCTTCTGCATCTAATAGACAAGATTTTATGTTTATAAAGGATATCTGTGTTATTTGAAATGTTTTAATAAAAAAATATTACTCTTATTGAACATGTTGTAATCAGCTTTTTTTTTTGTCAATGCAACTAATCGCAACCTCATAATGTATATTTCAATCTTCTTGCGTTTTGTGTTTAAATAATCAAAACCTTAAAAACTATTACTGAAACATTTTAAATATTTAAGCTTACTGTTGTCTGTATTTGCACTTTTTCCGTATGATACAAGTCTGAATTTCAGATGTTTGACTGTAGCATATCTCTATAATGTTTGTCTGAAAAAAGTAAAGACTTATTTTCCCAACATAAAATTACAGTACAAAATTTGAAGTAATTTTTTTTTACTGTAGTACCGTACACTACAATAAAATTGAAAATGATTAAAACAAATATTTTCATACATTCATGAGGATAAGAATAAACCTAGTATGTGTTACAAAATATTTTTATAAGTTAAATGATTTGATAACTACTCATTAAAAGGATTCAATTAAATAAATTATGAATTAAGAAAATATATCGGTAGTGCTTATTAAATAAATTTTATGCATATAGAATTTTATCTAATTTTTATATTTTTATAGTTGCAAGGACTAGGAACTGCTATAAAAGGAAAAGATAAGACATTTATGATTGATGCAAGTGCTTCTGGCTGGGGCGAGCTAAAATTAGAACTTCTTTATAATTCGATGTCTATTCCTGTTTCAATTGATGAACAAGGCAATGGCATTTATATGGTAACTTTCCAGCCTCTAGACTGTGGAAAGTATCAACTAAATGTTGCTTTTAATTCAATTAATATCAAAGGTATGCTAGATGTTTTACAATATTATTAAACACATTTTTTCATTGTTTTTAATAATAAATTAAACACATTTATTTTCCCTTTTAGGATCCCCTTTCATTTTCAAAGTTGTTGAAAGTGAAAAAGATTTGAAAGGAAGTGAGCATGATAATCATGTGGAAGACAGGTTGCGAAAAGACAAATTTTTGTCTTCGAAAGAAATTCATCGAAGTCATCTACCATTTGAAGGCCATAATATTTCCCAAAATAAATCAGGAGAAAATGGTATACTTACCAAAACTAATGAAGTTTCCAAACATACCTTTGGTAATGGTTTTACAAGTAGAGATACCCATCTGTCATCGAACAAGAAAACTCTTAGTAATATTTCAAGTCAAGAAAACTTAAGTTTCCATCAACGAGCTGAGCTAGTTAACAGTAAATTAATGGCCCATAAAGAAAATGTTAAAACTTCGAAGGCACCTGCACCTCCGACACCTAAGAAACCTATTTCACATGAAAGCTCTTTCAATATGAAATTAAAAGAAGAGGAAAGACTCAATATTTCTAAACAACAAACCAAAATCTTTCAAGAAAACACATTTGATCAAATTATTTCCAATCGCAACTCTACTCAATTTTCAGGTCTTCAAAAGGTTTTGTCTGATAGTACTGATAGTGTAGGTGCGAAACCTAAAGTACATTTGAAAAAGGGAAAAGATCCTAAAGAGTTTGATAGCTCTGTTAACAACACAAAGCATGAAATAAACGATTATGGATACATGTTGTCAAGTAAGCATAAGAAAGAGGCCATAGACATTTCTCAAGTTGTAACTGAAGGTGAAGGTTTGAAATTAGTTCCTGTAAAACAACCTACTACATTTTCCTTGCAAGCGCCATGGCTAAAACAAGATGATATCCAAGTTACTGTTACTGGTAGGCATTCATTTCTAAGAGATACTAATGAATTACTATTTATTTTGTATATTTTATTCTCATTAAGTTAATAAGAAAGATAATTTAAGAATGTTGAATCAGTTATGATTCGCTACTAAGCCAAAGCTAGTTTTGGCTTTTACCACCAACCTTTGTAAAACAAAATTCCCTTTTTTACATAATTTTTTTTTATAAATGTTTATAGTTTCTGTCAAAATTTTATGAATCTTTTAATACTAATTTTGTTTTACTTACTTTTCTTAGCGCCCTCTGGAAGAGAAATTCCATTTAGGTTAGAATTTGTAAATCCTGGAAGATATCAAGTAGAATACATTACTCCAGAAGTGGGAGAACATTCAATTGAAATAAATATAGCTGGAAAACGCCTTATTGGAAGTCCTTTTCAATGCTTTGCATATGATGTTTCACAAATTAAGGTTGGGAAGATTCCTAATGGTACAGTAGGAAAACCTGTTGAGTTTGAAAGTAAGAAATAACTTTTGTGTAAATACTCACCATAATTTAAAAAAAACATTTACTTTAAGTAAATTTTATCTTAATTTGTAGAATTTTTGTTTAAAACTTATAAATACAAATTTAAATATTGTTTCAGTTAATGGTGCTGAAGCAGGATCTGGAAATTTAGAAATTTTAGTTAATGGAGGCCGTGTAACTAGCAATGTGAAAAGCCTTGGAAATCACTGTTTCTTAGATTCTTTTATTCCTCATACTTCTACAACTCATACCATTGAAATGAAGTTCAATGGCCATCAAGTTCCAGGTAATCAATTTATAACTAGTGGAGTGCAGGAAATCCACAGTTCTAAAATCTAAATAGTTTTGCAGATTGAAAAGTTATCAGTGATTTGATTGGCAAGCTTTTATGGAGACAAAGTTTTCAATAATATAATGTTTAAAATTGTTTTTGATAACAAATATAATTGTGTCAATTTTACCTTTAAGTCTAATGAATTTTAAAATTTGCTTAGGGAATTTCTTCCATTCTATGTGGACTTTTTACCTTCCACTGTGTAATCAGAACACCATTATATGCATTCAGCATTTTTAAAGTATCTAAACTTGTTGGAACTCTCTCAAATTTTAAGAATTTTTTATTAAGTTCTTCTTACAATTTATTAAAAGTTTTTAATAAGACTTCCGTTTATTCATCTCAGGATCACCTTGGAAATGTGAAGTGAGTGAGACAAGTAAACCATTATCTGTTAAGGGAGAAGCTCTGAAATCTTTCAGCACAAGGCAGCCAGCATCATTTGAGATTGCAGCATTTGGATACTCTAAAGAAAATGTTAAAGTGAATGTGTATGGTATGGGATTTTATTGTTGAATTTAGTTTCTGCTAAAAATAAGGTTTTTAATTTAATACTAATTCTAACAACTAGAAGTTTTAACATGCATTACTAAAATATATACATGACTGTAAAAACTGCTCATGTTTTTCCTACATCAAGTATTCTTGGATAATTTCATAGTTATTTACTTTCCCTTAGAAACAAAGCTTGATTTTTAAAAATTTATTTTAAGCATTTTATGAACTTATTTCTGTGGTACTTATTCAATCAACCCCCGACAATTCATTTTATTGAATTCTTGGGTAATTTCACTTGACTTATATTTCTTATTCGTCACTTGACTTATATTTGGAAAGTTAATGAATGGATCCCAGCTGGTATGGTGGTTTCAGCCCTCGCTTGTCAAGCAAATGGTCCCATGCCTAAATCCCAGATTAAGGCTTGGATATTTGCATTGTCTCGAGTACACACAGAGAACATGCTTGTTGAATCTAGAGTTATAAAAATCATGTGTACCTAGCAATGTAAAATGCTTTGAAAATCACTGTCTCTTAGATTCTTTAATTCTTCATACATCTACACATCCTTACTATTGAAATAAAGTTCAATGGTCACCATTATCCATATTTTGGGATCATCCTGCACAATCAAATAACTTTATCATTTTTCTTAAATAAAAAATATCACACAATGTTTGTCCAAAAATATTAGAATAATGTTTATATGTTTTACACAATACATCCTAACTGCACACCTTTTATCCTTACTGAAGCTGTATATTCAATGCTCAGTATTTAAAGCCTAATTAATAATTTAATATTTCTCAAAGATTAGTTTATCATTTTATGCGCAAATGTTTGGTTTTTGTGTATTGATGAACAAAAAAAATTTATTATAATAATTTAACAAAAAATGTTTTTTTTATATATTTTGTTTTAAGGTCCGACCAAAACTCCAATTCAACCAAAAATCTTTGATTACAATAATGGAGTATTTAGGGTGGAGTTCAATGCATTTGAAGTTGGTATGATTCTTAATATATTTTCCTCAACTAATATTGGAATTACATTATATATTAATATGTATTATGGTTAATAGGAAAACTGAAAATCATAAATAATATTGTTTGAATATGAGATTTTATGTTTAAATTTTAACTACATGGCTGAAATTTTTAAAATCTTGCAACTACAAAATTTTTAATAATTAAGAAAATTCTTGTTTAGTAATTTGTTAACTTAAGATACTCATAGTAGTTTGTTAATAATAATATCTATTTTTAGCTGCATACTATATTTTTTTTATCCTACATGTTTTTTTCTTATGTCTGATGATAATTAGTACCATAAAAGTCATTTTTCTTGATTTCTATCAATCAATCTTTACCCCATTACCTAGTCCTGGTCTAAGGGACAAAAAGTTTCTTACTTAAATTGAAAAAACTCAACTCCTTGGCGCAATAGCCCATTATTGGACCAAGGCCTGCCATGCTCATTTCAGCTTTGACCAGGGGCTCTGGGGTTTGTGACCAGGGGCTCTGGGGTGCTAGGCATATCTCCCGGTAAAGTGGTCACATGGAACCCCCAGTGTTTAGTTCCCAAGCATGCTTGGTACCCTTCTTACATAAACACACTTTTTTTTCATCTCATCTATATGCAAACCTGTAACCTTGGAAAAAATGAGCTTTTAAATATATTTTTTCTTATAACTTAAATTAAGCTTTTTTTATTCTTAATTATACTATTTCCTCTCATTTCAGGAAATTATACCATTGAAACACTTGTTGATGGTCACCATTTACCAGGTAGTCCATTTGCTACCAAAGCATATTCTTCTGCACAAATTCATGTTTTAGATGCTCCTAAAACATGCACAGTTGGCCATACTTGTCAATTTCAAGGTATTAATCTATTTTTGTCTAAAACACTATACCAGTTAATAATATAAAGAATGAAAGATTAAAACTATGAAATAATTGTATTTGTTGTTAATTTATTTTAATAAATATGTGTAATTTTGTTGTTGTAAGTTATTATTTGGTTGTAGAATTATTTAGTAAGATATTCTTAACTAACTAAAAAATTCTTTTAACTAAAAATCTGTTTCTCAGTTGATGCATCTCAAGCTGGTGAGGGACAATTAGAAATATCAGTCAATGATGGAAAAGTTCCAAATGATATGCAAGTTCTTGGAAATGGACGTTGCCTAGTGAGCTTTGAACCACATTCTTCAGGACCACACAACATTGATATAAGATTCAATGGTGAAAATGTGCCTGGTAAGTTACACTAGAACACCAAAATTGTTTTTTGTTGTTGTTGTTTAAGAATTCAAATTTTTGAATACTAATTTTTTAGACTAAATATTTTATCTGACATTTCATTCACAACAGAACAGATCCTGAAATGGCACAGTTTCATTGAATATTTATTTTTTAACATAAAACTGAGCTTTAATTGTACTTTTATGTTTGTAGGTAATTTGCATCCTAGAGTCATTAGTCAATTTGAACATACAAAAATACTGTTATAGCTACATGCCTATTTTTTCTTATCTAATCAACATGAAATTTTCTCTGGCCAAGTCCCATAATGCTGTTGTTTCGGGCGATGCATATCACATTTTTTAAAGGACAATTTTTGTATACATTTGTCATTAATAAGTTAAAGATTATTTGTTTTTATTTTTTTTTGTCCCCATACACTCAAAAGTATTGAAAAAACTCATCCTAATAGGGTGTAGGAAGGAATCAATTTAAAGATAAAAAAAAGTCCAGCCTTTGTGAAACGTTGATAAATTATTAGTACAAAGAATTATTAGCACAAAGAATGAAAATAAATTACTAGCTGAGCAATGACTATAATTTAAAAGAAACGAAACTATATATTAAAAAATATTTCCTGCTCAAATAAATGGTTTAAAAATCATCGTATTAAAAAAATAGGACAGAAATATCAAATTTATTTGAAACTTTCAAAATGTCATGGTATTCAAATTCGCTATATCACAAGTCAATTGAAGAGCTTAGTGGAAGAATGTGCTAAGTGACAAAAAGGTGAAAACAAGATAATGAGCTTCAAAGTTTAACTTTACTCTCATTCACAAAATCATGGTTTTTTCGACATGCTTTTTTTGTTTGGTTCTTCAAAATGCTTGGTGTCTTTTGGCTTAGCCGTACTTTACGTAATAACACATTTACAAAACTCCCTTGACGCCTCCTGCACTTGGCGCCTCCTGCACGTTCTTCCTCTGAAGTACTTCAGATTTTTTTTTTGTTTAGTGAAAGAACTGCTAAGTGACATTTTTTAGGTAAATTTGATCCATACAAGTTTCATAATTAATGTACTAACATTCCAATTTTCAAAATTCTTTTTTTGCTTGGAAGATAGGACTTCATAGATCTCTTTTTTAATCGTTTGCCTGTCTCCGTCCGTCCATATCCCCTTCAATTTCCGATCCAAAGTGCACCATTTTGAAATTTCTTTTTTTTGGGTTGGTTCGAACCTAAAACATTAGATGACTACAATGTTAGTGTTTGGCCACCGTACGTCTGACTGTTATTTTGCTTCTGTCCGTACATCCTACTACCTCCCCCCCCCCCCAACTTCTTTTGTACCCGTCCAATTTTTAAAGTTATTGCTTGTTTCAATTACGTAATATAAAATATAAGATAATAAAAGTATTGCGATGGGGGTCAATAATAAAAAAATGAAGACTTTGTGCTTTCTACACGTTTTGGTGCTCATTCTAAAAAAAAATGGGGGATTTTTACATTGATCCGTCTGTCTGACTGAAACTACTTACAGTTTGAAATAAAAGAGCTACAGACTTCAAATTTAGTACATAGGTTCCTAGTTCATGTTGTACATCATTTAAAGGTTTTCGAGAAAATTGCGCATGCACAAGTAGAGGCTGCTATAAACTTTTTTTAGTTTTAAAGGTATTGCTGAATAACGAAAATAGATACAGACTTCAAATTTGATACACGTGTTCCCTGTACTAGTCAGACGTCAAAAAAAAGTTTTCTACAATATTGTGCATGTGCAAGGAGTTGCTGCCTTAGAACTTTTTAGGTTTGAAAATGATTGAAAATACTTTAAAGGTATATGATGACTTTTAAATGAGCGTATTGATTTATTAATCGGTAATTGAAAGTATTGTAGTGTTACACATCCCTATGATTTTTTTAAGATATCAGGCACCTATCTTATACTTTTTGTTGGTCCCTCTGCCCCTACTATAAGAATTTCTTTGAGTATTTAAGTTAAGAAGGTAGGTTATATAAGTTATTTTAGAACTTCTTGCTTAATGTTAGATGAGTTAGTTTTTAATTGAAAATATTTTTCAAAAAATACATTATCGCTGAAACTATAATCTAAATACTTTGAATAATAATAAGACAAATAAACTTAATAAAAAGTATACAAAAAGATAGTAAAAGAAGCACAAATGCATGTGAATAAAATAAATATTAAATTTAAAAGGTTTATAAAAAAAAGATAATAATGCAAGATGTAAGTTTGTGCAATATCAATTCTTAAATTAGAATAATCGAATTTAAAAAAGAACTTTGATATTAAAAAAAAGTAAAAATAAATTGTATGGCAAGATATAGATCGTAAGGTTATTTACTTTTTTCTTTCTCCTTTTCAATTAAGGGTTTAATCAATTTTAAGAAATCTACTTTAATTAACAGCATTTCTACAACAGTAGAACATGATAATTTAAACAATTTATTTTTACAATTGTGGTACATGGTACATTTTTAAAGTCATAGATATTTTAATAAATATTAAGAACTTATAACGTTTTATACTTTGTCACTTTATTTTTACATCAATTATTATAAAAATATTTTAGTTTTACATAACAAACAATATCTTGATTAAATTTGTTCTTACCATATAAGCTGCTATTCGCACATTCAAGCAAAAATTAAGCTTTCCGATTGCTTCTTTATTCCATTTTAATAATTTTAGAAGTTTAGGACATTGCATAAAATGCGTTCAATAGCTTTAGAGATCAAACGTAAAATGCTTTAAATGATTTTAAACTACAAAGAACCATTTATTTTGCTATTAATGCTAGGGAAAGTCATTTTCCGCAAACATGTCACTTAGCACGTTCTTCCACTAAACGATCATTCCGGAATCGGGCGATTTCGGTGGAAGAAAATGCTCTACCGGGATTTAGCGCGTTCTTCCATTGAAGAAGTGACGAAAACACGTGCACCTACCAACTTCGTATGCGAAAAATATACGAAATTGAATGTTTCCTAAAATTTTTTAAGCTGTTATATGTTTAAAGCAGGTAATAACATATCATAGACAAAAATCTCAATTTTTTCAAAAATGTCACTTATCACGTTCTTCCACTGAGCTCTTCAATTGAGTCAAAATATCTTTTTATTGAATTTGTTGTATTTAAATTTTGTTTGTACTTATTTAGAATGGTCTTTTTAGGTTGTCCTTTAGTGATTGAAGCAACTGAATATCCCTTGTTAGTGGAAGTTTCAAGTCAAGACTTAGTGCCAGTAAATAAGGTTGCTCACTTCAACATTAATGTCAAAGGAAGTCGAGAAGCAGATCTCAAAGTATCAGTTACATGTATGTTCAATCTATTATATAATACTATTATACAGCTCCCAAATGTCCTTATATTTCTAACTCTGCAATGGCAACAATCAAGGCATTTTGTTAACATTTTCATTGTAAAAAATTCTTTTATTAGTTTTTAAAAAACAACTTTAAGAGAAAATCATTAAGTTTAATTTTAAACATGTATAATATAAGGGACGTTTAATGTATGAAAATGTTGTGATTTTTTAACACAAATGAGAATCTAAAATTTCTTACAAAAATGTTATGAAACTTAGATTGTCAAGAGTATTTTATATGAAATTTATATTAAGGAGCTATAATTGCATATAAAAACTAGTGTTTCATCGAAAAAATTCTATCCATTAAAACTTGAAAAAAATCAAATATTTCTTAAATTGAATTTTATGTCAAACAAGGGAACCCCTGCTTGCTATTGCTTGCCAACCCAAGAGAACTCTCTTCTCTCACTCACCGTTCATTAACATTGGGAACTGTGCAAGCTGTTCCCGTGGGTTGGCGAGCGATAGCAAGCAGGAGACATGCCTCGTAGTGTTATTACAATTTTTATTATGTGTTGCTCATACGTGTGTTTTTAAATGTATTGCTTAGGTTAAGGCACAATTAAAAGTTGGTTCCATGTATCTTTTAACCATATTAAATGTTCTTTTATAAATACTTGAATTCAATTTTTGCTTTTATAAAACTAATTTAAACTATATGTAATAAATAGTAAACCATTAAATTTTAATTGCCATTTTTAAATTAGCTCCCAACGGAGGTAAAATCCCTGTCAAAATATTTCCTGATGCTAAAAGTGGATTTATTGGAGAGTTTCTACCGAAAGATGTTGGTAAGCTTAATTGCAGAATATTTTGTTAAAAAAAGTGCTTTGATCAATTTTTGTTAGAATTTCTTTTGCTTGATTCTTAAACAAAACTTGCTTTCAATGTGGCTCAAACGTAAATGTATCATAATTGAAACTATTTGTTCAAAACACCTGATCACCCTGTGAATTTATTCATATATAGCAATTATTTTTTTATCAGCATGTTATAAATCTTAAGTCCCTTTTTCAATCAAATTACTAAGTTATTTTCTTTTTAATAGCTTTAAAGTTTTATCTATTATAATTTTTTTTTAATATAACTATATTTTTCATGCATTTTAAAGCTTAATATTAAGTTCAGCATTTCTATATTGTTCATGTGGTTGTTTAGTCGATTTAATATGACTGTATTAGGTATCCTGTCTTTCTGCAACACTAATAAAAATTTTATCTGTTATGTAATTAACTATGTAACTCAAGAAATAATGGAATTTTATAGGACATCATTTACTATCGGTTGAATATGGTGGCAGGAAAGATGGTAGTACTCCATATACTATTAAAGTGTATGATGCTTTGCAAGTTAAACTAGGCAGAATTAATGATGGTTTCCTTGGAAAAACATACCAGTTTACAGGTATCTTTTTCTTTTATTATCTATATTTTAAGAAATTGTCTTAAGAGTTCATTTTATTGTTACAGTTGATTCTTTATTGTTTTTGTTAAACATAAAAAAACTTTTTTTTGTATAAATTAATAATTATCTTATTTAATAATTGGACAAAATAAGAAAACTGCACAGAAAAGCTGATTATTTGAATTGTTAAAAAAAATCTTGTGTATATTTTTTAAAAACTATAAGATGGCTTTTAAAAACAATAAATGGATGCTCTTTTTTTAATTTAATTATATTTAAAACTTTTTTAATAATTTATGAAATTTTTGCAGTTGATGCTAGTAATGCTGGTGAAGGCAATCTTGAAATTACTGTAAGTGGGCATGGACGGAATATTCCAACTCATGTTGATCCTTTAGGAAATGCAAAATTTGCAATTTCATTTGTGCCTTCAGAGCTGGCAGATCATTTCATAAGTATTGCATTTAATAAAGAAGTAGTACCAGGTGTGTATCATTTCAAAATTTAATTATAGGCATTTTTACAATTTGCAACACTATATTCATTTCTATATCAAGTGTATATTAGACTTCTGAAATAAATCTAATTTGTCAAGCATACCATCTAATACTGTGGAAAATTTTAAATTAAAAAATATTCTGAAATTTTTTTGAAATTTTATTCCTATTAATAGACAGCCCAAGCTTTAAAAATACAATAATAAAAATTGTCTGCATTAACAAAAAATTGTGCTCAAATGACCCATCTAGTTAAATTCACAACTTATTCAATTGAAACAGCATGGACGAACTAGAAACTAACTGTACAGATGTCTGAAATCTTTACAAATAAAGGTCAATAAAATTGCAACTCATTATGGGATTAAGTATGCAATTAAATTTGGCTTCATTAAAAAATATGTCTGGCAGTACAAAGCATTTATTAAGCTAATCATTTATACCAGCGGTTCCCAGCCTGGGGGAGATCACCCCCAAATGGGCGATTTGTGTTATCAAGGGGGCAAAAAATACTTGAGGGGTGATCAGGAGGCAATGAGTATTCTAAGGGAGGAAATTAAAATAATGTTGTACCTTTATACAGTACCATTCTCCAACCATAACCAAACCAGTCAATTTTTACTTTCAACTCTCTTAAATTTCTAGAAACCAGTAAAATTATCTTAGGGTAAGGTGGGATAAGTGGGACTCCTTTTTGCCATAATTCGACTTTAGATCCTCATAGCACTGGAAGTAATAGGCCTAACAACTTATTTTTTTGTGGTCCATTCTCTAGTATGTTATTACTGTACCCATGACAATCTTAAAACAAATTTGCAAAAAAATTTAATTTTTTAAGTCAATGATTCTGGAAATGCCAGGGGGGTGGCCCACTTACCCCACCTAACCCTACTTAATTATTTCACTTTTGTTCTTTAAAAATACGTTAAAAATGTATGTTTTATGTTTTTTCTATTTTATTTAAAAGTGACCGGATACAGCTTCTTTGGTTGTTTTTATAAACGGTAGTAAGTGTCATAAAACTGCTTTATTGTTATACTTTAACTCAAATTATGATTTGACGTAACATGAAAATGAAAAAGGGCGATTGATGTTAATCAACCTAAAGAACGAGGCGATGGTCCAGAAATGGTTGGGAACCACTGATTTATACCATAATAATCATATAGTAATTTTAATTCTTAAGGGGGTGCGATACCACTGACATTTTTTTTTTATTTTCATACTTACACATTCCAAATTTTTTCGCTTGTTAAGCATGTATTAAAAACACAATTCAGCTATTAAAATTTTATAGATTATTTTGTGTGTTTTTTTAAATTAAATTTTGTTAAATTTTTTACAATTTTTTGATCCCTGCTCCTTTTTTATTTTTCAATATTTTTAAACATAAATTTTTATACAACGTTTGGAAAATAATTCAAACCAAAGTATGGATGTATATTTCAATTAAAATTAACAACTTTTTAAAAAAAAATATTTGTAGCAATTTTGCCAAAAAAAATGCAGAAAAAAAGCAAATTTCAACTTTAAGAATTAAAAAAAAAAATTTGTTTGACAGATATAAAAAATCCAAATGCATACTTCTGTTTAAAATATATTTAACGTTACGTTTATGTTTTTCTGTCAAAATTGATTTGATTGGTTTTATTTACAATGTGTCTCTTCGTCAGGCCAAGATTTGTTGCACTTAAATAGTTTTCCTTTTTCCAAACAATTAACATTTTACAATGTAATTATACTGCTCTAACATCTGTAAATTCAATTGGCACGCTTCAGATCTTGAGTGGCAACAGAAATGCTGAATAAAAATAATTTTTTGTTTAGTCTTGATCAGTGAATCAATTTCACATAGGAACAGAGCACTGGTCAAAGTAAGGGCATTAATAAAAGCTAAAAGGAATTACATTATCTGAAACAAGCCCATTTTGAAAAAAAAATTGGAAACTCTCTTTTCGACCTAGTGTCACAGTTTGGCAAAGTATGCATTATGAAATTTCAAAATATATTTTAACATCGAACTTTGGACCTGTCTAGTTTTTATTAAAAAAATTCTAGCTTTTTTTATTATGAAAGTGTGTATTTGGAAAGAAAAAATTTAATTCCTAATTTTCTTCTTAATTTTAGGAAGCCCATTTAAAGTTAAGATGTCAGATCCTCAAAGTAAAGTGTCTGTAACTACTGCAAACCAATTTTCTGCTGTCAATAAAGCAGTTAACTTTAGTTTGCATGGCCTATCAAAAGACAATCAAAACCACTCAATTGAAGTTGAAGGTAAGTGTTTTCGTTTTTGTGTAATTCATATTTTCTTAATTATTTATAATACTTCTTTTGGTTTCTGATAGTGCATATCTGATATCTTGTAATTATAGCTGCTTTATTTTTTTAAAAAATGTTGTCATTAAATTTTAAAATAGCAAAGAATACTATTTTCCTACAAATTGTTTGTGGTTGAACTTAATAAAAAGCTATCAATTAAATTACTACATTTTCAGGTCCCGATGGAAATGTAATTCCTTACAAATTAAAGGAATTGGCTGACAATTCTTTTAAGTTAGAGTTTACTCCTCAAAAAACTGGTTTGTACATTTATTAAAGTATTGAAATAAATTTTAAAATCTAGTTATCATGAAAATGTGTTATTGTGAAAATTTATTTTATTATTGATGTGCTAGGATTTCTTTTAAAAATAATAATTTTAAATTTTTATTTAAAAATTACAACTTACTGTTTTTTATGTACTAATTTAAATGATATAACTATTTTGTGTTTTATTAATTTTATATATTATTGGTTAGTAAACTTTACTTATTACCAAATTTTCTGTATATATTTTAGGAGAATATCGAACCCATGTTTTAATAAACAATGATCCAGTAGCTGATAGTCCTTTTATTACCAAGGTGTATGACATAAAACAGATAAAGGTTAAAGAAATTCCAAAGGGTATTATTGGAAAACCCGTTACATTTATAGGTAAGCACAAAGTGCACATTTTTATTGATAAGTTTATTAAAATCCTTAGGCATCTGTATAAAATTTTTATGTTGTAATGGTATTTTTAGTGGAAAAACTGAATGCTGGACCTGGCAATTTGGAAGTAGTTGTTAATAAAGGCCAAGTGCCAACAGTACCTCAAGCTCAAAGTCCAACTCAGTATGCAATTTCCTTTACTCCTCAAGATTCAAAGCGTCATGTTATCGATATTAGGTTTAATGGAGAAGCTGTCCCAGGTAATAATTTACTTTGCATATTTTAATTAAGTCCTGTATTCAAAGTATTTTTTATGGATTGCTCATTGAACTCTTTGTGACCTTTTTCTCAATGATTCTTTGCAAAACTTCATTGCTTATGTATTAAATATTCAATTTGTATGTAAAAAATAATAAATTTTTAAATGTTATCATTTTAGGCAGTCCCTTTGAATGCTACATTGTTGATTCAGCACCTATTAAAGTAAAAGGAGACGGTATAGAGAAAGTCCCAGTGAATTGTCCTGCTTCTTTTATTATTGATACTGGTGGTATAGATGTTGGGGAAGTTCACTGTACTGTGATTGGTAAGATTCCTTTTTTTTTATTAGCTTGCTATTTTGACTAATAACTTATATATTCCTTATTATATTTTTTTGAAGAAATTCTGCAATTACTGCTTTAGGTGTATGTTTCAATAATTCTTTTTCTTTTCATGCCATTTCAGGACACAGGTTTGTTGTATTTTGCTTTTGCTAAATGTTATAGTTAATCTTATTTAATGATTTTAAAGTCAATTGTTATAATTGGTAAACTACAATTTAATAAAGAATAAATGAATTTTAAAAAAATATTTTAATAAAATAAAATGTATTCTAATTGAAATCACAGTTTGTACTTAATTGCTTTTAAATCATCATTAAAAATGAGTGTTATAAAATATATCTTGCATGTATTCCTTAAGTTACTGTTGAGAAAATCATACATAATAAACAATTTTATTAATGAATTTTTATTTCATAGGGCCAAATCAATTACCACTGAAATGTTTCTTACATGGAAACTATCACAGTGGATACCGAGTAGAATACACTCCAGTAGATGTTGGTAAGTCAAAAATGCATGTATTGAAAGTTGTCAATCATATTTGCAACAAATCATCATTTAATTATAAATATTCATGATGGGAATAGTTCCTAAGAATGATTAAAATCATAAGTTGATATCATCTTTTATATATTTAATTTCTTTTTCAAGGTGATCATGCTGTTGATGTTAGAGTTGATGGACAGGCAGTGGCATCAAGTCCTTATCTTGTTAAAGTGTACAATTCTCAACAAGTGAAAGTTACTGATGTTGGACCAGGTGTTGTTGGGAAGCCTGTTTATTTTAATAGTGAGCTATATTTTGTTTTACTTTTGATATACAATGCAGGATCAAACTTAAAAAAAAAAAAAACATTTGTGTTTTTACTGAATAATATATATATGTGTCTGTTAAAGATTTAACTACAACAAAATACTTTTTAAAAAACCAGTTATATTGAAAACTATTCTTGAAACTAATTCTTTTATGAGTTTAACAAGTAAATATAATTATTGAAGTAAAGTTAATTAGATCAAACTGTTGGTTTTAGTTGATGCTAGTCAAGCAGGAGCAGGAAATTTGGAGATTATTGTTTCAGTTGGTGGTAGAAATGTTCCTAATTATGTGCAGTCTGAAGGGAATGCAAGATTTCGAGTAAATTTTAAACCTACTGAAGCCCAACCACATATACTAAGTGTTAAGTTTAATGGAGAACCTGTACCAGGTAAGAATAGTAATTATTCAATTCATTCTTTCATTAAAGTTTCACTGTATCTAAAATTTGTTATTTTCTTGTGTTCATTAAAACAGTAAAATTACCGGTGCACATGTACCAGAATACTGCTAGCCTTAGCCAAGTATTGCTTGCCTAATTCAAATATGTGGCCTCATGTGCCACTTTAGCTTTAGGAGACTTCAGTAAGTAAGTAGCCAAATATTTCCAATGACCGTTTGCAAAAATCGAAAAGATTTTGGAGAAATCTTCACTTATATCTAGATTTTTTGAAACAATGTGTTTACTTATGCAATTATTTTGGAAAAGTTATTATTAAACAAAAATTAATGTATCTGAAACGACTATTGTGCAAGTCAAACAATTATTGATAGTAGGTGAATAACTATCTGATGGGTATTCCATATTCTTTTTTGTTGTATAGCATGTGAATATAGTAGTTATAATACTCGTCTTGTATATTTTCTAGGTAGCCCATGTTCTGTGAAAGTAACAGATAGTAGTCAGTCTGTTGTGACAGGATCGTCTTTGAGAATGACTTCTATTGCTCAAGGAGCTCATTTTACTGTTGATACAAGAAGTTTTGAAAATGGAGTATGTAAAGTTGTTGTTACTGGTAAGATGTTAATTTATTTTCATTTTAACTTTTATGGTATTTACTAAAAATGATATAAATTTTAAATATGTTAAAAGTGGTTATGAACAATACACTGTGATCCAAAAGTTTAGACAATGGCGTTTTTTTTAAGAGTAAAATTCAGAATTGTATAGTAGAATCACAAAACACCCCTAAATATATTAAATAAATTTTGAAATGCTATAATTGACACATAATTGCTTGATTTGCTATAAAATAAAATTTTGTATGATCCAAAAGTTTAGACACAAATACGAGATTATGCTAATTTAAAGTAGATAATGGCCTAGTTTCGCATTTTTATTGATGAATTATATTTTATATGATAAATTAAAAAAAAAACAATATCTGGTGAACTAGATTTAATTACAATATTGGTTCAATTTTACACCATTCCGACAATATAGCCATTTTAAATCTTTATTCAAATTATATTTGCTTCAAATGTGCAATTTAACATCTCTAAATGCGAACCAAATGCCTACCAGTCCATCACCTTAAAGTTTTGCTATGAATTTGTGTATTTAGAGACATGCATTGACCAATTTTCCACCTTATGCTAGAGTTTTTCATGGGAAAAAAACGGGTGTTTTCAAAAGCTTTTTTTTTTAATATTCAGCTAAACTAAAAAATTTGTTTAAATAGCACTAAAGAGACCGGTTAAATTGTAACCGGTTCAAAGCTACCGATTTTTTTCAAGAAACTGAAAACTTCAGTAGATTCAAAGAAGGAACTTTCATAATGGTGTATAGTGAATTTACATTAAAATTTCCTACTTTTTTATGTCGTTTTTGAAGATATTTTGGTGTTTTATTTCACATTTTTTGGTTTAGCTGAATATTGAAAAAAAAGCTTTTGAAAACACCCGTTTTTCCCACGAAAAACTCTAGCATAAGGTGGAAGTTAGTAATGGTGTGGAGTGAATTTACTTTGAAATGACCGACTTTTTTTGACGTTTTTGAAGAGGTGACTATATATCTAGAGGTGACTATAAAAAAGAATAATATTTTGCTATGCTGTGATTTTATATGGGAAAGACTGAACTTTTTTTTAGAAAATTGGTCAATGCATGTATCTAAATCCACGAATTCATTTTAAAACTTTAAGGTGATGGACTGGTAGGCATTCGGTTCGTATATAGAAAGGTTAAATTGTACATTTGAAGCAAATATGATTTGAATGAAGATTTAAAATAACTATATTGTGGGGATTGTTAAATTGAACCAATATTGTTTTAAAATCTGTTTAGTTCACCAGATATCTTTTTTTTTTAAAAATTTATCATATAAAAGAAAATATAATTCATCAACAAAAATGCGAAATGAGGCCATTATCTACTTTAAATTAGCATAATCTTGTGTGTCTAAACTTTTGGATCATATAAAATTTTAACTTATGAAAAAAAAATTTTATAGCAAATTAAGCAATTATGAATCAATTATAGCATTTCAAAATATTTATTTAATATACAGTAGAACCTCGATATAGCGACCCATCTTGGGACCAACAACTTACGGTCGTTATATCAAAGGGACGTTATAAAGAATTTGAATTAAAAAACCTCTTACAAACCTATAGAAACATTTATTTTTGTATTTACACTTACTGTGCAGATAAAAATGAAGTAATTGAAGATTGTTTCAAAGTTCTAACAGAGTTCTTATTTATGGCATTTTCTCTTTTTTTTATTGTAGAAAATCTTTGGCATTGTTCTCTCTCACACAGTAGTGACAGCACATTACATTTTCACATCGATAGAAATTTGGCTCCATTAATTTTTAAGAGGCATTTTGTAGACATCCAAATTTTAGCAAGGTCAGTTAGTCCAATGGTCAAATGTGGTGGCTTATTTTCTACATCTATATTTAACAACCAATTATAGAATGCGTAAAAAATTAAACTGACCGTGGCTTCTTTTGCAACACTGGTTGGTCCCCTGTGAATTCCCGGAATTCATCCCTGCCCTGCCCTATTCGCCTATTCATCCATTGTCCGACCCCTTTCCTTGTTTGGAGAGGGCTTTCTTTATTGTCCTCAAACAAAAGCAAACAGGTTCTACTCACTCAAACACTTCCACAAGTTGAAATTTTGAAGCAAATACGAAAATTGCTTCTGGGAGCAAATTTGTGCCTGAAATTTCTAACAAATATTCGGTCGCAATATCGAGAAACTACTTATTTAACACTATTTCTATGGTAAAATGATTGGGACTTTCCGAAGCGGTCTTTATAACGAAGGGGTCACTAAATCGTGGGGTCGCAAAATCGAGGTTCTACTGTATTTAGAAGTGTTTTTTAATTCTATCACAATTCTAAATTTTACGGCTAAAAAACGTCATTGTATAAACTTTTGGATCGCAGTGTATATTCATTACATCTCATGTATGAAAAAATAACTATACTTTTATCTGGAAAGTTAAATGCATAGCCAAAAAAAATATGAATTCATATAAGGTTTTTTTTTCAAGGCAATTATGTTTTTTAAAAATATTTTTCAAAAATTTATCTCATAGGTCCTTCAACTAAAAATGTTCCAGTTATTGTGAAGAAAACATCTAGCACTACATTTGATGTCAGTTTTAACCCCCAAGAGATGGGTAAGCATTCAAACATTAATTCTCCCTGAAATATTAGTGTATTAAGTAGTAGAAACTATATACTATATGATAAGTTAAATGTTTTGTTTATGTATATTTTTTTTTGCCAAACTATCAAAAGAAACACCATAGTTATATTTAATTGCTATTGTGTTTTAGGGCCACATCAAGTTTTAGTTACATTGGATGATCAACCTTTGCCAGGAAGTCCATTTACTTGCAATGTTTATGATGTTTCAAAAGTAAAGGTGTCAAAACTTGTTCCAGGAATCGTTGGGAAACCTTGCACATTTCAAGGTATTTTTTATTTGTAATTTCAAATGTTTGAGTGAATGGCACTGCTCGATATATATGAGCACATTGCCTTCTCTTCCTAATTAGGCTCAATTAAATTACAATATCTCTTATCGCTTTTCTAAAGTTAGTAAATGTTAACAGGTTTTATTAAATAACTTTTTCAGATACATTGCAAATTGTAAGTCTGAAGTTTATCCAGTCTTTTACTTGTTGCATGAAAATATTTAAATATCCTCTTTCTGATCAAATGGTCTAATTAATATAAAGTTATATATGCTTTGGTAAGGCCAAAAGTCCCCTTTAAGACATAACTGTTTTATTTTTTATATGATTAAAAAATTAGATATACAAGTCTGTTTTTAATTATTTATACACTAAGTCTAAGGAAGATAATAGACTATTTAAAAGTATTTATTTCTAAGCTTAATATTGTATCAAATAGTGGATGCATCACAAGCTGGAGAAGGAACCTTGGAACTTGTTGTTACCACAAGAAAGTCATCAGTAAGAGCAGAAGTGTCAATGAGAAGTCGTGGACTTTATGATGTTACATTTGTTCCCCAAGATAAAATATCTCATTATGTTAATATTACATTCAATGCTGAAGATGTACCAGGTACTTAATTTTTTAAAAAATAATTTTTACGCTTTCAGTTTAGTGATTCAATAATATAATGTAATTAGTGTTGTGTTAAATTTGAAATGTGCGATAAAATTTAGATAGCTCTTACTATAAGATAAGTTCTTAATATTGATCAAAGAATATAATTCAAGTTGCTATCTTTTTGTACCACTTAAAAGTAGTGTTACATTTATATAATTATTAAAATGATGTTTTCAATTTAATCAATCTTCTCAAAAATAATTGCTTTTTACTTATGAAATGAAAATTATTTTATTGATTTAATTCTTGTTATATTTTTATTTGTTAGTAGAAGCATTAAATAAGTGAATTCTTTCAGGAAGCCCATTCAAAATTGAAGTTTCTGCACCATCAAGAGGACAAAACTCTGTTATGGCAAATGGAGAAGGCTTAAAACAAGGCTTAGTTGGCTCTATAAATGCATTTGATATTGAAACTAATGGTGTTGAAGGAAATATTGAAGTTAATGTTACAGGTACTATTTTATAATACACACATCTATATTCTTATATTTATGTAGCCCTAATGTGACACTTAATCGCCAATCCAATCATTACTCTTTTTTTTTTAACGATTCATGATTTTTTTCTTTCAAAATTATTCTTTAATTTGCTTACAAAATGTCTGCATAAATAGGAAAATTAATTTTCATATTTAAACAGTTTTCTTTCTCTAAATCTTGTAATACAGGTCCCAATGGTTGTTCAGTTCCAGCATCTGTGCACAGTATAAGACATGATTCCTACAGAGTTGAATATCAAACCCATGAAATAGGAACTTATAAGGTTGAAGTACTCCATCAAGGAAGCATGATTTCTAGCAAGCCGTTTTTAGTGGAAGTATGTGATCCCAGCAGAGTAAAAGTCATTGATGTTGAAGATGGCATAATTGGAAGGGATCAAATTTTCAAAGGTATTGTAAATACGGCCAGTCATTACTACATATATTAATTGCTATTGAAATACAGGGAAAATTCTTACAAAGTTTTATGAACAATGTTCTTAAATGATTATTTGTCAATTTCTCTATAAATAAGTTTATTATTGTTGACATATAATCTAAATAATGATATCCGGCCATTTAATTTTACAGTTGATGCATCTCGAGCTGGAAGAGGAAACTTGAACTTATCAATAACAGCCTCTGGAAGAGAAGTTAAATACAATTTAAGAGAAATCACTTCTGGAGTATATGAAGTTGCTTATATTCCCCATTCTGATCATCCTCATAAAATTGATGTATTTTATAATGGCCACCAAGCACCAGGTATAATCCAGTCCATGGTGTTTTAAACATAATGGATTAAACTTTCATCCTCCCAACCAGAATATTTTGTTCTGATTTTAAAAATTTATGTACTGATGTGGTTATAATTTTTTTTAATGAATATTTTCATCTTATTTGGTTCCATTTATTATTTTAACAGGCTGTCCACAAATCGTTGAAATACGTGACCCAAGTCACTCAATTATAGCTCATGGATCTGGATTGAAATCCTCCCAATGTGGGAAAACAGCTTCTTTTTTTATTGAAACTGGTGGATTTGGTGAAGCCAAAGATTTCGATATTTTAGTTATTTGTAAGTTGATTTAAACAATTACTTCTTTAGTTAATTGTGTTAAACATGTTGATTCATGTTTTTAGAAATAATTAAATGCAAATTGTAAATAAATTTAACATGCTCCTAATTATGCATTTCTGATTATTCATGTGCGTTAAATAATGGTAAAAAATGTTCTGACTTGTGCTATTTCCTCTTCATTTTTGTATGTTGTATGACAGAAATAACACAGTCAAAATAAGTTCCCTAAAAATAATTTTAAGTTAAAACAGTTAGGAAAATGAGGACAAAAAATAAAACAGCATGTTAAAGTGCTTGGATAGTAAGTGGAAAAGCGAATGTAACTGGGAGAAATTTTGGTGTCATCAAGGATCATCTGACTAAATCATCCAGTAAATCAATAGTTTGATGATTCAAATGATGCAACTCATGCTCAATTGTACAAGGTTTCATAAACTTTCATATTTATAAAAATTCTAAATCTAGGAACTATTATGGGCAGCAATATTAAACACAACCGAAAATAACGAAATTACAAACTAAAGAATTTTACCTACTGGCGTTGAAACTGCCACTAAAGTAATAAATAAGATATAAATACAATATAAAAAATTATAAAAAGATTTTTAACTTATTTTAGTAGACTTTTTAAAACACAAATGTACAAGGTATGTTGTAATATAAAACAAAACCTTAAGAATAATTTTTTATTATAATTTTTTTGCATATTTTGTTATAGTGTATGTATGTTGAAATAAAAAAAAATATTTTTTGATAATTAACATCAATTTTTTCTCACTTTATTGTCTTCAGCACCTCTTGATTCTCCTTTGCCAGTAAAATGTTTCCAGCAGAAAGATGGAAGTTTGTTAGCTGAATGGCCCGCACAGCAAGCAGGTACTTATTTACCATAAGTTAATGATTATTACTTAATGATTTTATTGTTTTTAGCAATAATTGAGCATAATAATTTCCTTTTCTATTGATGTGACCTGTCTATTTTTTTAAACTTTAACAAGATAGATTATAAAAAAGGCAATGGTGCATAAAACTGATAATATTTTTTTCCCTTTTAGGCAAGTATTTGTTAAAGTATGTTAATATTTAAGAAATCATTGAAACAAATCAATATTATCTTAAAGATTGTGTTTACATAATGATTAAATGACAAACTTTTGCATAATCTTTTTTTGATTTATATAATTGATTTTTTTTTTGTCACAGGAAATCACAAAATTGAGGTTTTGTACTCAGGAAAAGCAATCGCTGGTTCACCTTTTTCGTGTCAAGTTTTTGATGCATCTAAAGTTGCTTTACAGAAAATAAAAACTACTAACTTTGCGGTTGGGGAAGATATATCATTTACATGTAAGTTTCTATCTATCTATATTTAATTAATGTTATTCCTATTTTTATTGTCAATCCAGAAATTGAAAATATTAATTATTGCAAATGAAATATTTTTAATGAATTGATTAAATTAGCAAATATGCCTTTCCTTCATCAGAAATATCTATAAAAAATTTCCATTGTTGCAGATTAAGGATTTTTTTTTTTACATTTCTGCAATATGCACTAGCAGATTTACTATTTTTATTTCACTAAGCTGTGAGATTAAAATTTTAGAGTGCACAATTTACAATATAATTAAATATTATATTTGTGTCTAGTGAAATAACAAATATATATAATAGCTGTAATCGAATTTGAAACCAAATTATGGTTGTCTGTAATAATATAATGCAAAATATAATCATATGCTACAGTTTATTTTTTAATTTTTACAAAATAGTAAACAGAAGAGATGCAGGATATGCCGAATTAGATGTTACTGTTACTAGTCCCTTAGGAAGACATTTACCGATAGAAGTGAAAGGTACATCTGATGGCGAAGGAGAACTTATTGAATTTACACCAACTGTTCCTGGAAAGTACAAAATTGCTATCACATATGGTGGTATTGAAGTGCCAGGTATGTAAAATTTATAGCATTGAAACTTTAGTAAAATTGATTTGGAAATATTTGTCTCATGTTAAGGTTTTTTTTTTTGTCAAAATACATTTTGTGTTATATAGGCAGTCCAGTTACTTTTATTGCTCAAGATAGTGGTGTTCCAAAAATTGAAGGTTCTGGACTTCAAGTAGCTCAAGTTGAATGCCCAGCTGCATTTAAAATTTTAGCTCAAGGATTATGGGGTCACCCACAAGTAACAGTCGATGGTAAGTTTAAAAATTTATTTTGTTCATTATTTGTAACTTTTGTCACACATTTTCAACAGATTTCAATCTTTTAAATATTATTTTTCATTTTATCATTAGGCCCTGAGACTGAAGCAGAAGTTATGATAGAAGAAGAAGAGGAGGGTGTTTATAATATATGCTATGTTCCTCTTGAAATAGGTCTTTTTGATATAAAGGTTATGTGGAACAACAAAGAAGTTCCAGGTATGTGTGATATATTTATGTATTTACAAAAAAAAAAGAAAAAAAGATTAAGGGTTGCCTGGGGAGCCTTGGCCATGCTTTCAGAATTGTATTTTTACATAAAAAATGTCATAGCACATATTGGTCTTCACACTGGTTAAAGGAAATTTTATTGGCAACAAGGAAATAAAAGTGATAATATAAATAATGCATTTTTTCTATTATAATTTTTTTGTTTTTTAAAATTTAGAAACTTGGCAAAGCCTCCCTTATAAAATTAGGCTTGGCCATTGGTAAGGGAGGCTTGGCATATGCAAAAATGCCTAATTATAAAAGACAAAATCATAAATATTTCAACTTATTATTGTAAGCCTTAAATGTAAAAAATATATATATTGCAATTAGACACTCTAGAATCATTTAAAAATCATGTTTACCATAATTAATATTTAGAGTAATACATTTATCTATTATTGTAGGTATTAAAATTCTAATATTGTCCATATCAAGTATTTTTTATATTTATATTGAATATATTTTTTTCAGTTTGCACACATTAAAATGCTCAAGATATAAGCCTAAATTTGATTTTTTAATTTTAGCGGCACAAACTGGGAAAGTCAAAGTGAAATCGCAAACTTAGTAGCTTAAATAAAACCTTATTATAATAGTATTTATAAAATACCACATAGATAAACTTAATTGAATTGGTTTGTCTGAAAAAATCTTACAAATTATGTGTGAAATTTTTAAGTTTTGGGATGAGAAACTTTCTTTTTTATTTTCTCCACAATTCTAAGAAGTAGGTTAATGAAACTAAGGTGGCTGAAAACAGTAGCTTTGAGTACCATCTATTGTGAAAATGCTAAAATATTTTTAGATACTAAAATTTAGAGATGGGCCAAGCCTCCCCATATTCCCTGATCCATTAAGCATATAACAAAAATTTCTTTCCCTTTTTTTGCAGATTTTTTTTATGAAAATTACTTATTCCACCAAGTTTAAATAAAAAGTTTTTATATCAAGCTTTTTACTTTTGGGGTGCTTATGCAACTTATAAAGTTAAATTAGCTAATTTTCTTAAATAACGTTGAATTCATTAGCACAAATTCAAGTACATAGAAAATGCCGTATTGTACAACTAAAACAGTTAAATATGTTTAAAAGAAAAATAGCAGGGATTGGAGTAACACGTTACTTGTAACAGTTACTTTTTTTAGGTAACGATGAGTAACGCTGTTAAATTTTTCAGAAAGTAACTGTAACTTAGTTACTTTTAGCTGTAACATAGTAAATAAAAATGTCGTTACTTTTCCGTTACTTTCTTAAAGCTGTCTGATGCCAATTTTAAAATTCCACTTCTAATAAGAGAGAAGGGAACATTTTGCATTCCCGAAATACGAGCTTTTCTTGGGAGGGAAAAAAAAAAGCATAATAGAATCGTCCACTTTATCCGCTAAAGGCGTGACAGTGGCTTTCAGCCAGAATTGTAAAGTACGAATGTTTCTCCTTGTCTGTTTACCTTTCCAAGTGTCAGATTATAGCCCCGTAATTACAGACATCTATAGAAAAGAAGGGTTTTGAAATTAATCATGCTGACTGTCAAACAGGTTAACCCCTTTGTGTTGCTTGAATTTGAAAGACAACAATGACCAACAACAAAGTCCATTCCCTGGAAGAACTAGGGAGGGTGGGAACAGAGAGGGGGCGTTCAATCTTGAGCTACCCTTATTTGTATCAGTACCTGAATGAGAGTTTACTGGTGGGCTCGTTATCGGACGATTATCAGGGTAAAACATTAAAATTAATTATAAAGAAACATAAATTATGATTTCAGTGTTTCGTGGTTTTCTTTGAAAAATGGTAAGATATGGCTAAATTTCAATTTTTCTTATAACTTCAAATTTTCAAAAAGTAACTGATTCTTTACAAGTAACTTTCCAATCCCTGAAAAATAGTTAGAAAAAGCTATTAGGATTAAATTATTACTTAGGTTTTTTTTAAATATTAACAAAATCTTTTAGAACAAATTTATGTGTAACTTAAATCTTACTCCTTTAGCTCTAGTTGTGTTATATTTATTGTAATCATTATATGAAATTGATTTTCAAAATCTTTTAATTGTTGTTTGTACTCTTTTTGTTAACATTTTAGGAAGTCCATATCATCCAAGAGTAGTTAATACAAGTAAAATGAGGGTCATTGGAGGTTTGGAAAACATAGTTGATGAACAAAATCACATTCCCCTCATTGTAGGAGAAGAAAAGAGAATTCCATTTGATATCTCTGATGCAGGGCCAGGTAAACTATAGATTACATAATTTTTAGCAATTAGAATCTTTTGAGTATTTCATATTAAGTAAACATTGTTTATATTTGTAAACTTCAGTAAATTTATCTTTTAGGCAAGCCTAAAGCAGAAGTTAGATCCCCATCTGGTATCATTCCTTCAAAATTTGATCAAACTGGAAATCATCGTTATCATCTTCACTTTGTACCTAAAGAAAAAGGTAAATTATTATTCTAATGTACAGCTGCGGAAATAAAAAAAGTACCACTAGTGATTATTTCAGCCATTAGTCACCCTATATAATCGGACCTTTTTGAGATAGTGAACAATTAACATTCTGAGTTAATTGCATGATCCAAAATTTGCATAAGGGGCCGTCTTCATGTTAAAAATGTTTCTAACTTTGAAATTTCCAATGGCAACACCCAATTTTAGTAACTTAGAAATGCTAAGCACTCTCGAAAACCCTTAAATCTAAGTTTTTGTTACATTTGGAGGAATATTTGATGAGTTATTCAATCGAATCACTTGTGGACCTTTTAGAGACCATCCCTAAAATGACAAGCAAGCATGCATGCAAGGCCGTCTTTATTTATCAATTACACATGAAATTTTGAATATGTTGTTGTAGTTCAAACTTATTTATATGTTTTGTAGCAAATTTTTTCCTAATATTTTTCTTGCTGCCTAAAGAACATATATTAAAAAAAAAACTAATAGAAAGTAATGAATATTGGGGATTTTTTCACAATCGTTGTCTGTGCCTAAACTTTTGTGCACACTTACAATGGTTACATGAATTTTTTTTATTAAATAAATGTTGATAATTGTTCTTTAGGTGAACATCAAATTTATGTTTACTTTGCCGATCTTCCACTACCTGCATCACCATTTTTAGCTTATTCTGAAGAATTGGGACCAGCACCAGATCATACTAGAGTTGTTTTGAGAGGCCATGGTTTAACAGGTGCAAAGGTGGGAGAAGAAGCAGAATTTGTTATTGACGGTTCAGAAGCAGGCCCTGGTAATAAAATTGTGTTTAACTTTGTTTTTAACAATTAAAGAAGTCATTAATTCAAAATAAAATAAAAAACATTTGATTAGCACCTGATTTTATAATAATCATAAATAAAATGAACTTTGCTAATTGGTTTTTTATAATCAATTTGACTTTGCAAATAATTTTTTAACTTATTTTTACATGTTATCGCTATCATTTAAAGATATTTCAGATGCATTTGAAGCAATTTTGTAAAATTAGCTGAAAATTGCTGGTTGAAATAATGTAAAAAATTCAACTTATTAGAGTGTCAATTTTTATTTTCAAACTGCTTCCAAACTAGTTATAGTATAGATTTTTCAACAATAGTTTTTGTTATTTAACAGTGACTAAGTCTCACATGCCACAAATCTTTTGCAAATAATTACATTTACCTGCTAGTATCAAACAGAGATAAATATTTTCACAAAATCTTTACATGCATAGTTAAAGTTAATGTAAAAATGTAATTAACATTGGTTAAAGATCTATGTGCATTTAACTTTTTAATATCATTTTGTCTCTTTATTGTAATTCAATTTTTGTAAGTATTTTTGAAAACAGATTTCATAGATTCCTGTACATAAATTATTAAATTTTGTGTAACCTTTTTTAAATTTTGTTTATGCTTCATTAGGTTCACCTGAAGTTACTCTTGGTGGTGTTAAAGCAGATATATCAGTACAGATAGTGCCTCTTGGAAATAATGTATATAAAGTTCAATATACACCAACTGTGCCAGGTATTTAAAATTTAATATGATATCATGTTTGAACTTTTATATTACTTAAGTAGGGGATTTTTACATTGATTGATCTATAGTTTTCGTTTGCAAACGTTACTTTATTTAACTAAGGTATCCACATTGTTACATAATATCATTATTTTATACTTCTTGTTTTAGGCGCTTATTTATTAAATGTAATGTGGTCAGAAAGGCAAGTTAAAGGATGTCCCCTTAAAGTTAATGTTTCTGCTTCATATGATGCACAAAAAGTGGCATGTTCTGGAGAAGGTCTTCGAGGAGGAACAGTTGGAAAAGAAATTAAGTCTTTTATAGATACAAGAAAAGCTGGCCCAGGTATGTTTAAATTTTTTGTGTGCATTGAAAGTTAAAAATTATTAAAAAGATAGATAAGTTCAACGTTTCTTGAAATGTAATTATTTTTCGGTTTTTTTTTCAATTGTAGAATTGTAAGTACATTAAATACTAAGTACTTAATTGGGACAAAGCAAACTACCTCAATTCAGTTTTGGGCTGCCTGAAAAACCAACTGTAGCGCAAAGATACACTGACACATTAAAGAGGGTTAATTTTGAAATCGTTTGTTATAAAACAGTTTGTTCAAAATATAGATTTATTAAAGTCATTTATAAACATCAACGTATTTCTATTAATTAGTATGCTTAGAATTTTATAAACTTCATTTTTATAAAAAATATTGTTTTAATGCATTATACTTCAGACATGTATTGATTGCTTTTCATTCCCCAAAGTATAATTATAGTTTTGACTTATTAATAGGTGAATTAACTGCTCATTGTATGGGACCTCATAAAGTTGCATATTGTGAATTGTATGATCACAGAGATGGGACATTTACTTTGTATCTAAAACCTCAAGAAGGAGGCCGACATGTTCTTACGATCAAATATGGAGGAGAACATGTTCCTGGTAATGTTGTTTAATGGAAAAAAAATTTTTTTTTTCAAGTATTAATGTTATGCTCTATTTATAAAATCATGATATTACATTCACACAAATTTCTTTTTGTGGTGTAGTATTAGAAACTTTTAAAACTAAAAGTATTTGCTCCTTTAACATAGACAAAAACTATTAACGATTTGTATTTATATTTAAAATTAATTATATTTCTAGTGCACAGTTGTTCAAAACAATTATTAGGTAAGAATACCTTTTCAAGATGCAGTACAAAAGTTGAGGCATATATTTTATACAATTTAACTCTAATGCCTCGATTGTTTACCTTTCTAAATACCATAAACATATAAATTATGCATAATTTCTTACTTTAGAATATTTAAAAGAAAGATATTAAAAAAAGGTCAACTCGTGTATAGATTTTTTAATAATAAAATTTGTGTTGCTGTGTAAAACTTGTCTTATTTGGTTTGCAGGAAGTCCATTTACTATTAGAATTGCTGGTGCACCTGATGCATCGAAAGTAAGAGTATATGGGCCTGGTATTGAGCCTGGGGTCTTGGCTATATATCAAAGTCGTTTTATCTGCGACACAAGAGGAGCAGGTGCAGGTCAACTTACTGTGCGTATTAGAGGACCAAAAGGTGCATAGTTTGTCTTTTTTTTCCTTATGAAAAGATAATCGTCTTATGTTTATTGGCCAGGCAATGATTATATAGGACTGGGTTAATTTATGCATTATTTTTATTCTAAAATAGTAATAAATCATAACTAATTCTATTTTTAAAAAACAATGATATAAGTAGGTTGCAATCAAAGTATTTATTCTGGTAAAACAATTAGATTTCTGAAAACCTCACAATCGTAACGTTATTAGCTATTTAGTTGATACACATTAAGCCTTCAAATCAACAGATAAAACATCATTTTTGGCAAAATAGCTAGTCATTTTTGGTTCTTATAAATTCAAATGACTTTTTTTGTCAATTGTATTAAAAAGTTAAAATTTCACTTGTGTAAATTTTGATTTATTCATAGGGGCTTTCCGTGTGGAGATGCAACGTGAGAGTCAGAAAGACCGAACCATTCTATGCAAATATGATCCTACAGAACCTGGAGACTACAGACTAGAAGTTAAGTGGTCAGGAGAGCATGTTCCAGGGTCTCCTTTCATGGTCATGATCTTTGACACCCAGGAAGAGTTGAATCATTATATACAAGGACAATATCAGTCACAAAGTGGAGGACATCCACCTTTACCACCTGCTGATTATTTTGGCGGTAGCTTAACTTATAGCACTGGGTTCGGGCAGATGTCTTGGAGAGGATCTACTGCTGAATTGTGAATTTTTTTTATTTTTGCAAAACAGTTTCAATCAAGACAGTTCCAGGTATTGGAATTTATATATATTTATACATTGTATTATATTTTATTGTGTATTAAGTTTATCTATATTTGTTTTTTTGTGTAATCATGTACTTTTACAGAAATGAAATAACTGTAACTGCAGTATCTATATATTTTTATTTTAATCTAAACCTTGTACACTAAGTCTATAACTGACTTATCAAACCAAGGGTTTTAAATGCAAAAATGACATATATGTTTTGCAAATATATGGAACTGAAATTTATGTATAATAAAGACAATTACATTATAAATTATTAATCATTTAGATCTCAGGAAAAATTTAATCATTTAAATAAATAAGATATATACTTTTGCATGCTATTTTTGTTATAAATATAATTAGATTTTTGTTAAAAAAGGATTTAGTTTAATTTTGGCTGCTTTTTATGATGTAAATAACTCATGCAAGGTGCAGAAGAAATTTTTTAATTAACCCTTTATATGGCCAATTTTTTTCTAGTAATGTTACGTTAAAGTATTTCTGGGATTGAGATTGATTTATAAAAAGAAATTAATTTAGCTCATTACCTAAAATTAATTTTGATTATAAAGACTATTTTATTTTGGTGGGAAGTATGTTTCCCATCGCCCACTGGGAGCTTTTCAAACGTAGTGTTCATAGGAATCCTGTATTAGTAATTTCGTTAGTGTTTTCTGAAGTTATCAGGATATGGCAGCACTAATCAAAATTGATGAGGTTGCTGGGAAGTATACTTCCCACAGCCTTATAAAGGGTTAAATGTCTTGCGTTAAAAATGTTCTTTCAAGGTTTTTAGTTATCTATATTAGGATGGTTGCTGCTAAACTTTCCCATTGGAGCTCAACACTAATATCTTTTATAAAAGAAAATTAAATTTATTATGTATTTTTTTCCATAACTGCATCCATTTAAATTGCCTGTCATTCAAAAGTATTCATGTATAAGGGGGACGTACGTAAATTATGTCAACACACAGAAGGGCGAGGGAGGGGTATGCACCAACGCGACGGATCGTGACATGGAGGGATAATTGCTTGCTTGACGTAACGATTTGGAAAATTTCGCTTTTGTAGAGAGAATCTGTTTTACATAAAATGAAGTTTTTGAGAAAAATTATCCTAAATCTTTTTCATCATAAGAAATACCTTATTTCAGAAAGAGGATGGGAGATTATTACATGGCCCAAAGTTGGCATTATTAGCCCTCTATATTTTACAGACCTCTTCATGACGGCACTTCGTAACATGCTAAATTGCTATATCTTGACAAATCAGAGGACTTGCAGTTACACCAAAATTAGACGGATCCGATTACACTCAGACACCCTTTTTTAGAAGACATTTGAGAATGGCTAGTTAGTCCTTAGACAACAGAAATGTAAATTCAATGTTGGTCTATTCCGATGAATAAATTATTTCACCAAGATAAATTGCACTTTTTTTCTTTCCAAGTTAATCTTTTAAAATTTGCATTTTTTCAAATTTCAGAAACAAAGAGAAAAATTAAAATAAACTTTTTCTTTGAAAGAGGTGTAACCATGTGGCGTAATTTTTGGGGGAAGGGTTCAATCGAACGCAACGCAGTTTGACATTGGGGGAGGGAGGGGTCAAAACAGTCAAAATTTTGTGACATAATTTATGTACGTCTCCTATAGTTAAATACATATTAAAAATTAAACTGTTATTAGTAGCTTGAATATTTAACAAAAAGTTGTTTATTTCATTAAGTCATAAATATTTTGAGTTATTGATCTTAAGCTTTGGCCAGAGCTTTGAATGTATCATGAAAATATTGATAACCTTTATAACTGTTTGCCAAATATATAGTTAACGTAATAATGTCTTTTGCTTTTTATAAAAATAATTTCACTGTGAACTAGTACATACTTCCACCGATTATGCATACTATTCAACTTGACAACATTCCATTTTTAAAAAGTTTTTAGGAAGCATTGATGATAAGTTTAAAGTCTGTATTTTTTTTATTTTTTTTTCCATTTTTTAGGCAAATACTTAGCATGTTATCAGTTTAATTTATTCTATAATGTTTTGTGTAGGTTTTTGTGCAGACTAAAAATTCGAATCTGAATAAATCCACCTAGCATTTAGTGCAATAATCATTCCATTTCTTTTATTGTATTCATTATTTTGAATACATTTTTTATTGTGTGCATTGTTTTGCCAATTTTATACATATTCAATTTATTGAAGCAAGCA
Organism: Hylyphantes graminicola; assembly: GCA_023701765.1. NCBI lineage: Eukaryota > Metazoa > Arthropoda > Arachnida > Araneae > Linyphiidae > Hylyphantes > Hylyphantes graminicola. The sequence goes on along the minus strand of CM043122.1, from coordinate 40,442,210 downwards.
GATCATTTTATTGTTATGTTATAGCTAAACAATTTATTGAAGTAAGCCTTTTTTATAGTTTTAACATTCCTAAATATTCATACATCTGAAGAGAACAATTATAAAACATATATTTGTTGTTAAATACATTTATAAAAATTTACTATACTTTCATTCCTTCTATTTTTGTTCCGTTTGATCACTAAAATGCCATTGTGCCTGAGTTGTAATATAGATAAATATTTTCTATTTTATTTGTGTATTATGTAATTGAAATATTTATAGAATAAAGATGTTGTTTGTTTTTCTTTTGTGTTATTGTACTATACATGTTGCCAGAAAGTATTTTTATAGATTGTAGTTGAAATTAGTAAAACTTGCAATCAAAGGTGATAAATAATTTTGTTTTTATAAAAATAGCTTTAAAAACCCAAAATTTCATAAAATATAGGGTGGTACAGTGTAACTATTGGACAAATGTCAAAGTTTAACATAGCTCCCACATTTATGCAATTTCCTACCCTGTAAATTCTTTCATAATGACTATTAGATATATCGTTGGGTACCATTGTTGAAATTTACTATTTCCTCTGTAGAAGATTTTTGAAAACACTTTATCATTTTTTTCCAAATAAAAATAGTTGTTATTGTGTAAAAGATGGTAATGTTATTCATAACCAATTTATCCACGTGTCCTGGCTAATTTTTTTAAAACAACATGCAGTGATTGAAATCCCTTGAAGCCCGTAAAGCACGTAACATAATTTGTGGACGCCACTTTTTCAAGAAAACCAGTACATATAAGCAAAATAAAGAAAAATTGCAATAATACACTTTTTTCCCAATCCCCGATCTGCAATTGCATTCAGCAGTTTCAATCCTTCACTTGCAGTCCAGTCTGGGTCAAAGAGTGAGAAGTTGTTTCTCTACATTAACAAAAGTATCACAGAATAAGAAACCAAGCAAGTAAAGAAAATATATTTAATTTTTAAAAAGAGATATTGTAGTTGTTATGATTTCATTAAATGGATTAAAATATATGCAAAAACTGCTTACATAACATTTAAAAATATGAAATGAGTCTGAATTAAAATAGGAAAAATGTTTAAAGAAATAAAAATCTTATTATAAGTAGGGGAAGGTGGGTTACCTTGGACCTATTTTGACTTTTCAATTTTTAATTTCTTAATTACTTGCAAAAAGTGAATAAAAATATTTTTACTAAATACTTTATGTTGTTCTACACAACATATATTTATTTTAACATGTTATTTAAATGATTTCAACTATTACAAAAATAAATACAGAAAATTGTAATTAGGACCAAGGTTCACCACCGGTGGTGTACCTTGGTCTAACCGGTAGTGTACCTTGGACCAATTATTAACAGGTAGAGAGACTCGATTTACAGTCCGAAAACCAATATTTTTTAGCCACATAAAATTCAAAAATAAATTTTACAACCTACTCTTATTTTTAGCCAAGATTTTAGTAAGTGGTTATGTTAGATCAATTGGTTTAGTAAGGGGTTTTATTGTCTTAGTTTTTTTAGTGCAATTTTGACTTTTTCAGCTGCATTGCAATCTTTTTCAGGTGTATCCGTTAAAATGCAGCATAAAATTAAACTGTTATTTCATGCCATAGAAAAACATTTGGCTATCTTTCTGTCTTAAATTTGAAAAATTAAAATATTCCCCCCTGTGTTTATACAACTTGGCCTAAACGTAAAAATTATGTTCTGCTTAGATATTTATTATAAAAAATATCTTTTTAGATGAGCATGCAATAATTATTTTCTATATTATATAAATATGGTTAAAATTTTATAGGCTTCCATAAATCTAAATAATTAACTACAAAAAAAATTCCTTATCACACCAAATAAAAATGTCTTACAAATTTCCATTCTTCTAAATTTTACAAATCAGGGTTGCATAATAATAGCTTAAAATACTTAATTTTCCAAAGGGAAAAATTTACTTGAATTTTAAAAAGGGTTTTCAACAATCTGAAGCACATAAGACCTATAGTAGTGTACCTTGGACCAGTCCAAGGTACACCACTTGTATTAGGTTCGAGGTACACCACTTGGATAATAAAAACAAAATAGTTAATCACCAAGTTAAGGTTAGACTTAACTTAATTTCAAGCACACTGTTTTATAGTTAAAACTTTGATTTATATTGCATAACCATCGTTTCCGAATAAACACTACATGATTGAGTAAAAAAATACACTAAAGAATCTGACAAAAATTTACTTTTGAACTGTGAATTTAGTTTTTCGAAATCTCTTTAATAAATTGACCTTTTAAACAAACAGATAGAACTTCACTGAGATCCCTGGTAGCAAATACTTTAACTGCATGTGGTGTTGTTTCAATATCTAAGCTAATCGAGCTAGAATCAGCATAGGTTCGAGGTACACATACGTCCAAGGTACACCACTTACCCCTACTAAACTGCTGGCATATACTTTTTCCCTATGTTCCTCGATATTGTCAAAATTACATTTAAATCAAATGCGATAGGTGTTTCAGCCATATTGGTCACAATAACTCGATTGTAAAACAAATGATTTGTGATATCCATGTACTATACCATATGACATGCAATGCATTCTTCTGAATTCCAACATATTTTCAAAGACAATGCTCTAGACAATTAAAGGGTCCAATATCAAACTAACATTAGACAAAGTATAGCCAAGATAAAGGGTCCGGCATGTCCATTGGGGAATTCTGAGAATTGTAAATTCAATTGGACAAAGTTGCCAATGAATGGGCCGGACCTTGTACGTTAGTTTTACTTTGGTGAATGTGAGTTTTGCAACTATACACTCCATTTAATAAAAAGTGCAATGACTTTTTCATATTTTTTTTAAAGCATTTTAATTTCAAATTAAAGTTATTGACCAACAACCTTAAAATTATTTATGTAAATATTTTTTTAAACTTATTGAAGTTTTAAAGTTTGTTGTCTTAAATTTCTAATAAAAATTAAACTTAATTTTGAATAAACTCTTGTTGATATTAAATAAACAATTTCATGAATTACTTAAAACATTTCTTATTTTATAGAAAGTAAAAATTGCAAAAAAAAAAAAAAAAAACGGTCTGAACTTACTACAACTGTATACGAATGATTGTTTAAAAGATTTTCATATTCTTTTCCTTTAGAAAAACATTGCAAGCAAAATGACCGCGATGGTTCTTGACATTCGAAAGAACGAATGTATGGTTCTTGTAAAAAGATTCCACATACAGGACAAGCCAGCAAATCTTCCATCGTATTGACAGAAACTGGAAATTTGAATGTAAACACTTTCGCGATTTTAAGAATATTGAAAGCAAATTATACCTGGGTCACTGTTGGTTGGTTGATATACATATATATTCAGGCTTGTGTGCTTGCTCAGAGAGCCGCTTATAAACCTTCGTCAAGTAAGACAGTCAAAACACACACACTCAAGCTTACATGCACACATATACTTGACAGATGCTGCCATCCATCACGCGCCACCTCCACTATTTAAACATGTCCCTGAAGGAGAGGGAAATAGTCTCCAGGAACAGGAACCTGCACCCGTGGGAAACTGCGCAATGACCGCCCACAGGACTTTCAGACCCAACAGATTTAACGAGCACGTACTCCGCGTATACTCGGTGAGTTTTCGGTAACCAGGTTCCGATCGCGGGACCTTCCGATCCGTAGATTGCTACTCTTCCCACAAGGCGCCTCATAGCCCTAGTATAATAGGATTTTCTCCTGTTTCTTTTCTATGCTTGCTGTTTGCTTTCCTTAAATATAGTCTATAACGCAGCCGTGAACCTAAAACGAAAACAAACCGCTCTGTTCTTCTTTTGAAATTTAAAAAGCTGTTGGTTTGGTTTTCTTTTAACAACAGGTAGATGATTTTATTTGTTAAAAAATCTTGTTTTAATTGAAAGATTTTGTAAGGAATCAGGCTTGGCATCAAAACCACGCTTTTTCAATACCTTCCTTTCGCCCTCCAGATGGCGCTGATTTAAGTTTACGAAACGAGAGTTTTTGGGAAAAATTGTCTTAAACAACAAGAATGCCAACAACTCCTTCAGAAATACGTCATTTTTTTATACAAATAAACGACTGATACAAGTGACCTGCGTCGGTATCAATATTATTGAAGATCAGGAACATTCTCTTTTATACTTTTATACCCGCACAATTGTGCTGCTCAGGTCGTAAAGGGTTAGCTGTGGAATATTGTTTGTCATGGGCATAAACTACTCTAGTAAGCATTCCCCAAACATTTCGATGGGATTAAAGTCCGGACTGTAAGAAAGATAATCAAGAACTATTGAATTATTGGTTTTGAACCCTGTTGAAATGACCTTGATGTATGTATGGACTCACTTTCGAACAAATTATACATTAATATGTTGAAATTAAACCTTGAAACCGCGTCTAAACAGCATAGTTGTGTTATTTGGGTAGGAGCAAAACTAATTATAAACCACTTATGTTTATTAATATAAATGAGCAAATGTATCAAATAATTGTCAACAATATCTACTTTCAAATTACTAAAATTATTGTTATTATTATTTTTTAAAACATATATTATTTGGATTAACAATATAATTATGGCATTAAGAGCAGGCAGAGTTTGACCGAACCAACTAAACACTTTTGACCATAAAGCAAGCAATACCTCACATGTTACCGTTAGTTTACAATGAAGAAAAGAATGCGCATCTTGTTTTAATATCCGATCAGTGCTGAAAGTGGGGGTAGACACAGGGTGACGCGTCACCCCACTTTTCAAGAAAATGGCTATCCATCCCCCCCACTTCTTATATCTCTCAAATCCATAATCCATGGGGGGATGGGGCATGACATTCTAATTGAAGGCATCCCCCCACTTATTTTTTTCCCACTTTCACCACTGTATCCGATTCAATTAAATTAAAACAAAACTGTTTCGGCGAACCATTGCTTTGCGCAGGCATTGTATAGATATCTTGCCTTAGATTCCGAGATCGGAATTGAAATTCTTTTAAACAATTTTGAGTAATATCAAGATTTTTTTTCAAACTTAATACACTGAAAAGTATATATTTACTTGGGAACTTATTTATTTCTGTTAAACTGATTCTTTTAACTGGAATCAGTTAAACCGATACCCGCTGCACATGCAACCAGAAATTACATAAAACTAGATGGCGCTGATTTGCGACTACATTACTATAAAGAACTTTTCCTCCCCACTGGGGTTAACAAAAATAGAAATTTTAGTTGAAACAGACGATTAGATTACGGTAGAATGCAAGACCATTTATTTTCACTTGGATGTACTGCTAGGACGCCGGTTGTTTCAATATCTATGGTAACGTTTCATGATTAATGTTGAGTTCAAGGCAGGCCCTGATCATTGCCTAGGCCTACAAGGCCCGGGCCTTGGGCCCCTGATTTTAGGGGGCCCCCAAATCTGGCTGTAAACCTATGCATTTTGTTTTACAAAAGTTATGAAAATATTTTTTTTTACATAAAATGTAATTTTAAATCATAATTTTGAATTGCTAGTAGCCCAGGGTGTAATTGTTCAAATAAGCCCTTAGCCTTTCGTTGGCCATGCATTCGGTAAGGGGCCCCTGAAAGTATCTGGGCCTTGGGCCCCAACTGATCATGGTCGGGCCCTGGTTCGAGGTTCTTATATCCCTCCCCCCCCCCCCTAAAAAACCCTCTAATTTTTGATCCTATTAAGATTTTGAATGTTTAAATACATTTTAAAACACAATAAAAATTCATATTTCTCCAAAAACTTATTCTCTATATATTCGGTCTACGAATGAACTATCGATGGTTACGGAACGTTACGTCCCACCAGTAATGAGGGAATTCGAATAAGGTAAAAATATGCAGGCAGAGTTTGACTGAAACAACCAAACATCTTATTTTTGACCAAAAATCGCATACTCTACCACTGAACCAGGGAATCTTATTAGTGGGTCGAGATTAAAAGTTCAAGTTGAGTTTCTCATTACAAACTACGTCTTATGAATGTTTTCTTTATTAGTTATGTTTATTGAAAATGGATAATAAGAGAAGAATTAAAGATATGAAATAAGTAACACAATTATTTTATGCTTGCATTTCTTTTTTTACACATTGCAATATTTTCTTGCTTACATAATTGAACTCAATAGAATTTTATCATGAATAAAATAAAAAAAGACATTTTTATTTTATTTTCATGATAACTTATAGTGTCATAACCTTTAATTTCTTAATTTTTTATACAATTATAACATTCTTATTAAAATGCAATGATAAATTAGAAAAAGCTTGAGTTTCGAAAAAATATATATTTTTTAATTCTAAACAAGGGAATGAATACCTTAAACTTAATCAAATAATATTTTAGAATATTTTTATTAATAAAAGACAAAATTAAAGTACACCCTTCAATTCGCGCCATGTGAAACTATTAAAAAAACACACCCTAAGCTATAAATATATAGTTAATGCATGAGATGAATACAATTATTTTTCAAATTGTAAGTTAACAAAACTTTGTTCGGATTTACGTTTGTTCTTTTATAAGTTTTTAAAATTATATTCGTTTAAATTGTGTAGATACGAATTTACTAATATTTAAAAAGTTTTGTTTTAAAACTTATTGTAATGTTTTTTTTTTCACTTAGAGCTAAATTAAAATATAATTATAACTTTTAAAATTGTATATGTATATGTTTTATTATTACATTTTTAAAAATATTTTTTTTCTATTTTAAATGAAAAATTTAATTCACATTTTGTTTTATAAAATATTTTATAAATTGCGATATTCTTAAATATGTTTAAAATTGTCATTTCAAGATACTTTCACACATTCATATATTTTTTAAAAAAAAATAAAATATTGTATTTTACTTATTCACAATTTTACATTCTTTAATTTCTTATTTCATATCATAAACATCTTTAATAAAAATATTTCGACTCTAATTTTTTTATAACTTTAAATTTTATGCTCTTATTAGTTTTTTATTATTTTCATCGATACAATAATAGGAAGTAATCAAACTTATGCTGCAAAAATAACTTATAATAATAATGCACTGCACACATTTTTTTTTTTTTTTTTTTTTTTTTTTTTTTTTTTTTTTTTTGACGGTCGAATCTCAGCGAAGCTATTTTTTCTCCGCATCGTCCATAGGGACGGAGCGAAACCCGCAGCTCTAGCAGAAACCTGTTCCAAAAGGGCCTCCTCCTCCTTTTCGCTGCCGCTAGGGTCGCATAAAAGTGTACTGTCTGTAGCCCCGAAGGGGTATATTGTCTGTGCAAAAAGCAATGCCTTACGTGTTACCGCTAGTTTACAATGAAGAAAAGAAAGCGCATCGTATTTTAATGTCCCAATCCAATTAAATTAAAAAGCACTATCTCTTCCCACCACTAATTATAAATTCCAATAAAGATATGTAATGTATGTAGCCGAATTTATTCTATTACAACACATCACATCATTTTCGTCATTTGGCATCTTCGATTCGAGATGGAGCTCGAGAGACCAGAAGGTTGCTGGGAAGCGTTGTGCGACGAAGGAGCCCGTTTAGGGAGGATTGCTCATGGAATGAAGCCGAGATGTGAAATTGCTAACAGCCGGTTCCTTATTATGGCTAAAGTGATACGTGAGATCAGGTTGGCGGATGAGGAAGTTATGCGCCAAGTGAAGGCCAATCCCCCGCCGCCTATGGAGATAAGCGCTGAGCCTCGGCCCGTAGCCAGCGAACCTACACCTATCCAGGTTATAGCTGATTCCCCGATGGACATTGAGCCTCGGCCCGTGGCCAATGTCTCTGCTTCTAAGAAGCGTAAAAAGGGAAGGAAAGTCAAACCTAAACCGGCCACGGAGGTCACTGACATTTTGACAGAGGTTGAGCCTCGGCCCGTGGCCAATCCCACTGTCAGGTCGCCGGATCGGTCCGTTCCGACGACAGGGGCTAAAAAAGTCAAACTTTCCGACTCGGAGGTCACTGACTGCACCGATGCGGAGACATACGTGGAACCTCGGCTCGTGGTAAGCGTCCCTGTTTCCAACACGTTCGAGGCCTTAACCGAGTCCAATCTGCCGTCGGATCGGCCCGTCCCGATGGCAGGGGCTGTAACCCCGGATGCCAAATTCCCGGAGGGAAGCTCGGCTGTCCCGACGGTTGAGAATTCCACAGAGCCTCGGCCCGTGGCTAAACCTATGCCTATTCTCTTCCTCGGAGGAGAAGAAAGCAGCGGTGTGGTAAAGCGAATATCTGAGTCTGTGGCGAGCGACCTCGGCTATAAACCCTTCTACAAGTTCGTGAAGGTATTTCCACGGACCGTGGATGAGGAGGCCAAGATTCTGGCCATCCTAGCCGAGGAAAAGGTTGGTTATTTTCGCCACAATAGACGTCAGAGGTCGAATTTCAAAGTGGTAGTCAAGGGGTTGCCCCGCGACACCGCTCCCTCGAACATCTCCTCCGCGCTCGCCGCGGAGGGTTACATCGTAGAACGGGTAGTCCAGCTGACGAAAGCTAGGACGAAGGCCCCCCTCCCGATTTTCCAAGTCCTAGTGGTCCGAACGGGGAACCACAAGGCTATTTTCGAACAAGGCATCCTACTGGATAAGAAGGTCTCCTTCGAACCCTTTAGGAAGATTGCCCGTGTCCCACAGTGCTTCAACTGTCAGGGGTACGGCCATATGAGCAGTCTCTGCCATATGGCCACTAAGTGTAGATACTGTGGCCTCGGCCACGACTCTCGTGCGTGTCCCACCCGAGATGACGATCAGAACCGCCGCTGTGCGAATTGTTGTGGGCCCCACCTCAGTTCCTCAGCGGCCTGCCCGGAGAGACCAAAGCCCCCCAAAAGGGAGCTTCCAGAGAATTCCACCAGGTGGCAGAACCGAACTAAGCCACGCCTAGAGGAGGAAGGTCCTACCTCCCTATTGGCTGCCCTGAGATCCGTTAAGAACGCCATTGCTGACGTCTTCGGAGATCTAGAGGCGTTTAAGAGAAATGCAGCTGCCCTGGCAGCCTGCTCCACCAAGGAGGAGAAGATGTTGGCCCTGTTCAGCATGCTTGCTCCATAGACTCTCGGCTCGTGAGTTCTAGTTTTCGTCCCAGGACTCTCGGCTCGTGAGTTCTTATTCTCATCTTTTAGACCAGCCGGTTCGCCTGGCTATTTGATTCTTGTTTTAAGTTATGCCCAATGGGACGTTTTCGATGAATGTGAAAGGGCGCTTCGCGCCGATGCACAGATTGTTAGTTTATGATTTCAGATTTCAGATTTATTCTATTATCAAACATCTTGAATGACATCAAGATTTTATTCAAAGCAAAGGAATCAAGCTCACGCTCGTCGGAGATCGGAGATCGAAAATAACACTTTGTAGCCTCGACGCGGAGCGTCTTTACTACACATCGAATTATCCCTAGAAGGGGCGAAACAAGTCAGGTTTCAAAAGGTGGTCAGCTGACCGTTATAAACAAAAAGGGGGGGGGGGGACGAGGACCAAGCCTTCCAATCCGACCACTACCACGTCGGGTCGTGATGGATTGTTCTTGGGCGTTTGAAATCCTGTTCAATGAGATGATCATAATGGATAATCTGGCCAATATTTTCATGCTCGGTGGCTTCCATAGCCTTGAAATAATTGTGGGAGGCCGACAGGATGGCGGAGTCAATGGGCTCGATGCCTAAGTCCTTGTGTAGGATCGTATTCCTTACATACCAAGGGGCGTTGGTAATGTTTCTCAGCGTTTTGTTCTGGAATGTTTGGAGCTTTTTGCGTTGGCATTTCTTTGCTGTTGCCCAGACTGGGGAAGCATACATAAGAACAGGTCTAATCATGGACTTATAAAGAAGGACTTTATTCCTTAAAGACATTTTTGAGTTCCTCCCGATTATGGGCCCTAGACTGATAGAAGCACCTGTAGCTTTAGCGATGGTTTGCTTTATGTGCTCTTTGAAGTTGAGCCTACTGTCTAGGTGTACTCCTAGATACTTGGTATGAGGTTGATTTTGAATTTCGTCGTTGAAGATTTCGAGGTATGTGTCAAAATGTGTTCTGACCTTGTGATTGCGGAATAGAACCGAGACACTTTTCTGTGCGTTGATTTTGATGCGCCAGTCCTCACACCAGTTCTCGACAGAGTAGAGTGCGTTTTGGATTTTCTCGAAGGCAATATTGCCTCTTCTTGACTTTGCCAATATTGCAGTGTCATCTGCAAATTGGGCAGTAATGGTATTGTCGCTGGTCGGGAAGTCATTTATGTAAAGGTTGAAGAGGCTTGGTGAGAGGGAACTACCCTGGGGCACTCCAGCTTTGATGGTCTTATTATCAGAGAGGGTGTTATTAATCCTAACCCTGAAAGATCTATCGGTGAGGAAGGAATGAATCATATGGATGAGGGGTTTCGGGAGGTTGACATTAATAAGCTTCTTAATAAGGCCCTGGTGCCATAGGCTATCGAAGGCCTTTTCAATGTCGAGAAAGACCGCTCCAACATGTTCTTTGTTATTGAACGCATTGCCAATAAATTCGAGGACCAAGCCTTCCAATCCGACCACTACCACGTCGGGTCGTGATGGATTGTTCTTGGGCGTTTGAAATCCTGTTCAATGAGATGATCATAATGGATAATCTGGCCAATATTTTCATGCTCGGTGGCTTCCATAGCCTTGAAATAATTGTGGGAGGCCGACAGGATGGCGGAGTCAATGGGCTCGATGCCTAAGTCCTTGTGTAGGATCGTATTCCTTACATACCAAGGGGCGTTGGTAATGTTTCTCAGCGTTTTGTTCTGGAATGTTTGGAGCTTTTTGCGTTGGCATTTCTTTGCTGTTGCCCAGACTGGGGAAGCATACATAAGAACAGGTCTAATCATGGACTTATAAAGAAGGACTTTATTCCTTAAAGACATTTTTGAGTTCCTCCCGATTATGGGCCCTAGACTGATAGAAGCACCTGTAGCTTTAGCGATGGTTTGCTTTATGTGCTCTTTGAAGTTGAGCCTACTGTCTAGGTGTACTCCTAGATACTTGGTATGAGGTTGATTTTGAATTTCGTCGTTGAAGATTTCGAGGTATGTGTCAAAATGTGTTCTGACCTTGTGATTGCGGAATAGAACCGAGACACTTTTCTGTGCGTTGATTTTGATGCGCCAGTCCTCACACCAGTTCTCGACAGAGTAGAGTGCGTTTTGGATTTTCTCGAAGGCAATATTGCCTCTTCTTGACTTTGCCAATATTGCAGTGTCATCTGCAAATTGGGCAGTAATGGTATTGTCGCTGGTCGGGAAGTCATTTATGTAAAGGTTGAAGAGGCTTGGTGAGAGGGAACTACCCTGGGGCACTCCAGCTTTGATGGTCTTATTATCAGAGAGGGTGTTATTAATCCTAACCCTGAAAGATCTATCGGTGAGGAAGGAATGAATCATATGGATGAGGGGTTTCGGGAGGTTGACATTAATAAGCTTCTTAATAAGGCCCTGGTGCCATAGGCTATCGAAGGCCTTTTCAATGTCGAGAAAGACCGCTCCAACATGTTCTTTGTTATTGAACGCATTGCCAATAAATTCGACAATCCTGTGGACTTGATGTACGGTGGAATGACCCTGTTTGAAGCCGTATTGGTTGAGGTTAATAGTCCTGTTGGTTTGGGTGAAGTTTTGTAGTCTAGCAAGAATGACCCTCTCAAAGACTTTTGCGAGTGTTGGGAGCAGACTAATGGGTCGGTAGCTTGAGGGTTGGAGGGGGCTTTTGCCCTGTTTCTTAAAAAGGACAACAATAGCTTTCTTCCAGCTCTTTGGGAAGTGATGTTTCCTGATGCACGCGTTGAAGATATTTGTGATAAGGACAATTGCTTTTGGGGCAAGATGTTTCAAGGCTTTATTGGAAATTTGATCATGACCCGAAGCTTTTTTGGGGTCCAGCTTTTTGATTATTTGGAAGACCTCTGTAGGGGTGGTGTGGTCTATTGTGGTGGTGGGGTTGATGGATAGGTAGTGGGAGACTTCTCTTTCTACTTCTTCAACTAAGTCGTGGTTTATCGGGTTTTCGTGAGGTGTGAATTGTCTACTGAGGCTATTGGACAGAACTTGAGCCATGTCATGTTCGGTGTATGCCATCTTATCCGGCCCTTTGAGCGGACCGATGGTTTGCGTCTTTGATTTCAAGGCCTTTGCCATTCGCCAAACCGTATTGTTTTCAGTAGATAGTCTCATAACCGTTTCTTCCCAGTTGGACTGTTTGTAGTCTCTGATGAGGTCACTGACCTTACGACAGGCCTCATTCCACAGGCGTTTGTCCCTGGGGTGTCTAGAGTTTTTGTAGGCATTTCTCAGCCTATTTTTAGCTCTTATTTCGTTGCGGATATCGAGAGGTAACTTGTGGTCTCTGTTAGTAATGATTGGTCTAGAACTGCAGTCGATATCTCTTCTGATTTTTTCAGTGAGTAACTCAATTGATTTATCAATTTTGTCGTTGGAAGTGAGGTCTGGACTGGCATTAATATTGTCGTGGGTGAGATCATGGAATTTATCCCAGTTGGTGGTGTATCTGAGGGATTCAGGTGATTGTGTTAGCCCATACAGTGTAAAGGTGACAGGGCAATGGTCAGAAGAAAGGCTATGGTGAACTTTAAGTGAGGGGTAGCTAGGGATACCTTTGAGCAGCATAATATCCAGAATGTCTGGTCTATGTGACAAGGTACCCGGGTAGTGTGTAGGCTCGTCGGGGGCTATGAGAGTAATTCCACTCCTTGTAATATAGTTTTTGAGGAACAGACCATTGTTGTTATCTGCTCTGCAGCTCCATGTGGTCGACTTGGCGTTTAAGTCGCCGGCTAGTATGGTGGGAAGCCCTGTATTCATGAGAGCGTGCATGTCTTCTATAGTGAGTCTCGAGTTGGGGGGATTGTAGACAGAAATAATGAGAAGTTGTCCGAATTGGTTATTTTCAATGATAGCTGCAGTAGCCTCGATGGTATTGAGGTTTGGCAGGATGTATTCTGTGCTTTTGATATTCCTTTTAGCGTAGATGGCGACTCCTCCACCTCTATTAATAAGTCTGTCTTTTCGGTATAGGTGGAAATTGGAAGCTCGTGGAAGCCTTTTTATTTCTATAAATTTATGATTCATTACAAAGTTCTGGTATTTTAATAGAAAACATTATTTGAACAAAAAATTGCTGTTTATATAAAACATATTCTTACTGGTAATAATTAAAATTCCCTCTTTTTGTTAACAAACTATAAAAAGCTATTTACAATGTATTTTTGTATACAAAAATATTATTTTTTTTCGACGAAGTGCTTTTCGGCCTCGGTGAAATTGCCCACAAACCCCTTATTTCTAAAAAAAATCAAACTGTATCTGTGAGCCATTGCCTTGTCTTGTAAAAGGAAGCATTTAACTTGTACATCTACTGTCCAATTTTTAACTGCGTTTATGAAAAAAAAAGCATGATATGCTTCACATTAACACTTTCGCTGCGGCGATAACGATGGAAAATGTTCATCGATAGAGGCTGATGTGAAGTAGAAGAACATACTGTTTTTAAAACCAGTTCGTTACCATGGAAATAAACTAACTCTTCTTCATTTCCGAAAAAGTAAAAATCTTAGTTTGAGATCGCAAAATTACAAGGTTAGGTTGAATTAACGTCGCTAACTGAAGCTACACGGCAGCTAGTCAAAAAAAATACGAGGAAATGTTCCTGGACTTCTCCAATCAGATAATCGCCTGTTACTATTTACTAATTATTGAATTGAAAGCCAATAACCAGACTCGTTTCAATGATTATTTTTTTGACTAGGAAATATCAATAAATTTTCCTTATTATTATTTTTTGGGGGTTTTTTTAATAAAAAAATGTAATAGACTAGTTGCCTTTTTTTATAGCTAGATAGTTGAAGAGGGGAATTGCAAAATTATCCTGTCTGTAGTGTAATTCGACGTTTGTAAAAAGTGATTATCACTACAACTTTTAACATTAAATGAAAAAAAATTGTGGAATAGTTGATCGACACCCATTATAACTAAATAATGTAATGTACTTGATTTAAATTGATTATTTTTTTAATAAAAAATCTTTTAATCTCCTCTTAAATCGTGACTTACACTACAGTTACGTGTGTAACCACTAGACCACTGTGTTTAGCAAGTAATCAAACGAACTTTAACTCTTAAGAACGGTTGGCGAAATAGCACTACGAATTTTATCAGAATGTGCTGTTATCGATGAATCGGAACCACGAGACGCGCTCGCGCGTATTCAGCATCCGACGTGTTAACTTAAGTCGTCAAATATGAAATACATGCTTTATATTTTTCTAAGAAAAGAAATATTTGTACTAAATTTGATGACTCATTTATTGTTTTTATTTGTGACTCACAATAGTATTTTGCATTCACAAACCTATAAGGTCACGAAACTGTGCAGTTTAACACATTCGCTGCCACTATATCATCGATAGAGGCTTCATCGATAGAAGCAGATAAAGTAGAAGAACATCCTGTTTTTTTTAAACCTGTTCGTTACAATGGAAATGAACTAACTACTATTCTTCATTCTCGAACAAGCACAAATCTTAGTTCGAGGACGTAAAATTGCAAGGTTAGGTTGAATTAACGTCGCTTACTAAAGCCACACGACAGTTAGTCGTAAAAATACGAGGAAATGTTCCTGGCCTTTTCCAACCGGATAACTCATCATCTGTCACTAATTATTGAATTGAAAGCCAATTACCAGATTTGCTTCAGTGATTAACTTTTCGACTATAAAATCATCATTACATTTTCATAATTCATATTTTTTGGGGTAGTTTTTGTTTGAAAAAATACCAAAAAAATGAAACAGACAATTTGCAATTTTTTATAGCTAGATTGTTGAATAACAAACTGAACCACACTGCGAAATGCAGTATGTCTAGTGCCTGGTCGCCCTACACTTGAGACGAAGGATTTAATTTCCTCGTAATTTGAAATAGAATGTCCTCTTTCAAATCATCAAGTATTATTCCAAGCACAGCAGAATCGGTTGCAAAAGTTACAAGCGAGCTTGAACTCATAAGAACGGTTGGCGAAATGGTACTATGAATTTCATCAGAATTTGCTGTTATCGGTGAATCGGAACCACGCAACTCCCTAAGGAGTCGGTGGCATCCAACGTGTTAAAAGAAAGTAAATAAAAAAATACTACCCCAGCTGAATTTACCAGCGAATGGTGGTTTTGCGCGGGAAAAAGATTTATTATATGATTGGATTTTCTTTTTACTGATAACTAAACATACGTACATAACGGTGTTTTTTTTAACCCTTTCGAATAAAAGTAGAGCCTATCATAGGGGCGCCAATTTTGCGGTGCGCGCCAAGGAGCATGTATTCAAGCAGGAAGTGTAAAGTAAAGAATAATAAAATGTAGACAGATAATGGTTCAATCGGAGTTTTTTATGTCTCTTTTCCCTTGCTTATATCACACCATTATATTAAATATACGTGCAAGATTGGGCGAAAATGTGTTTTCGAAAAATATTTACTTTTATCTTAAGTTTTTAAAAGGCCAACTTCTTGCTGTGCTGTTGGTTGTTGTGCAAAACATTTGTTTAAGAAAACTTGCATACAAAGAAAAGTTCCTTTTCATCTGTATCGGTCATTTTGAAAGTGAAAAAGTCAGTATAAGAAACGATAAAAAAAATTATGTATACCTTATTTTTAAAAATGCTCATAAAATCGTTCTATTATTCTTAGCTAATTATGGAATCTATAATATCAAACAAAATTTTATGAGTGTCACGTAGTTTTTCACGCACTTTTTAGTCCGTAAAATTCAACGTAAAATGGCGCCAAATTCCAGTAATTGTTTTTTCGGTACCTGAAATTGGCAAAATCTTACGTAATAATATTTATCGCGGTTCTCCGAACTGTACAAAAAAGTTTTAGGGGAAAGGAACGATCCGTTCTTTCAAATAGATTCGATTGGCGTTCGCTTTTTTCTGTTCTCCTTATTAGATCCAATTCAGAGCAAAGGCCACATGTAAAAAATATTTTCACACTCCACAAAGAAAATGTAGACGAAGTATGCATCGTTTGCGATTTTGAAGTATTTTCTCACCATCATCACACGATGCAGCTGCTGTTTTGTTTGTGGTTGGACTATGATTTGTTATGTGTTTCGAAGATTCCCGGATATATCAAACGTCCAAATAAAAAGTGTAGGTTGCAGAAAAAGATGGTCATCTTGTGTCCTTTTCTTTGGTGACTCCATTTACATTTTTGAATACTTTAAATACTAATTTTGAAAAATGTAACGTGAGATTGCCACACCCTTGTTATGAATGTCTAGAAAGGAGGTGGGGCAGTAACGAAGTAAGCAACTCTTTAAGAAGAAATATCCATTTAATAAAGTGAAGTTTATGAAGAATTACATCCTCTCTCAACCCCTACCACCGTTACTACCCAAGTACTCGTGTCACGTCAAATATGACGTGAAAATAAGGTCATATTTTTATAAATGACGTCAACAAGTAAAAAATCACGAAAAAACTGACGTCAACTTTTCGTCAGCTCAGCTAACGTCTTTTAATGACGCCATCTTCGAAGTCATTTTCTTGTCAGCCAAATGACGTGATGCAAAAGACGTCAAGTAGTTAGTCGCAAAACGACCAAACTGACTAAAGTGACGCCAATTTCACGTCGAGTTGTCGTGAACGAAATACGAACTACCGGTGACGTCACTTCCGTCTCTGTAGCGCGGGAGGCGGGAGCATTCAAGACACCGCCATTTTTAGAAGGAGAATATATTAGTCGCTTTCGTGTATCCTGTATCTCCTTACTTGCGATGCGTTTGGCGTCTCCGAAGTAAGTTTTCGTTATCTTTTTACAAATTTGTTATCATATATGATATTTTTCATAGATTTACCAGTGATTCTAATTCTTAGTGTTTATAGTTTATGTGTTAGATTCTGATTCTGTTGTTAGTCTATGCGTTTTAACAAGGCCTAACTGAATGCGAATTAGGCATATAGATATTAAATCATTGCATTTAAATTACTTGTATTTTACTGTGTTTGTGGTAATGTAATCTTTTTAGAAAGAATTGTTATAATCGATATACAGTTAAAAAAAAATGTGTGTGGTTTTTGTTGTGTTAATACGAATACGAGATGTATGTTTACATATTGGTTCAGTGTAAGCACTAAACGAAAACACTTTATGCTATTATCTTGGAATCTCGATAAAAAGTCTAGTTACCTTGTTTTGGTTAAAGAAGAAATAAAAATAACTGTTGCTATAGCTCACAGAAAGTAAAAACAATTTCAGTTGATGACTGATTTAAATGGTTAACGCTTAAGAAGTATTTATATACATTTGATACAGAATACAGTCCATTCAAATATTGCATATACGTAAAAATCTTAAATGTTACTGCTTTAGTGCTTTCTACTTCCATATTCTTTAGGACAGGATGCAACCTTTTTGCATCGGCTTACCACTTGACTTTTTGAGAAATTTTGGCGTAAAACCAGACCAAAATATTTTAATAAACGTAAATAAAATATTTACTTTTCTAAAAGTGTTCAAAGGTTTTTTTTGTAAAATTCCTGAAACAACTTCGTTGTTTAAGAATGTATTTAATTTTTAATTAATTTCATTTTTATTATAACATGCTTATAATAATGGAGTCATAAAAAGATTAAAATGGTATTCATTTATAGTTTTGTTTATTAATCGTAGGGATATAAACATGCGAATACAGAATTGTACAAACTCGGCAAAATTCGAACCAGAAGTTAATTAAAGATTAGATTTCCTCTTTTTTTTGTAATGTTTAAAATAACGAGTAGTATATTTGCGGGATCACTGCATATGCTTACAGAAGCTATTTATAGCATCATGCTGCTCACACCACCAGTGGTACTCGTACTACCGGTTAGGAACCCCTGCTTTAGGCAATCTGCTCCTGTAGAAACTCGCAATTTTAGAACCAAATACTTATTTCCTGCCACCGATTCAAAGCATATTTTAACATGATAAGCTGTGGTGCCAGTGAACAGGTACTAGTAGCAATTAGTACCTGCTCACTGGTAGTTAGCACTTGACTTGATGTCACTCTGTTTAAAAAGGGCTGGTGTTTACGAAATAAATATGTCATTGTAGGTACAACTTTCTAATGTTGCTTGGCAGCCGAGCGGCTGCTTGACCTTGCTTCAAGATGACAATTTTTGCCCATAGCTTGTCTGTAACTATAATAGGGCGACACATCAACAAAAATTTCATAATGAAATATTTTGTTGCTGCATTTACCAGAATTTCTCTTTCCACGAGCAGTTTTCCTTGTGTTTAAAATTCATTTTTTTTTAGTTCGATATGCTGAGGCTAAAAGGACCTTCATGATGACATGACTTCTTTCGATAAAATGTAAGTTGGATTTTTATTCTATTTTAAATATATCAATTATCAATAACTAGTTTTTTTACATCGCAGACTCAAGTAAATAAGAATAATTTTCTTTATAGATTTGCAGTGAGATTTTGTGTTATTCAAAATTTTTATTTCTAGTAATTTTTGTGTAATTAAGAATATTTATTAAAGCTATAGTATAGATTGATTCTTGACATACATCTTGAAGTACATATTGTTTAACTAGTACAATTAACCAACATGTATACGATTTCATTTTTTTTTACAGATTCTTAGTTTTTGAATAAATGACTTTAAATATCGAAATAAAATCATTGTAGATTTTGGTTTGGTTAAATTTTCTTGCTGGGATTGGAGTAACGTATTTCTTGTAAAGCTTATAACAGTTGGCTGTTTTTTAGAATTTATGAAAATTTTCGTTACTTTCCAAGTGATGGTGAATACTAATTTTGAAATGCAACTCCTTTAAAATAATTTTAAAAGTTTTTAAGTATCAACTGCAGTGTTTTGTTTATACTTATGTTTGTTTAATTTTAGTTATATTTAAAGAACAGTTAGATGGTTAAATTGCAATTTTTATGACTTAAAATTTCTGAAAGTAACCATAACAATTACTTTTTAAAAATAACTTTCATTCCACTAACATTGAAGCAGCTGTAAGCCAAATTTATTTTACCTTAAGTTTATTGTAAAACCAAAGTATTCATTTTGTTAAAGTAAAATCTAATTTACCCTCACTACAGAATTTATTCGAAATCTTAACTATTTGTTTGACTTACTTTAAAAGCAGCCCTGTTAAAAAAAAATAGTAAAGCTAGCTAATTTCAGACTTCTAATCTCCAATGTATGTCTTTTTCCATCTCCAGAACTTATTATTAATACTCATTTACTGTTTATAATGGTTCCTTAAAATAAGTTATAATGTGAAAACCATCACGACTCTTATTAGTTATTTGGAAAAATCTTGGGTGTAAATTTGGTTTTGTAATAGATCAGTTAAAAGTTAACTTCTAACTTTATTTAGTATGATACATGCATACTTATTAAATCCATGCAAATTCCAGCAGTGATAACTGACATGGGTCCCCGGTGGAAAAAGAAAGAGAACGGCCCAAATTAACACAGAGGAAAACGGTTGACGACAAGAGGAGGCGAGCTGGTCAGAAGCAAGAGCTGTATTCCTTATCTGCCACGGGAAATAAAGATTACTAAGTAAGTACATTTCTTAAATAGTGATGTCTGTAAATTTAAATTTTCGTTCACGTCACGTTTACGATTTGTTTTTTTAATCACATTTTTAGAACATATGGGGGGCATAAAGGGATCCAGACATCCATTTAAGTACAGCAAACTGTATTTCAGAGGGTTTTTTAAATTTTTTGAAAAAGATACTTTAGAAAACTATCTTAAAAGTGCATTTAACATCCAGGGCATAGTGACAATTTTTAGGTTTCTACTAGAATTTCAAACTGAGACTTTGTGAATGAAGTATTTTTTTTTAAGTGGGTCAGGTCTTAAAAAAGAGCACTCTCATAATTTCTTTGTTTAGATCTGCCCCTTGTGCACTTCTTAACATTAGCTGCATTTTTATTCCATTTTTGCTTCATTAATTGCAAAATTTATTGACAGTTTTTTTTAATGGAAAATCCGTTTTCAATGACACAATTTTGCTGAAAAACTATTCAGCAAGGTTCCATTTAGAAAAAAGGTTCCTGTCGGGTTTTTTCTAAAAAGAAATATGAGAAAATCTATTTTCAATATAATGTCTAATCAGTAAAAATGTGTTGACTAGCGACTAATATTTTTTTTATTAAACCTAGTCACTTTTTTAATAAAAGAAAAGAGTTGCGAGATGAAATCAAATTTGCATTAAGTGTTTACTCATTTAAGTTAGTATAAATTTAATATCAACATTCTTAGTTTTTAAATCACTGACATTACAAATTTGTAGAATTTAGCTAGCCTTTGAAAGCATTAAATCTTTTACTATCAATGCAAAATTAATGCAGGGTTGTCAAATAGGAAAAGTTGTAAGCCTAGAATGCAAACAATTTCGTAATTTTTTGGACTGCCCTGAAATTTAATTCCATTTTTGGATAAAAACCTGTTATTTTCGTGACATAGAGTATTACATATACTTATTAAGTTCTCAACTCTTTTGCAAGAATATCTTGGGTTTCGTAAAATTATATTCTGTAAGTAAGTAAATATTTGATTTAAAATTCGTTTAACGTAACTAATTTGTCAAATAAATTGTGTTAATTGTTAAAATATCTCATTGTAAAATGAGTTTTTCATTCACTTTCCTTTTCGGATTTTTTATTACATGGTTTAAGGCCATTCAAATTTTTTTTAAAATTTTTTTAAATTCTTTTAGGTAATGTAATGTGTTAAATAACAATTTTTCCCTAATGCTTGATACTTTTTGACGTTGTTAAAAAAAGAGGTAAAAATGTGCTTCATTTTTGCTGGACAATTTATTTTTTAAATATTAAATATTTAAAGGTATTTATTCAAAGATGAATTAAAAGACTAATATTCTTTTTAATAAAAAGTTGTCCTATAAAAGAAAAATCCTATCCTATAAAAGAAACAACATTGTGATATGTCAACAATGAAATCAAATTTTCATTAAATTTTTCCTTAAATTAGTATAAATTTAATATCAACTTTAATATTTAGATCTATCGTAATTTAAAACACAGGTTCCGGGTGGAATACAGGGAAATTTCAGGTGGTACATGTGACTGATGTGGCTACATGATACTATTGCCAGCTTCTATACGTATGAGCAGTCGGCACGCAAGCATAGTATTAATTATTTTAAAGATAGTACATCTTTAATTAAATTCTGGTTCAGATGCAAAACAGAGTTCCTAGGTTGATATTTTAATCACAGGCAAACAACAATTTTCGCACAAAGACTATATAAGTATATTTTGTATGATGATTACTTTTTTGCTGAGTTTGCACTAACTTTTTATTTGTATGGTTGTAGACCTGTAGGTAATAAATAAAATTAAATTAATACCATTTTAATCTTTTTACTTCTCTTTTATTAAAAGCATGTTATAAATAAACAAGTATCTAACCATTAAATATGAATTTTTCTCACGAATTTTAATTCAAAAAGAGTAAATATTATATGTTTATTAACCCATTAATGCCTGGCGTCCCTTTTTAGGGACACTTACTTAGGGAAAAAATTAGCAAATTTTTATGAATCAACTTTTCAACTAAAAAATTGCTCCGTTGTATTCAACAGTGTACATTTCAACTGACCCAAGGGCATTGATGCTGTTTTAGGCAACTTTTCCGGTAAAACTCTTAACATTTCAGTCTCATAACCTTAAATTAGCGCCACCTGAAATTGTCTTAATGGGCTAAGATCAGGTGGTATGACAAAATTTCTCAAAGTCAAGTGGTATGCATGTGCAAAACGGTTGAACTCCAGACCTAAAACATAAAAATGGACAATTCAAATGGGGGGGGGGGGATATGGGGGTAAAATCAAGCATTTTCTAAATCATTACATTAAACTAATTTTTATGGAACTTTTTTTGATAACATTTGAACTGTTTATATTTCAAATATATAGATATTTTTAAGTTTTTCGAACTGTGTGTTTTAATATCTGGCAATTTAGGGAGCTCAGTTTCATACCCTCATTTTCCCCCACCCTGGTGAAAAATGATCTCAAATTTAAAAATAGTATGAAATCAAAAATTCAAAGATCAAATTGAAACAAAATCATTCCTTATTTTCCTCTTCACTTTTGTTGAAAAAAAGGCTAACTTTTAAAGATAATAATAGTAGAAAAATAGAATATTTATTCAAAAGAGTATGGTCCTCTTGAAACTTCTGTAAAATGGAGACTCCTTGTAAAACTATACTGTATATATTGCACTGGAACTTTACAAAATAATCTTTATTGTATATTTCTGGAAATGATTAATAGTTTTACAGCTTTGATTCAGTTAAGTACTTTACAACATGAAAAGTTCTAGTTTGGATCAATTAGTAAATTAATTGCAAATATAAATATTACATATGGCATGTCTTCTGGTCATATTCTTAAATGTTTCATTGTTAAACTTAATATATTACACCAACTTAAGGTGCAGGTTTATATTACGCCAATGCACTATGTCTAGAAAATGTTTTTTTTTTTTTTTTTAAAGTAATATTTTCTTTTGAATTTACTTTGATCTAGATTCTAGATCGTCATAAACAAGAATTCTTTAATACTTATATTTGCGTTAAAAATTTAATTAGTTTTAATTTAGCCCTCCTTGCTTGATTTTAAAATCTGCGAGTTATTTCAGTGAAACATATTTACATGGATTACTATTGATCCGTATGTTTCTTGAATAACTGATAACTATTTAAAATAAATTTGTTCTTAATATATTTATATGTATTTAAAATACATTTATTTTCAAGTAAATTTAATTTACTGGCAATATCAATCCTTTCATATGATAGCTGGTGTTGCAATTTGTAAATTTAAGTTTTTTTTTTTTTTTTGTAAATTTAAGTTAAATTTTTGGCACGATTTAGCATTTTAACTTCTTCTCGCTTCTGTGAAATGACAGGCTTTTTCTAGATGAATGTTGGTTTTTTCCTTGATTTTTTTTTAAGTCAAGCAATGAAAAATTTTAAATATATTGCCCGTACGCATATATAATATATTTTTGGAGGATTAAAAAAGGCACTTTTATGACTGTTTCTCAAAAATTATCCAATTGTTAACAAAATGTTTTTTTTTTTTAATTTTTATGTAATTTGCTAATCAAATTCAAATACAAATAAGTATAGATTTGAAGTATTTTCCCCTAATTTATGTTCTTTAACAATTGTATATAAATTGGTTTAATAATTTAACATGAAATTTTCTGTTGCAATACATCCGAAAAACTTTGGCAGTTTTATCGATCCTTTCAATTGAGTGCTATGCTACAATTCTTAGGTTTGCACTAATACAAGTCTTAATTTTTAGTTTGTGCATCGAAGCATATTAAGCTAATTATCACTTTTTTGGAAAATTTATGTAATCGCAGATGACATTCAATGCAAATATTTTTGAAGAAATTGCTTATTATATTATCTAACTACCTATTAAAAGTTTTTATTTAGTTAGATAAAAGAGGATACTATTTTGGCTACGATTATCTGAGGCTACTAAAGCAACTACTTTCAAAGCTTTCTGACACTGGCAGCCCTGACTGCCGGGTCCCCAAACGAGTATTTTGACTTTCAATGGGCCCTACATTACTTACGCAATTTTTCTTATGACTAAACATTTCTTAAAGTAACCATAACAGTTACTTTTTAAAAATAACTTTCCTTCCACTAGCATTAAAGCAGCTGTAAGCCAAAATTATTTTACCTTAAGTTTATTGCAAAACCTTAAGTATTCATTTTGTAAAAGTCAAGTCTAATCTACTCTCCTTTAGAATTTATTCGAAATCTTAACTATTTGTTTTGACTTAACAAGCAGCTCTGGCTAAAAAAAAAAGTAAAGCTAGTTAATCTCAAACTTTCTCCAATGTATGTCTTTTCCCCCTCCAAAACTATGCCCTCCCCCCCTTGCAATTTTTCTTGTGTGTGTTCTAAAATTCTTTTTTTTTTTACATAGCTCAACTGCCTGCTATAGGGTGCCATAGCGGACCTGTGCTGAATGAAAGTTTCCTTCCAGCAAAGATAAGATGTGAGTTCTATTTTTAATGTAAACCAAATAAATCATTTTCCCTCTTTGCAATCACATGTCTGACTTTGTGGTTAGTGCGAACCAAAAGTTAGTATCTTGCTAAAAAAAATTACAGATAAAGATATCATTTAAAATTAAATATAAAAAAGATTTACATGACTTAAGGAAGATGCCTTAAAAACACAAATTTCATCAAATTAAAATTTTTAACGGCCTATTTCACTGCCCTAAATAACGCTTGTATTCTTACAAGCATTTATTGGCAAAGACATTTTCAAGTTCTTAAAGTTATGGATATATTTTCCTTTTATAATAAAATCATTGACTATAAGTTGAAATTTGGTCATTATTGTTATTTGTATTGTAATGTTATTCTACTATACAATGTAAATGTTAAGTTATAATGTTATAAGCCATTTTTAATATCTTATTGTAGAAGAGTTTTTCATTCAGTTTCCTTTCGAATTATTTTTTTTAAAGATAATGTAGTTTAAGTCATTTATCAATTTAGTTAATTGGGCATGCAATCATTCTATTGAGTATTAACCATCGCAAATTAAAAAAGAGTTAAATTCTTCTTGAAGTTTTAATGGAGATTATGTTGGTTGTTAATAATTTTTTCCTAAGAATTGATACTTATTGACTTTTTTTTTCGATTGTTAAAATAAAGTAAAAATGTCTGTTTTATTTTTGCTGGCCATTTGATGGAAAAATTTCAAAAATGTTTCAATTCAATTTTTTTTTAAAAAAAGTTGTCCTTTTTTTATAAAAGAAACAATGTGAGGGATGAACAATTACATCAAATTTGCATTAGATGTTATGCTTCTTTTGTGTCCTTTATTAGAAGTTAATATATATTTAATATCAACTTTAAAACATTTTCACAATTCTATTCCTTGAATTTTATGTCAGTTGAATTGTAAATTTTGCAAACTAAGTCAGTCTAGTATTTTTATTTATTTTGTGTTATCTTTACTTTGTGGGGAAGATAATAATAATAATAATATATATATATATGTATGTATGTAATATTAAGGTTCATACTCCTCCTGGAAACTCCTGAATTCGAAATATTTTGTCTAAGTGCTTCTATAAGTCCTAAAATTTATGTATTAGAAATCCTTATTTAAAGTATTAGCTTCCTAAAAATATATCTAGTTTTTATAATGAAAATAGTTCTCAGTATATTGAAGGGTCCAGTTTTTAAAAAACTTGATGTCTTGCATTCATTTTTGCTTAGAAATAATAGAAATTGTCGGTTAATTTTTTGAGATTTTTTAAAGTTTCACATTTTTTAATTGAGTTTGGATTTTTTTTGGTTTACTTTTAAGTTCATGACGCACATTGTCGCTATAAGCACTTTTTTTTCCCTGAATTTATGTTGTAAAATAATTCCTTAAAATTCCTGAATTTCACTATTTAAAAAAATATGAACCCTGATACATAGATGGACAAGGTTATACTTTTTGAAAAAAAGAATTAAGGCCCCTTTAGGGGTCCATTTTTTTTAAACTTTTAAATTAACTAGTTTTTTTCTTGGTAATGATGTGAAATAGAATGATGATAATAATGTTAAATGGAAATTTTTAAGAAATTCGCCTTAAATATTAGGCAGAGTCTTCCTCCAAAAGGGAGGTTGGCTTTTACACCGAAGCCTCAAATTTTCCACAACATTTTTTACACCCCTTGTTTCCTTCAGTCTCGGTCTAAGTCCCTAGACCAATACAATAATAAACACACATATTCAAATTTATTTCGCGATATCTCCTGAAGTTACATTGCTGTACTCCTTAGAAACTCCTGAATGTTTACTTACAAGAGTTTAGAAAATCCACTTTCACACAAGTAACTCCTAACAAATGGCATAAAAAAATAACGGCGCTTGAGGAGCTCAAGGAGAACCCTGCATTACATCCGATCCAGAATTTAATTAAAGATATATCTTTAAAATAATTAATATTATCATGGTTTATACAATATTTATGATAGTGAACTATCATAGATATAGTATGAACCCTGATAGTATTAATTATTTTAAAGATATATCTTTAATTAAATTCTGGATCGGATGTAATACAGGGTTATATTTGAGCTCCTCAAGCTCCGTTATTTTTTATGCCATTTGTTAGGAATTACTTGTGTGAAAGTAGATTTTCTAAACTCTTGTAAATAAACATCAAAGCATAATAAGTGTTGGAGATAAATTCCACATTACTCCTAATGTTGATATTTTAATCAAAGGCAAACAACAATTTTCGCACCAAGGATTATAAAAGTATATTTTATATGATGATTAATTTTTTGCTGAGTTTGCACTAACTTTTTATTTGTATGGTTGTTAGACCTATTGGCAATAAATAAAACTGTAAATTAATACCATTTTCATCTTTTTACTTCTCTTTTATTAAAAGCATGTTATAAATAAACAAGTATCTAACCATTAATTATGAATTTTTCTCCGGAATTAGATTCAAAAAAAGGGAAAATATTATATGTTTATTAAAATATTAAGATCAGGTGGTACGCGGAAACTTCTCAAAGTGGTACGCATGTGCAAAAAAATTGGGAACTCCTGATCAACATAAAAATGGACCATGAATCAAATACTTAACACATTTTCATGGTTCAATTCCTCGAATATTCATTGAATTTTATGTTAGCAGTTAATAATAGCAGTTAAATAGTATTCTATTATTTTTTATTTATTTTGTGTAATCTATACTTTGCAGTGATAAAAATCTTTTCCATTTTTAAAATGTAAAGACAAAGTTATTGAATCTTTTTATGGAAATATAGAAAACATTTTTAAAAAAAACTAAATTTATAATCCTTTAAATATTTGATTATACATATATTTTAGATGGACAAGGTTATTATGTTAAAAAAAATTATGCTGGGAATATATATTTACAGTTTTTATAATATATTTACATATTTTTTTCTTTTTCAGTTTCTCCTTGAAAGTCTGGTTATGGAAGCAGTTATGTCAATTGTTTATTTTGTTTATTGTTTTTTTTTTCAAATAAAAATGTGTTGCTTCTAAATGATTTTGTATTTATTTAAAATATCAAGATTTAAAATTGCCAACCTGTAGTTCTAAATGTTCAGGTGACACTTAAATAATTAGGCAAGTTTTTATATTACTATAAAGGCTTTATAATAATACTATCCAAAATATCTTTTGAAGTAAAAATGAATATCATTTTAAAATTCTTAATTATGTACTAAATAGTTTTTGAATTTCAGTTTTCTTTTCTCATCTTATTTCTATGCAATCTCAATCATGGTGTAAAATACAAATTTGCTTAAAATTTTATAAATATTTTGAAGTTATGAAGAATATCTTTTTCAAAATAAGTAGTAAAAGAATTTTTTTAATTAATGACTTATGAATAGTATGTTAACAGTCATTAATTTAGAAATTTCTTTTTAATGACAATATATTTTGAAATGATATTTATCTGTAATTCAAAATATTGTATAATATTTTAAACAAATTTTTTCTTTACACCATGTCTGAAATTACATAGAAATAAAAAAAAATCACGTGAAAATCGCGTCATATGGTAACGTGAAGTTAATGTCATTTGATCACGTGAAAATAGCGTCATTTGATCACGTGAAAAGCGCGACATATGGTCACGTAAAATTAACGTCAATTGATCACGTGAAAATCGTGTCGTATTGTCACGTGAAATTCACGTCCACCTTTCACGTGAAATTTACGTCCACTTTTCGCGTGAAATTCACGTCCACCTTTCACGTGAAATTTACGTCCACTTTTCGCGTGAAATTCACGTCCACCTTTCACGTGAAATTTACGCCCACTTTTCGCGTGAAATTCACGTCCACCTTTCGCGTGAAATTTACGTCCACTTTTCGCGTGAAATTCACGTCCACCTTTCACGTAAAATTCACGTTATTTGTTAACGAAAAGTTCACGTCATCTGGTCATAAAAGAGTCATTCATTCACGTCAGATTAACGTCATTATTTGACGTCGAATATCACGTCTTCAAAATGGACATTGTCACCAAAAAAATGACGTCAATTTATGGGCATTTTATGACCAAAAAATCACGTCACATTCGACGTCACACGAGTACTTGGGTAGTGACAAAAACATGGCGGTTAAGGGCAGAGTTTCAATAAGTGGCCGCTAGATGACGCTGTATACAACATAAATCGCATTAATGTGCTTAAAATTTGCAATAAGATATAGAATCATCGTTTCACCACCTGTTTCTGGAATTTTTTCAGAATTCATTGGCTGTTTTTTTTCATGAAAGATTTGACATCAGTTTATTTACTTTTTTTTTGTCTGACTGTATCGTTCCGATTTTATTTTTTTTTGTTTGAAAGGTACGATATCAGAGACATATCTCCTTGTACTTTTTTGTCCATTTAATAGCCGTTTAATATTTGCAGAGGGTCGATCAATGTTGTTGATCAATGTAGTTGAATTAGTTGTTTTGAGCTCGAAAATACTTTTTTTTGCTATGAATGAACAAGTTCTTTGAGTTTTTTTGTGATTTAAAATCTAGATATCAGAGACATAACTTTGTACTTGTTGTAGATATGAATATTTGTGAGTATTAAAGTAACAATTTCCTTATATTTTTATCTACCCCTTTCCGACTGAGCTATCACGATCGCGCGGGTATAAAAGAGAATGTTCAAGCTCTTCAAAAATATCGATACCGAAGCAACTGACTTGTACAATCCGTTACACGTGTAAAAAAAAAAGACTATTTTAAGGAGTTGCTGGAATTGATGCTGTTTAAGGCATTTTTTTCCGATAAACTATAAATTTAGTCTCATAATTTTAAATCAGGGCCATCTGACCGCCGCACAGTGGGGTATTTGGCCAATCCAGCTGGACAAAAGTCGATTTTAAAACCTAAACGTATGTGGGGAAAAATGGTCATTTCTGACAGACGAATAATGGGCGCATATCGAACAACAATTTTTTTTAATTGCAGACGATTTTTTACATTCGTAATGCTGGTTTCAAATGTGTTGTTCAGTTGTGTTCGCGTTCGGCTTTCTGGCATTTGTAAACAGTCGGAATTGTAATATTTTTTTATTCTAATTTAATCAACGAAAATGGATTTTTCGGTTACAGAATCTGATACAGCAGGTAAGAATGTATAAATTCCACCAGTTTTAATTGATTTAAAGGTTTTATTTTAAACATATTAGTGTTTTGAAAATGTTCTATTTTTCATCTTATTTTTCTTCTGTTTGATTTACATTTGAGTCAATTAGTTATATAGTTCCGCAAAGTTCCGCTTTGATTTTAAGCTTAAAAGAAAGCCTAGAATCTACACTTTAAGAATCTGGTAAAATTTCTTGCGAATTTTTGCGAATCTTCGATATAAACGTCATTTTCTAGCATTCTAAGTACGCGATGTAACAAAATACGCAAGCTTCAACTTTGTCTCAAAACGCTAATTTTTGTTTTAGGATCATCAAAAGTTATAATAATGACCAGGAAAGAGTTGTTTAGTATTATGCAGCAACAAAATTTGAAAAATATAAATGAAAAATTGAAGTTTTTGGAAAATTACCTTTTAAACTTAGATACTTTTTCTGACGAGATCACGCTGGAAATAAAGAAAAAATTTAAAGAGTTCAAATGCAAATTAAAGTTTCGTTGGCATAAATCTGATAGAAAAGAGGACTTATTTTTGCTAGAAAACAAAGATTGGCTCGAGGGATTATTTTCAGTTCCAAAAATTGTGGAACGACAAGGTAGACCTTTGAAGACTTTTAGTGACTCTTGTGATCGTAGTAAAAGGAGAAAAACAATAGAATTGCGAAAAAATAATGATTTGGAAGTATTGAATTTCGCCACTCAGACCAAACTTAAAGAAAGTGGGAACAGAGATGCTTCCATAGTACTAAAAGACATCGTTAGTTCACCAACACGAGCTACTAAATACAAAAAAGCATTTTCTCTAGCCCAACAAAAGAGCAATACTGTCTCCCAAATGTCTCCAAACGAAGCTCTGTCAGTTTTTGTTGAAGCCGGACTTTCTAGGAGTCAATATGAAATAATAAGGAATGCAAACAAAAGCATATATCCATGTTATAGCATTTTACAAAGAGCGAAAATTGAGTGTTATCCTGATAAAGAGTCATATATAGTTACAGAGACGTGCGCCGAAGTTAACCTTCAAAATCTGATGAACCACACTGCGACACGCTTGCTTAAGTACTTGGAGGAAGTTTTACAACAACAACAAGTAAATGAAAAGGAAAGATATTCCCTTGTTTTAATATCCAAATGGGGTTGCGATGGAGCTCAACAAGTTCAATACAAGCAAAAATTTGAGGACGATTCTCATTCCGATGCACACATTTTTCAAAGTTCTTTCGTTCCTATTCAACTATCTTGCTCTGTAAATAATTCAATCTTATGGCAGAATCCAATACCATCTTCGCCAAGATATTGTCGTCCAATAAGAATTAAATTCATAAAAGAAACTAAAGATATCACAAATGAAGAAATTAATAATATTAAAAGTGCATCCGATAATTTAAAAAAAAGCACAGTTATAATGAAAGACACGGAGTATTCTGTGAAGCACACGATGATGCTTACCATGATTGACGGAAAAGTATGCAATGCTGTGACCAACACAACTTCAACCATGCGGTGTTATGTATGTGGATTAACTTCAAAGGATTTCAACAGTCTAGACAAAACCGGTGTAGTAAATCCTGAAGCCATTAATTTCGGCCTTTCCATTCTACACGCCAGAATCCGTTTATTTGAGTCACTACTTCACCTCTCCTACAAGCAACCGGTGAAAAAGTGGCAAGCAAAAACTGAATCAGAAAAAAACCAAGTAAAGCTGACGAAGATTGAAATCCAAAAAAAGTTCCGGGAAAAGATGGGTTTAATAGTGGATGTGCCAAAACCAGGTTACGGCAGCACAAATGATGGAAACACCAGCCGGAGATTTTTTGCCAACCATGTTTTAGCAGCAGAAATAACAGGACTTGACATGAATTTGATATACCGTTTCAAAGTAATTCTTGAAACTTTATCAAGTGGTCACAAAATAAATACCTCTGTTTTTTCTGCCTACACAAAAGAAACTGCAGAACTGTACATAAATCTATATTCTTGGTATCCAATGACCCCTACAATGCACAAGATACTTGTACATGGGCCAATAATAATAGAAAAAGCTCTGCTCCCAATTGGTCAGTTATCAGAAGAAGCAGCTGAGGCCCGCAACAAGCACATTCGGGCATATCGTCAAAATTTTGCTCGAAAATTTTCAAGAGTTGCCTGTAATAAGGATGTACTAAATCGGCTACTACTGACTTCGGATCCTTTCCTAACAGGATTAAGACCAGTTCCTAAAAAGAAAAGCAGACCATTTCTACAAGAAACAATAGCCATGTTGATTGGAGGTGAGCCTAATATAGACCAAAATGAGCTTGATGATGACAATTTATCAGATGAAGATTTTGTTGTATCAGATGAGGAAGAGATCTGAACCCTTTAAAACTAGCAGTCAAAGGTAATTTTACGTTATTCTAGATTAAAAACTACGCATTTCATAAGTTTTCAATGTATACTATATGTACAGAGTTTGGTACGTTTATATATTTTAAAATTTTACATTCTACCCCCAAAAAAATCATTTTAAATCTGTTCAGTTACTCAAAAGTAATATTTATCTAAAATAAAAAATGTTTCTTAACTCATATACATTTTTTTAATTGTTCACTTGGCGCCGTAATGGCGTTATAAAAAAAAAGCAGGGGGGGGGGGGTTGTGAAAAAGAGAAGTAGGCGGAGGCCCCTATTGTTGTACAATGTTATATTTTATTTATAATACCCAAAAATAACTTAAGATTTCATACATTTTTAACCAGAAGTGATAAAATGTTTTTGTCCAGCTAGATCGGCCAAATACCCCACTGTGCGCCGGTCTTAAAGGGCTGCAAAGTAGGGCAAATAACAGTGGCCCGACATGAAGGTAAGGATAGAATAAAAGCTACTAAGTCAAAAGCCTTTGCTAACACAGGTTTGACAAGTGAAGCCATTGATTGCTTTAATATAAAGCCCAAAAAAGGTGTTTGATGGAAGTTGAAACTCTTCGTTGTCCGGTATCTGTTATTCTGTAAATGGTTTTTCCACGAATTTAGATCAAAATACTTTCTATAACGAATCCTCCTAGCAAACCATATTTTTATGTTTTAACAATTTCCTCGTGTAGCTAAGTACGATTTTAAATAAACCAAACTGCACAAATTATTAATAACAGAACTATTGATATCAAGGCTGGGCCGTTACTTGTTTTAAATGCAACTCGTTTCTATTACGATCACTTTGCGTAAAAAATAACTACATACAAAACATACTAAATCTACAATATCTATATCTTTAGTATCTATATACCAAAGTCATACATTGAATACTAGTTACATTTATAGAATATTATAAAATTTGGGGCACGTTTACATAAAATGCATTGTTGGAATTCTTGAACCGTAAAATTTTGGAAAACCCACCCCATCGCCATATTTTGACTTAAATAGTGCCTTGAAGATTAGAGGTTTCAGTTATTTTGAAAAAAAAAAGCATATTTATTTATTTAAGTAGAGAGAGAAGCCAACTTTTAGCATACGCAATGATAAAACTGTAAGTTTAATAAAGCACGTTTGATTGAGGTTTGAAGCATTGATAGATAAAGCATGAGAATTCACTCAACGTTGCAAAAATCGCAAAATCAGCTCTAACGACAGTATTACAACATTAATTGATCAAAATTTTTTGTGGTTGACGTAAAACGGGTTGCATCTTAACCAAGCAGCCATTTTTTGGTGCTTTGTAACTGCTCTTTTCTTGTATAAGGCCTGGTGGAAAATTTACCCCATTGGAAAAGTAGCCCCGGACTCCCCTACTAATAAGGCAACATTCTCTTTGAAAGAAAGTTTCAAGCTAAAATACAGGGTTAGCAAGAAATAAGTTGCCCGCTTCAGAGGGCTGTAGAATACGTTCTATTCTTCCAAATGAGATAAAATTTGAACAACAGATAATTCAAATGTTGCGCTTCACATTTCTTTAAAAAATAGTTCAACATTTCGCCGCTAGATGGCGCTGTAATACTAATGGTACTTATTTGCATATACTGAAAATGCGAATGAGCAAATTGTTAAAAATGAAGGGGGGCATATGGAACAGTTGTAATGCTACTTTTATTATTATTTAACATTTATAAAGCTTATAAAATGTTTTATGTGTATTACAGCGCCATCTATCGGCGAAATTTTGTGCTATTTTTTATTAAATAAATGAGAAGCGCATCGTTTGAAATATCTGTTGTTAAAATTTTATCTCATTTGGACAAATAGAACGTATTCTAGAGCCCCCTGAAGTGGGCAACTTATTTCTTGCAAACCCTGTATATACATTTTTTTGAAAACTTTTTTTTTTCCGTTTCGAGAGACTGACTCTTCAATGCCTTTAGTTTAGTTGTTCGTTAGTAATTCAAAATAAGTTTTTTTCATGCGATTTCGCATTGTTGTTTCAATGTTATATTTTAAAAGATTATATGCATTTGTATAATGCACTATAATTTTGAGTAACAAATACAAAGCAAAAAAATAATTACAAATACTAATTAATGCAATGAATAATTTAATTTATAAAATAATTAATCATTCGTGGAATATTTCGTTTTATTATTTGCATAGGTTATGGCAAGGCAAAATTTACCGCATTTAACTTGCCATGCATAAGCTTAAAAAAAATACCTATTTTGTCTAGTCCTTAAGAGTGATGCATAACGTCAATGTATTAAGAGACAACCATAAAAATGATAAAGATAGTAAACAATGGTGAATTGCAAAAGTGTTCTTTGTCAGTCCTATAGCCCTTTAAGGCAGAGCTATTACGATCATGCGGGTATAAAAAATAATTTTCAAGCTTTTCAGAAATATCGATACCGAAGCAGCTGACTTGTACCATTCGTTATTTGTATAATTACACGTTATTTGTAAAAATGACATTGTCTTCAAGGAGTTGCTGACATTGATGTTGTTTGAGGCATTTAATCGATGAAACTCTAAAATTTAGTCTCATAAACTTAAATCAGTGCCATCTGATGGATGATCTTATATAGAGAGATAACGCATTAGTTTTGTTATTGCAACCTCTGCAAAAGTATTTCCTTACCATCTAAGTACTTTTTCACCCGGTATGAGAATCACCTTACGTTCGAGCGTTAATAAAAGAGAATTTCAAGCTGCGTAAACTATTTCGGTTAAAATAATTAATATATTTTTTTAATAATATGGTCAGATACCTTAAAACATATAACTCGAAGTGTCTTTAGGTAATACATATTTATATATATTTATTTTGTTGTTTTCCACAGTTAAAAAATTTTGGCATTATTTCAAAAACAATATAAAAAATTTTAAATGACTTTTTTTCTTATGGAAATCTTATTTTTGACCTAAAATAAGCTTATTTTGTGAATATCAGATGTTTCTGTAGTGTAGTAAATTTTTGGGACTGAAAGGGTTAAACAGCATAGTTGTGTTGTTTGGGTAGTAGCAAACTAATTATAAACCACTTATGTTCATTAATATAAATGAGCAAATGTATAAAATAATTGTCAACAATATCTACTTTCAAATAACTAAGATCAATGGGATTATTATTTTTTTAAATATATATTATTTGGATTTATAATATAATTACTAAAGTAGAGCAGGCAGATTTTGACTGAACCAACCAAACATCTTATTTTTGACCAAAAAGCAAGCTCACATGTTACCGTTACTTTACAATGAAGAAAAGAATGCGCATCGTGGTTTAATGTCCGATTCAATTAAATTTGAACACACCAGTTCCTCCCACCACTAATTAGGGCATACGAATAAAGATATGTTGCCTTAGAATTTCCGAGATCACAATCATCATCACACACATTCTGAACTTGGAGACGGTGAACGACGGTCGAAATGAACTTCAGCTCTCACTGATTCTGGAGAAGCATCTTTGGCCTTCACGATGGCACTCGTCTTGAAAGACAAAATCAAACAGCGGCTCGCTGATTTGAGCCCACGGCAAACTGAACTCCTTTCATCAAGCGCTTCTTCCTCCTCTGACTCTTGACATGGTAAATATGTTGCACGATTC
Source organism: Hylyphantes graminicola (assembly GCA_023701765.1). Classification (NCBI taxonomy): domain Eukaryota; kingdom Metazoa; phylum Arthropoda; class Arachnida; order Araneae; family Linyphiidae; genus Hylyphantes; species Hylyphantes graminicola. The sequence goes on along the minus strand of CM043122.1, from coordinate 40,406,911 downwards.
TGATTCCGAAGTGACGGACTGCGCTGCGTTCAAAAATCTACGCTAAATGATACCGATCTAATGGCCCCGGAACTTTCTGACGATGAACTTTCTGAGTGATCCCGACTACAATCAGCTTAAATACCCTAAAATCCCCGATGATCTTATCAATAAAGACCCGCATATCATGACGACGCAAGAAAAGAACTTCATTTCCGAAAATGCTAACGCTAGACTGGATTATATGGTCACCAAATTTCCTACAAAGAAAACTCGCGATTCTGGCGCGATGCTTATAAGCTTTTGATCAAAATCGACTCGATCCTTTAAAACAAGAAGGATAAGATCCAGCAAAAACCACATTTTGGAAATGCCACACGGCCGTTTAATCCGGATGCCCTTTATGTTGAAAATCCGAAAAATGACGACTTTCAAACGGTGCCAAAAAGGCTAACCGCACGTCCAAAATCGCCGAAATTAAATATGGCCTTACCAACCGGGAACTCCTTCCAGCCGATAGCGGTAGCGGAGGAGAGCGCAGACAGCAGCGCCACCGCTACGTCTCCTGAGTGTATCCTTCCGCCGATTCGACCGATCATGCTTAAAGCTGACGGCAATTTCGCTAAACATCTCGAAGAGATTAAAAAACGCATAAAAAATACTGACATTGACTGGAAAACCCAAGGCGACTTCATTTAGATCTAGCCTAAAACGGACCTTGAGTCCATCGAAATTGACGAATACTTAACGGCTCAAAAAGCTAATTTCCATTTCATCAATCGAACTAAACTACGGCCAATTAAAGTCTGCTTGAAAGGCCTCCCACGTCTAAGTGTTGACAATTATTTTACACACATGAAGAGTACACGGGAAGAAACCGATTGATTTATTAGGCGTACGCCCGCAATTGTCTGCTTGGCGGCAGAACATCACCCCCCCCCCCCCAAAAAAACCTAATTTTTGATCCTATTAAGATTTTAATGTATGAATACACTTTAAAACACAATAAAAATTCATATTTCTCCAAAAACTTATTCTCGATCTATTCGGTTTAACGTATGAACTATAGATGGTTAAGGAACGTTACCTCCCACCACTAATGAGGGAATTCGAATCAGGTAAAAATATGCAGGCAGAGGTTGACCGAACCAACCAAACATCTTATTTTTGACCAAAAAAGCAAGCAATACCTCACGTGTTAACGCTAGATTACCAATGAAGAAAGGAATGCGCATCGTATTTTAATGTCCCGATTCAATGAAATGAAAATAAAAGACACTATCTCCTCCCACCACTAATTGTTGAAAATTCGAATAAAGATATGTTGCCCTAGATTCCGAAACATAATCGAATACTTGTAATTGCAATCTCGATTGATATCAAGATTTTTTTTAACTCTTACAAAAATAAAAGTTAAGAACATACTTTTTGGTTTTATTATTTCTATAAATTTATAATTTATTTTAAAGTTCTGGTATTTTAATAGAAAGCATTAACTGAATAAAAAAATTGCTGTTTATATAAAAAATAATCTTGCTATGTTACTGGTAATAATAAAAATTCCCACTTTTCGTTAATAAACTATAAAAAACTATATTACAAAGTATTGTGGTATTTCATGTATTTTTGTATACTATTGAAATTAAATTGTATTGAAAAATAGTATTGAAAATAAATAAGGTATTAATAATCATAGAAAAAAACCCAGTTCTAAAGAAAATTAAATCCCTCCTTCCAGAGTTTCAAATCAGTTTAGTGATATGTTAATTTATTGTAAGATTGTGAGTACTAGCTTTAAATTTGATCTAAATCGGAAATCGAACAATAACTGACGAGCATCGGCGCGAGGGAGGAAAAAATATTAATTTATTTTTTATATTTATCTGATGTGATTTTGCTATGTTGCTTCCATGTTATATTACAACCGAAAAAAAAATTATTTGCATTTGTAAAATGCGATAAATTTGCCCCTTCTACAGGCTAGAAATTAAAGAACGCATTTTTTTAAGAAATTAAATAATACGTTAAAACAACTAAATGGTGTAGTATGTCGTGCGAGCAAAAACTCAGCTCCCTACGAAATTCTCCGCATGAGGTCGCTCGTTTCTGCAGTTATGATACAAGCTCTATTCTTCACAGCAAAGGTCCTAGTTAACTTTTGTTTTTAAACACGAATTTCAAACTAATTTTTAAAAATAAATATTGCCTTTTTAAAGAACTGATTGACTACCTTTGACGATTTAGTTAATTTTTATCGGATTCCAAAAACCCAATAATTTCCTTAAAAAAAGGTCTGACATAACCCTTTACAACCTGAGCTACGCAATTGTACGGAAATAAACGAGAATGTTCAAGCTTTCAAAAATATTGATATCGACGCAGTTAACTTGTATCCTTATTTTTGTAACATTTTTAGACCGGCGCAGCGGTCAGATAGCGCTGATTTAAAATTATGAGGCTAAATTTGGAGTGTTATCGAAAAATATGCGTTAAACAATATCAATGCCAGCAACTCCTTAAAAACAAAGTCATTTTAATACACTTTATACAAATAAGAATGGTACAAGTCAGCTGCTTCGGTATCGATAATTTTGAAGAGCTTGAACATTCTTTTTTATACCCGCACGATTGTGACAGACCGGTTGGAAAGGGATAAAAATTGCTTATTTCTCAAGAAGTTGCTGGTATTGATGCTGTTTAATCATTTTTTGATAAAACTCTTAGCATTCCGGAAAACTCGGGTAAATATTAATCACCGCATCCAGTATAATTCTTGCTCAACCACCACCGTTTCTTGTTTTGAAGGGAAAAGTCTATTTTTGGAAAAAAATGGTGCAGAATATCGTTATAGTATCGATGATATCAAAGGTCTCTTTTTGTGATGGCAAGACTTTTTTTTTAACAGATCATTCCTTTTTCTAATTGCCCCTCAAGAAAATTTAGCGCTATCATTCCATACTTCTATAGCCATTCGGACATAAATTGACGACTTTCGTGCTTAATCCTCAGACGAAATATTTTAACGAGTTTTTATTAAGACATAACACTTTTAGGTGGGGTTTTTTTGGCAACAAACTATTGACAGCGAATAGCGAAAGCGATGGAACTTGATTTGTTATCATTTACTTTTTATTAATTTATATTTTATTTTTACTCCAATTTCCCAGAAAAATTAAAACAAGAAAAAAGTGGTCGGGGCAGTTATTTTGTCCATTATATATTTTAATGAGAATATTTGTTGATTGTCAGCAACTTCTGTCTACTCAGAGTTTTAAGTTTTGCAATTCAAGTCAGGAATTTCCTGACGAGAAACTTTTACATTTTTCAATATGGAATCGGAAGTCGCATTGAAAGTGGATTTCTTTATGTCCCTCCACAACGTTTCTTAAGAGTGAGTCATGCTCAAACTTTTCCGTTCAAGGAGTCCACAAATTTTTTTGTTCATACCTACAATTTGTGTCTTCCTAGATCAGGCCCTGCCCCAACCCAACAATTCTTTGTCTTGATCAGCGCATTTTTTTTTTGCTTTATACGTGTCTTATTCCTTCTTGTAAACTCTATTTAAAACTGTTTTATGCATATTTTACATTTAATACACCATACTTGCGTACTTCTAATTTAAGAACTTAACCTCGATTTTACGGAATTATCAACGACATCTCGCCAAGATTTTTTTTCATATATGATAAGGGCTAGTTTTCCAGCTTTTATTTCATTTTGCTTTTGATAGTATTTCCAGTTATATTTTTATCTACCCCTTTCCGACCGAGCTATCACGATCGTGCGGGTATGAAAGAGAATGTGCAATCTCATAATTTTAAATCAGCGCCATCTGACCGCCGGTCTTAAAGGGCTACAAAGTACGGCAAATAACAGGGGCCCGGCATGGAGGTAAGGATAGAATAAAAAGCTGTCAAGCCTTTGCAAAAACAGGTTTGTCAAGTGAAGCCATTGATTGATTTAATATTGAGCCCCAAAAAAAGTGTTTTTGATGGAAGTTGAGACTCTTCGTTGTCTAGTCTAGTATCTGTTATTCTGTAAATGGTTTTTCTACGAATTTAGATCAAAATACTTTCTATAACGAATCCTCCTAGAGCAAACCATATTTTGCAGAGACAACAAAAATTTGTCGTAATAGTTTTTGCATAGTTTATTAAATTCAATTAAAAAAATTGTGGAGGCATTCATGTAATAATAAAAAACGTATACAAGCCAACTTTGAACTACGAGAATGATGTGCACAATTTTAAATTTTAAAACACGCACTTTTATACTTTAGTAAAATAATTTGTGGAAACAATATTTAGTTAGATAAGCTGTGTTATGAAACATTGAAAATTATTAGGTATGTTTCCAAAACATAAAAAAAAAAACGCTTGAAAATGTTGTTGCTTACATCAAAAAGTCCAGGATCATGACTGGATTTTCATAAAGATCGAGTCTGGAAAGTCCCAGACAGTCCAGGATGTGGTCAGGTACGCTTGAAAGTAAATAATGTTTTGGAAGGATCAAAATAGTTGATATACCAAAAATCTTCAAACTTTTAAAAGATTGTAGCTTTCTTATTTTTGTAAAGCAACATTTTTTTTATGTAATTTTTTTATCTGGAATTTATGCAGATGCATTCATTGTCAAACATATAAACCGCAAATCTGATTGTATTACAATGCATTGCATACTTACTAAAAAAAAAATTGATTTTGATTATTTTTTTAATACTTTTTGGTACCGATTGTTTTATGTAAACTTGCTCGCCTTTGAACGCCTTAAACATAAATTCGGTATTTCACGGTAACACATAAAAAAAATATTAAAAAGAAAAGATTGAAACAAGTCACCTTCGCCGCGGTATCATTATTTTGGAAGAGTTAGAATGTTTTATGCCTGCACAATACATTTGGCTTAGGTTGAAAAGAGTTATTGAAAGCTACTAGTTTAATGTAAGTGCAAGATGAAAATAGTTTCCGATAGGGTAGACTAAACAGTGAATGAATGTTTAAGGCGCTGCTTTCTCCAGTGAATGAACACCAGGATATAATGACCAGGACAACCAACCATATGTCAGATAGCTTCCTACTACATGGGTGGAAGTCAGTGTTGCCAATCCATCTAGTGGAATGATTTTCAATCCTTATTTTTTAATTATATTTACCAAATGTTCATTCACTGGGGCCTGTTCACTCACTGGTCAGTCTACCCTACCCCTGGTGAGACACTGTTTTTACACACTACTTTCACAACAGCCAAATGCTTCTCGACCTATACGGCATGTTTAAAACACCACTCATTTCGCACTGTGTGACAGTTAGAGGTTCATTTAAGTGAAACGCACACGAAAATTTTTTCGTTTGAGAGGGGGATTTTTCGAACATTTTGCATATTATCGTATTTAACTGTAACAAAACGCTCATATATGAGTGATGTCAGAGAGCGAGTGGTCTCAGACCATTCGTCTGTTCGAAACGAACAATATTTTTGAAAAATGTCGGCTGCTGTTGTTGTGTTAAGGAAAAGGGAAAATGTAAAATAGAAAGATACCGAGTTGTCAGAGGAAACGCTATGGATTTAGATCAGAGAGAATTTATTAAAAAATTCAGGCTAAGCAAAGTTGCGTTTCTACATGTCTGCGATATGCTGCAAGGAGATCTTCATTTGCAAACAACCAGATACTCTGTAGAGTTTCAAGTAAGCAATTATTCTTATTATTTTATTATCATGTAGGTAAATTCCTTGAAGCCGATACAAGTTGAAGACCTTGTGGAAATTACGTCATTTTAGAGTCTCAAAAAACCATAACTTAACCGGCAAAGCAAACCCTGAATCACTTAACATAAGAGTTAGCTCAGATATAGATTATAGACATGTTACCTCAATCTTGTCAGGAAATGGCATTGAATTCCACTCCTACAAAATGAAGAGTGAGAGGACGCTAAAAGTCATTCTAAGAAACGTTCCAGCTGACATGGGAGCTCAAACCATTCAGTCTGAACTGACGAACCTTGGATATGATATTAAATCTGTATTCCAATTTTCCAAGATGGTAGATGGTGTTAAATGGCCACTTCCAATCTATTTCATAGAACTCCCCAATAATCAAAATTCTAAACGAATATTCAATGACAGACTTCATGCACCTCATTGTTTCAGTGGCCCCTTACAAACGTAAGAAACAGCCAACCCAATGCCATAAATGCCAGAGGTATGGGCACGCGAAATCAGGCTGCTCCAACAAACCGCGCTGTGTCAAATGCGCGGGAGACCACTTTTCTGCCGACTGCCCCTCTAAAGGCAAAATCCCCAACCCCAAATGTGTCCTATGCGGAGGACAGCACGTAGCTAACTACCGAGGTTGCCCAAAAGCCCCCAAGCCAAAAGAGGAGGAAATCGAACAAGATATTCCCTCTAATGCCAATAATTTCAACACACACAGACAAGCCACTCTCCTCCCAAGGCCAGTCTTGCTCGAAAACAATCAGGCTAACACCCCCAGAGCCTTCGTGAGTAATCTAGCACAAACAGGGAGAAGCTACTCCCAAACAACTTCAGGAACCACTTCCCCAGTGCAACAAACCATCCCCACCCCTAATGTAGATAACTCCTCAGACGAGTCAGAAGATCTCAGTTTATCTGATATCATAAGACAACTTCAAAGCTTCCTAAAATGTGTTAATCTAAAGAAGATCATACAAATAGCAAAAAACACCGCCGCAAAGATCAAGTCGGCTAGTAACTTATGGGAAAAAGTAGAAATAGGCATGAACGCCTTTAATGAGTTAACAACGGCCCTAAATTATGAATAATTTAGGCACTACTAATACTCGTACCTTTCTGCCAACCATGTACACCAATTTCGGGTTTGCTAACCTAAATGGCCTTAGAAGACAACTTGAGGAGGTCAAACTCTTCATTGAAGAAAATGACCTCGACATTCTTCTTATTAGTGAAACGCACCTAAGACCCTGCAACAAAGTTAAAATCCCCAATTTCCACCTTTATCGGAAAGACAGACTCAATAACAGAGGAGAAGGTGTCGCTATCTACTCCAAAATAAGTATCAAACGCACAGAATTCATACTGCCAAATCTTAACACCATGGAAGCCTCGGCAGTGATAATTGACAACAACCACTTTGGTCAACTCCTTGTTATCTCTGTCTACAATCCCCCAAACTCCAGACTCATGACCAAAGACCTGCACGCCCTCATGAACACAGGGCTACCCACAATCCTAGCCGGCGACTTAAATGCCAAGTCTACCACATGGGGCTGCAGGGCTGACAACATCAGCGGTCATGTTCTCAAAAACATCGTCAACAGTGGCGTAACACTCTTGGCACCCGACGAACCCACCCACTATCCAGACGCCCTCTGCTATAGACCAGACATTCTGGATATCATGCTGATAAAAGGGATACCCAGCTGTCCATCGCTCAAGGTCCATCAAAGTCTCTCATCAGACCACTGCCCTATCACTTTTACACTATATGGGGTTACGCAATCCCCAGACTCCCTCAAATTTACTACCAACTGGGAAAAATGTCATGACCTCTCCCATGATAACATCGAAGCGAACCCTGACAACAACTGATAAAATAGATAAGGCAATCGATCATATTACTGAAAAAACCACAAGCAGACCAAGTGGGAAGATACAGTTGTAAAACTGTCCACCGAAAATAACTCGGTATGGAGAATGGCAAAAGCCTTAAAATCGAAGTCCCAAAGCATAGGTCCTTTAAAGGGACCAGATAAAATGGCCTACACCGAACACGACATTGCAAAAGTCCTAGCCATCAGCCTAAGTAATCAATTCACGCCTCATACCACCCCCATCAACCACGACTTGGTGGAAGAAGTAGAAAGGGAAGTTGTCAGCTATCTTGCCATCAACCACACCAACAACATCGATCACACCTCACCTAATGAGAACATTCAAATTATTAGGAAACTTGACCCTAATAAAAGCTGGAGTTCCCCAGGGCAGCTCACTTTCACCCAGCTTGTTCAATCTCTATATCAATGACTTCCCGATCTCCGACAACACCATCACAGCCCAATTCGCAGACGACACTGCAATCTTGGCCAAATCCAAGAGAGGCAACATAGCCTTTGAGAAAGTGCAAAACGCCCTGTACTCAGTTGAACAGTGGTGTGAAGACTGGCGCATTAAGATCAACGCTCAAAAAAGTGTTTCAGTTCTCTTCCGAAATCATAAAGTCAAAACCCACTACGACACCTATCTTGAGAACTTTAACTCAGAAATCCATAACCAGCCCCATACCAAATACCTCGGTGTTCATCTAGACAGTAGATTAAGCTTCAGAGAACACATAAAACAAACCATTGCCAAAGCGACAGGCGCAACCATTAGCCTGGGCCCTATTTTCGGCAGGAACTCCAAGATGTCTCTTCGGAACAAAGTACTTCTCTTCAAGTCTATGATCAAACCAGTTATTATGTACGCGTCCCCAGTCTGGGCAACCGCTAAGAAATGCCACCGCAAAAAATTGCAAACGTTCCAAAACAAGACCCTGAGGAATATTACAAACGCTCCGTGGTATGTCAGGAACACCATTATTCATAAGGATCTCGGAATTGACCCGATCGACTCTGCCATTTTATCTGCCTCCCACAAATACTTCGAGGTTATGGAGGCTACAGAGCACGACAACATAGCTCAAATTATAAACTATGACCAGTTTGCCATGCAAGATTTTAAACGCCCTCGTATGATCCATCACGGCCCGACGTGGTAGTGAATGGATATAGACATGGTCCTAGGACCCCCCACTCTGTTTATACTGGTCTGATGACCACTTTTTTCCCCCTTGAACCATTTCCCCCCTTCTAGGGATATTTCGATGCTTAGTAAGGACGCTCTGCGTCGATACTACGACAGTTAATTCGATCTCCGATAAATTAAACTAATTTGTACTGATAATAAACCAAATTATTTAATTTTTATATAAAAAAATCCGCTGGTGGGTGGCCATTAACTCAAAAAAGTGGCCATTTAAAAATTGAGGCTACCGGGCTATTAACCAAATTTGCTAATTTTTACCTTTATGTGTAGCTAACAGTTAACTGCTGACCGTAACGGCAGCCCGGGTTGTTGTTGTTGTTAGAGATGGATGTTTACGAATAAAAGATGATTACAATCCTAAGAAGTTTCTAATGCATTTATTATAATATTAAGTATGTAAAACCTGGCATGGTGTCAGACTAAAGAACCCTGTAGTAAAAAGTAGTCATTTGGTCACTTTGAAAGTGTGACTTAGGTGGATGTTTGAATAATTCGACGATTGCCGCACCACGTGCTGAACTGTAGTGTTCATTGAAAATGGAATACTTCAAACCACCTTCTGAACTTGATTTCACCACAGGTAACTTTGCGGAGAAATGGATTCAATGGAAGCAACGTTTCGGACACTATCTATTAGCGTCAGAAAAAGACAAAAAGTCAGATGAGATAAAGATCGCCATTCTTCTCACCGTGCTGGGAGAGGAGGGTGTACAGCTCTTCAATACTTTCAAGTTTGATCCCGCTACCGATAAGGGTATCTAGGACAAAGTAATCTTGAAATTTGATGAACATTGTACACCCCGGAACAGCGTTGTGTTTGAACGCTTCAAGTTCTTTTCCTGCTGTCAGCAAGACGGCCAGCCGGTTGATGCGTACGTCACCCAACTAAAGACACTGGCCGCCAGCTGTAAATTTAAAAACCAGCAGGAAAGCCTAATCCTGGACCGTATAGTTCTTGGAATCCGTGACAAGTCCCTGCAAGAACGTCTACTGCGTGAGGTGTCTCTAGACCTCGCTAAAGCCACCGACTTCGTGAGAGCAGCAGAATCCAGTAGGGAACAAATCCAGTAGGGAACAAATCCAGTCAATTCAGGAGAATACGCATCATCAGGTGGATGCTTTGAGGGCAAGAAGACAAGGTGACCAGATGATACAGAACTGTCCTCGATGCGGAAGGAGTCATAAGCGACTTCAATGCCCGGCTTACAACAAATTATGCAACGTCTGCAAGCGCAAAGGTCACTTTGCAGCTATGTGTTACCAAACTGCCAAGCATAATGTGAATAACGACAGCAGAGTTGTCAACGAAGTTGCTGCAAATGAGTCTGAAATCTGTAGTTTGTATATTGATTCATTAAATATAACTGAAGTGTATGAGCTGTCTAAGGACTCATGGTTACAGGTAATATTAGTACAAGAGAAACCAATTGTATTTAAACTGGATACTGGTGCTCAAGTCAATATTTTGCCACTAAATTTGTGTGAAAGATTAGATTTATTCAAGTATTGTGAATTGTCAAATACAAATTTTGTGTTAGAGGCTTATGGGAATCATAGTTTGGAACCAAAAGGGCTCCTAAAGCTCAAATGTTCAACTGATAAGTGTAAAAATGTTGAGTTGCCATTTACTGTTGTTGACGTAGAGGCAAATCCTATTTTGGGATTAAAGGCTAGCGAAACTTTAAATTTAATTTTTTTTGGAGGGGGGGAGGGGGGCTAGTTTTATGTAGTGGCTACGATCTACTTTTGCTACACAAGTGCTAATGAGACCGTGACAAGCCAATTCCAAATGGCTACAAGCGACCATGCCTTAGTGGGATTCATACCCATAGACAAAGGTACCGAGATCCGCCTCCTTGACCACTTGGCCATCGACCGGGGGTGGGGGACATAAAGTTGAACATTGTTGCTTGCCGTTCCTGAGTATAAACGAGCGGTGCATTTGACTTTTCCAAATGCAGGTTTAAAACCAGCTTTTGTGGATAAACACAGTGTAAAAAAATACGGCCAATACTCACATTAGTAAAGTTACTTTTTTTACACCATGTTACAACATTATAAAGTTGTACTAATAATGAATAGTTTAAAACAAATATTCTTTATTCTAGGTCTGTGACAGTAATCTTAGGATTTTGGACATTGTGTCACGCTGGCCAGGTTGCACCCATGATTCGCGTATCTGGAGCGGATGCGGGCTTAGAAGGAAAATGGTTGCCCAGCGTAGTCAGTCTATCTATTTCTTGATTGGGCATAGTGGCTACCCGCTGGAACCCTGGCTAATGAAACCTTATGTAGCTCCCCAGACCAGACAGGAAGTTCGCTTCAACGAGAAGCGTCCGATCGACGATTGAATGGCGTCCTCAAGAGCAGATGGCGGTGCATCCACCAGACTGGAGGATGCTTGGTGTACACACCAGATAAGGTGTGCAACATGGTGATGGCCTGTGCAGTACTGCATAATGTATGTGTTGATTTCAAAGTCCCTCTACCAGATGACAGTGATGGACAGTGACCCAGAAGTGGCCGAACCTCCTGCTACAGGTCATCGACTTATATTATTGAATTATACTGATTTTTGTACCAACATTAACCATTTCTATCATTTTGGCAAGTATCGGAACTTCAGATTTCTTTGTATTTCTTCTGGCTCTTTTCTTGCTTACTGTGCTCTGCCATACAAATATTCAATACATTTTGAGCAATTTATCTTCATTTTACTCTATTATTTTGAATAAAACTGTAAATATCTGTTTGTATTTTACTAAAAATGTATCTGTTCATGAAAAAATACATCATGCTCTGCCTTTAACTAACTTATTTAAAACTTCACACAGTCACAAATTTGCCATTTGCAACATTGCTACTTTTTTCCATTCATGAAAAATTGAAATAAAAAGGACTTGTATTACATGTTATACCAATGCTACCAAAAACAATTGCAGTAAAGACAAGAAATAATACTTATATGATGAGCGTAACATTATTGTCAAATATTTAAATATAACTTTTATAGGTAGGAGGAAACTCTTCTTTTTTTAGATGAAACACCCTTTTTTCCCCTTGTAGTTACATTATTGCTTAGAAACTGAAAATACTGTGCAATATATTGTAATCTGAATACAAATATGGTTAATTATTTTTGTAATGCATAAGAATTTTAAATGTTGAAGATAGTTTTTATAAATCGCTGAGCTGTGTATTTGATTAAAATATATGGAACTGCTGCACAGTTTATTGTTTATACTGTCCAAGTATTCCTTCCACAAAAGAAAAGTCTGTTTAAAAATATATTAATACCAGTAATAATCAGAGTCCCTTCATTCCAATATTTTGCTGACATGAACCATCTAGCTTTTTAATTAACAAAGGCAGACTATATCACATGCTAATCCTGATTGGTTTTTCAGCTGAATGAACTGTATGTGTAAAACACCATAAGACTCAATTCCATATATTCCAACATTTATTTACAATCATCTATATTTACAAATTACAACCGTTCCCGTGCCAGTAATCCAGCCAGCAGGCTATTTGTTTTTCTCTGCTCCATCAGCAGCTCCAATTGTATATCAATGAGCTGCCGTCGCAGACTATTTGATTCTTTTTCAGCTCCACTAGTTGGTGTATAGGGTCTTCCTTTTTTTTCTTCTGCTAACCGCATCTTCTTGCGGTATTTTGCCACCCGATCAGAAGAGGTGGCTCCTCCTGTAGGAGTAAAAAGAATAAATTGCTTTGCTAATAAGGTGCAAATGTGAATCATCCACTTAATCACCCCACTTGGCCATAATCATTACTGTATCTCTCCATTATCAGTCGCACAGAAGGCATGGATATAGAAAGGCTATATCCTTTTAACCCTTTCAGTCCCAATGATGCCATTTGGCATCATCACATTCAATATTTCCCCCCCAATGTTTATGTTCCGTTACGACATCCAAACACACATCATTCGATTCTTCACACTTTGTTCGATTAGACAATGTTTTACATTAATCTCAATAGAAGTCATAGCTATTTTTTTATTTAGAAAATTGCTAACAAGCGTTTCACCTGATTTTTCAAAAGTTCACTTCAGTTCCACACATTTAAAACACAATTTAAACTATTTCAGTTAAAGTAATTACTAATTTTTTTTAATAATATGGTCAGATACCTTAAAATATATAACTGGAAGTGTTTTTAGGTAATACATATATTTTTATTTTGTTGTTTTTCACCTTAAAAAAATTTTTGGCATTATTTCAAAAACCATTTAAAATTTTTTAATGAATTTTTTTTCTTATGGAATTCTTATTTTTGACCAAAAATAAGCTTATTTTGTGAAGATCAGATGTTTCTGTAGTATAGTAAATTTTTGGGACTGAAAGGTTTAAAACACTCAAATATAGTGCCTTTTTAAAACACTAAAATTTAATGTAACAAACAAAATGCTGATAAAAATTTCAGCCAAACATAAAAGATTTCAAATTTAGTCATCTTTCATTCAGTGGTGGCGCTAGGAATTCCCCGACGGGTGGGCTAGTTTACCCCGACGGGGGGGTATAATTCAAAATTAAAGTTTTTTTTAGCATATTCATTCTCGAATTGGTCAAATATAACCAACAATCATCATCAAACCGTAAACACTACTTCGCACGGTTATTATAAATATTCACAAATGAAACAAAAACACAATCTAAAAAATTTATAAATCTATTAATACCTTTGTTCAATTATAAAATTCGATTTCAAACTATCTTTTTAAAGCTAAATGTGCTACTATTCAGATTTTTTTCCAACTCTATACAAATCCTCAAAAATTTCCACAAAAGAAACAGTAGGATGCTTTGCCAAATAATTTTTTAGGGATGCACATTTTGCCAAAAGGGGTACAAACATGGCTCTAAAAATTTCCAATGGACTAAAAACGTCTAGTTTTACCAGTTTTTAGAAGTATGAAGCTCCATTTTTCCTTATTTAAACTAATTTAGGCTAAAATTACTACATTTTTTAGCGCTCCAATTATTCCCTAATGTTGGTAAATTCAGCTAGTGCTAATTCCTTTACGAAACTGTACAGTTATTGGACGACTAAATCGATGTGAAGTTAGTCTAAGATTCTTCAGATTATATTTTTTTGCATCATTATCTCCAAAATACCGTGGTAGTGGTACACATGGAATGAAAATATTTAGAATATGAAGAATCAAAGAATTGGAATATCTGTTAAAGTTGGCTTTGACTTGAGCGTCCGTCTTAGCCCATTTTGAAAAAGTTTCATATGTTTTAATTATTCAAAGGAATAGTTGTTCAGAATAGCAATATTTATAAAACCGAATGTAATATGTTAGAATAGCAATATTTATAAAACCGAATAATAAACTTCAAATTTTTGTCAAGGGCCCCTTCTATATTTTATTACAAAAAAAGGAATAAACGTATGTGAAATGTAATAACTGTCATGTAATTAATGTTTATGAAAAAGACTTATTATCTCTGAGAACTAAAGCCACCAGAGAAATGTGAGAATGAGTTGTTTTGGTTAAGAATTGACAAACGTTGAACTAAACATGTGTGAAATGTAATAACTGTTGTTTAATTTAATTAAAGCCAATATAACAATAAAATCATAACATAAGACATTGTCATGACCACCAAAAGCTAAAATAAAATTAACTGAAAGCCTTGAGGGCCCCAACCTGTTTGTTTTTATGTACACTGCTCAAAACAATTAGGGGAGCGCATATGGCTTAGTTTAAACCCTTTCACTCTGAACGATTCCATTGCAAATAATCAGCTTGCGATTTTTTTTCTGACTAAGTTTAATTCGCCACTTATGTATCGTGAGATGGAAGAATCATGTCTTTGAAGAATTTAATAATTTTTGTTTTATTATTAAATGAAAATATGAAAAATATGGCAAAATAAAATTCAATCTAAAACAGTTTTAGAAAAATAAATTGACCCTAAATTTTTCATGCTTGCATTTTTTAGATGTTTAAAAATATATTTCAACTTTTTTTAACAAATAAAGCTTTGAAAAACAATTTTTTAGAATTTATTAAAAAAAGTTATGATTCCAATTTTTTCCCTTAAATTTTAATTTAAAAAGACTAAGTTTTTCTCCTGTTTTTTACTATTTCATTGCGGATACATAATGAACCTATTTCACCGATTTTAGATTTTTAGAACGAAAATTAAAAAGTTAGGAGTAAAGTAAAAGTTGGAAGTAAAATGTGCTCCCCTAATTGTTTTGAGCAGTGTAAAAGGCACCGTAATTTGGGGGGGGGGGGGCAAATATTTTTGGTTCCTAGGCCCAGGCCTTATGGAAGATCAGGTCCTGGGCACCTTTTAAAACTCTGCATGTTTATAAGTATTACAAATTCTTTTTTGGTTTGTTACATGCGTTTTTTTAACATTTTGTTTGTTGCATAAAAAGTCGATTCAAATGTGAATTATAAAATTTTTAATTATTATATCATTGATAGCAATTATTGATGCAGAATGGCGAGACCAACTATCTGGCTCTCATTTGATCCTAGGTCGCACTTTGATGCAGACTTGAGAACAATCCCACCACTGTAGCCATGCAAGAAAAATATTGTTCAACATTAAGTTACAAGTTGTTACAAAATTTAATTATTATTAAAGGTTATCACCGACAGATTTTCATGAAAAGTATTTTACCTTAATTTTCTGGAATTTGAGCAGATTCTTCGCTCACTAGAACCTCCACAAATTGATAGCCATGAGGGGCCGAGACCTCACTGTCCACAGTGGCTGTAGATTGCACAACCACTTTTTGTTGTTGGTGTGATGGTGCAGTGGTCTTGCCTTGTGGCACAACATCATCCTTAAAAAAATGATGAAAATGAGAGATTGACATACTAGTTTCACAATAATTTGCAGTTAATTTTATTAGTTTTTCTGCAGGAATTCAAATAATTTAGGCAGAGGCAACACGCACGTCCACCGTATATGCATTACGTATACGTCCAAGCAACTGTGCATGCTTGAGGCGGGGCTTACTAGATCCGTGTTTGCATTGTGTGTTTGGGTAAAACAGTGTGCGGAGCTTACCGGAACCGTGTATGCATTGTGTGTACGTCCATTTCCCATACATGCACGGGTGTAGGATGCATCTCCCAATAGCCGTTATTATTTAACGAAACTGATAGAGATTAGAATATTTAGTTGAATTTTAAAATATTATTTTCAATAACTTTTTTAATACAAATAATAATTTTAAAATGCACCATAATTATTTATTTGATATTTCGTTTGAAGGGCCTTGCGATTTTGACGCAGGACGTGCCCTTATTTCGTGCACCTTATATTGCGCGCGAACTAGATTTTAAAAACTGAATAAAATGGACATCTTCATACTCTTTTATCCATGACGAAAGCTCTGAGTAATTTGAAAACGTTTTACCTTCAACGAAAGCCATGGCGCACGCTGCTCACGGTCTACAAAAGTGTAAAATAATAAGTACGCCTAACTGTAAGCATGGGCGGCAACAACTCTCTTTCCCCGCCTATCCCACCTTACGCATGCGCAGTTACTTGGACGTATACATAATGCGTATACGGTGGACGTACGTGTAGCCACTTCGAATAATTTATTACATCACTAAATTCCAACATCTCTCTGTAATTATTCTAAGTCATGCTAGTTCTAGCGTGATATCGTTTACGAAACAAGTGAATATAATTAATGCAATATATGATAGATTTAGGAAAACAATTCAGGTTCTTTTCTTTCTATATATTAGACCCAGCATATGAATATTTTAACAATTTCATACAGTAATGAGGAATATTTAGTTACACTTTTTTTACTTATAATTTTATAAAGGATGATACTTACATTAATAGGATAGCTTGAACTATCCCCATCGTTGCCGAGAATGCCGTCAATAGCAGTCTTTCCAATTAGAGAAAGTGCATGCTAAGCGAGTGCTTAACCAACTGGGCTCCCCAGCCCATTAAGAGCTGAACTGGAGTGTAAAAAATAAAAATTTGCAATTCAAAATTTAGACAAAATATTATTACTTAGAAAAACATTGAAAGTTGCAATATTTCTTGCAAAATTGAAGGAAGTTATCTTTCCTGAACTCCAGATTAAGAATTAAAATTTTTGTGATTAATATTCAGTAAAACTGCATTAATTAGTACATAATTAAAAAATGTACTTGTTTGAACAATTATGATCAAAGTTGCATAGTATTTATTGCACCTAATAATCATTTATAAAGTGTGAAATTAATAATTTCTTTTTGTTAAAGAAAGAATGATGGGATGAATTTCTTAACTATTTAAAAAAAAAGGATAAGATTTTACATTAGTATTTGATAAAAGTATTCTTATAGCTTACACAGATTCGTTTAAAAATATGCACATTTCAATTGCATCCATTTTCCTGTAGATCTAATGTTATTTATGGGTCCCTAAAGCTGACTTTGAAAAACAATTAGTAGTAGGTGCTTTGAGAACAATTGTGGACTATGCCAAAATGCTACAATTATTTATTGTATTCCATAGAAGAATTGGTTAAGCCCTTTTTAGTTGTAGCCGCTTGAAAAACACCATTTTCCCATAGAACATAATGCTAAATAAGAAAAATTAGGCTTAACTTTTCCTTTTTCAAAATATTATACCTTCCTTAATTCTTGGAATTTGGATAAACTAAAAATTCAGGGTCAAATAAAGTTGTCGTTAGTACTTGGAAAAAAAATAAAGATTAGGTGACATGGAGATTTTGGGTTGGGCCATTCCACATTGAATGACTCATTTTAATAGATTTTAAATAAAAAAAAAGAGTTTAACTACTTGATTTTTAAGAATTAGACTATAAAATTATACCAAATCTTATGTTTGACAAAATGCACTTTTTTGTTTGTGTGTGACACAATAAGTATATTTTTTAATGTATAAAAATAAACTATTTAAAATAATGCAATAAAAGATATTCTATAGTAAAATAACAATTTAAAGCTGGCTGACTTGCACTCTGTGACATCTTCCTGCACAAACCTTGTTCTGCTGAATCATTTACCAAGGCATATACGCTCTTCAGGATAATTTTTAAAACAGCTACTATTCCTCTTAGGTCTATATCATGAAGCACTCTAATTTCGAGGGCACCAAATATAACCTGACAGCAATATTGTACAGAGTACCACAACATTGAATTTTATAAGCACCGAAGACCTTTCTACACATAGCACTGTGCTCGGAAAAGTGGCAAATCTGCAAAATACTATTTTTTCAGAAAAATCGTCTGCAGTTTCATTTTTCTATTGTATTTTGTTATAGAAAAAATTAGGATTCACTTTCTGTTTTCGAACTATTCTATCAATTTGATTTAATATCTGCTGTAATAGCTAGATGTTTAAATTTTAAAAAATAGCATTTATAACTCTAAAAGTCATAGTGGTTTGGCAGGTCACTTTTCCGTGCATATTGTGATACATTTCTCCTTTACACTGCATAATATATTTATAGAAAGGAGTGTAACACAGGACCAGACAGCTTTGTCTAGGCTTACAGGGGAACAAAATATTTCCCACTTGTACCACAGACGCCCTAGTATTGTTCAAGATTGGCTGAAGGCAAAGGGACTCATGGACCAAATCTGATCCAGATCAGGGGATAAGAAAGAAGGTTAAGGGAAGGAAGAGTCAAATAGAGTCTGGGTCTGAAGGTCAGACACCTTACCGACAGGACAGGCTTACTCAGCGAAGACCAAAGCCAGACTTGCTGAGGTCACAAGGTACAAAATTTTGATTTCAGACGCCTTTCCATATTATCAAAGCGACACACAGTATTTTAATTTGGGGTCAATATTCATTTATCAAATCAAGTATCTAAGAAATCTTGCATACAAAAAAAAATCAAATGATTAAGCAATATATCAAGGTTTTTACTGGTAGAATCTGTCACTCCTATATGCAAATCGGAAGAGTTTTCATAATGGATGCACTTAAAAATTTGAATACAGAAAATTAAATCAAGCACTAATGTTACACATAAGACAAGTAGCGAAGACACAAATACATAACTTCAAAAAATCTCCAATGGCTGGTTTTATGACAAGAATATTTTGGGCTCCGTATTTCCTTTGCAGATTGGACAAGGTTCTTTAAATGAAGGTATTTTTAATTCTATGTTAGATAAATCCTTTCTACAGAAACTACATGTATCTGGAAATTTGAATATAAACACTTTCGCGTTTTTAAGACAATGTTGAAAGCGAATTATACCTGGGTCACTGTTCACCATAAAGATAATATGTGAAATAAAATAGAAACATGTTAGCGGCTTGCCTAAGTTATAAATACAAGTATTACCATTACAATGATTTCTTGTTTCTTTTCTATGCTTGCTGCTTGCTTTCTATAATTATAGTCTATAACGCAGCCGTGAACCAAAAACGAAAACAAACCGCTCTGATTTTGCTTTTGAAATTCAAAAGGTGATGGTTTGGTTACTTTGAATCTAGATAATGGGCCTTTGCAGATGATTCGGTTTCTTTAAAAGGCTAAATACACTACATACCAAACGTTTATGAAAGAAAAAAGAGCATGATATGCTACACTTTTACTTAAGTCGTCAAATATGAAATACATGATTTCTATCTTTATTTCAAAGAAAAGAAATTGTACTAAATTTGATGCGGAGCTTTTACTTTTTTTAGGTAGATTGGTACATACATCAAATCAAACATTATATTATTTCGTGTAGCTTCCACGTTATTTTAGTAGTTAAAACAAGCTTGTTTTAATTGAAAGATTTTGGAAGGAATCAGGCTTGGTATCAAACCACGTTTTTTCAAAAGCTTCCTTTTGCCCTCCAGATGGCGCTAGTTTAAGGTTATGAAACAAGAGTTTTATGGAAAAAATTGTCTTAAACAACATGAATGCCAGCAACTTCTTCAGAAATACGTCCTTTTTATACAAATAAACGACTGATACAAGTGAGCTGCGTCGGTATCAATATTTTTGAAGATCAGGAAGGAAAGTTCTCTTTTATACCCGCTGTGCTGCTCAGGTTGCAAAGGGGTGGAACTGGGGAATATTATTTGTCATTTGCATAAACTACTCTAGTAAGTATTCCCCAACCATTTCGATGGGATTAAAGTCCGGACTGTAAGAAAAATAATCAAGAACTATTGTATTACTGGTTTTAAACCAATGTTGAGTTGACCTTGATGTATGCATGGACTCGCTTTCAAATGAGTTTCACGTGGTTTCAAGGTTGAAATTCTACCTTGAAACCACGTCTAAGCAGCATAGTTGTGTTATGTGGGTCGTAGCAAACTATAATTATAAATCATTTTTTGTTTATTAATGTAAATGAGCAAATATGTATAAAATAATTGTCATCAATATCTACTTTCAAATAACTATGATTAATGTTATTATTTTTTTTAATATATATTATTTGGATTTACAATATAATTATCACAGTTAGAGCAGGCAGAGTTTGACCGAACCAAACAAACATTTTTGACCAAAAAGCAAGAAATACTTCACATATTATTACCGTTAGTTTACAATGAAGATAAGAAAGCGCATCGTGGTTTAATGTCAGATTCAATTAAATTAAAACACACCATCTCCTCCCACCGCGACCTCATGCGCCTATAAGGCGTGACGAGTCGCAAGGCAAGGCAAGGCATCTCCTCCCACCACTAATTAGGGCATTCGAATATAGATATGTTGCCCTACGAAATTAGAAATTGTGAGGTCCTGCATCCGGATGAAACTGACGATTAGAGTACGGTTAAATGCAAGATCATTTGTTTTCACTTGGATGTACTGCTAAGACACTGGTTTTTCTAATATCTATGGTAACGTTACATGATTAATGTTGAATTTAAGGTTATAAAAAATCATATTTCTCCAACAAACTTATTCTTGATCTATTCGGCCTACGAATGAACTATTTATTCGAATAGGGAACTGTCAATGTTTAAGGAACGATATCCCCCACCACCAATAAAGGCATTTGAATGAAATTATGATTTTAATAGAAAATACTAATTGAATAAAGAATCGCTATTTATATATAAAAAAATATTCTTATTATCTTACTAGTAATCATTAAAATCCCCATTTTCCGTCAATAGATTACAAAAACCTATTCTTTTGACTAGAATAAGTTGAACCGATACCCGCTGCACATGCAGCCTGGAATTACATAAACTAGATGGCGCTGATTTGCGACTGCATTACTACAAAGAGCCTTCCATTCCCACTTGGGGTTGACAAAAATAGAAATTTTGAGGACCTCGGGTTGAAACAGACGATTAGATTACGGTTCACTGCAGGATCATTTTTTCCCACTTGGTTGTTTTGCTAGGACACTGGTTGTTTTAATATATATGGTAACGTTACATGATTAATGTTGAATTCAAGGTTCTTATATCCCCCCCCACACACACACACACAAAATAAAACATAATTTTTTTTTATCCTATTAAGATTTTAATGCATAAATACACAATAAAAATTCATGTTTCTCCAAAAACTTATTCTCGATCTATTCGGTCTAATGAGGGAATTCGAATCAGGTCGTGATCAGGTAAAAATATGCAGGCAAAGTTTGACCGAACCAACCAAACATCTTATTTTTGACCAAAAAGCAAGCAATACCTCGCGTGTTACTGCTAGATTACCAATGAAGAAAAGAATGCGCATCGTATTTTAATGTCCCGATTCAATTAAATTAAAATAAACACACTATCTCTTCCCACCACTAATTGAAAAATTCTAATAAAGATATGTTGCCTTGGATTCCAAGATCATAATATCCGATCTCCGATCATAAGTGAATCGAATTTCTTCTATTTGCGAACAATCTTGATCGGTATCAAGATTTTTTTTAAAGACTGACAAACCTTGACATAATACAGATACCGATCAACTTTTTTATTTCTATAAATTTATAATTTATTTTAAAGTTCTGGTATTTTACTATTTTAATAAAAAACATTAATTTAATAAAAATATTTCTATTTATATAAAACGTATTCTTACTATTTTACTGGTAATAATTAAAATTCCCACTTTTCGTTAATAGACTATCAAAAACTGTATCGGTGAGCCATTGCCTTGTATGGTAAAATATGGCAACTTGTTACATCTACTGGCCAAACGTTTATGAAAAAAAAGGGCATGATATGCTACACATTTACTAAAGTCGTCAAATATGAAATGCATGCGTTATATCTTTCAATTTCTTTATATCTCTCGTTTTCATTGAAAGATAATTTAGATCCAATATATTTGGAAATTCCAATATGTACGTTCCAACGTAATTTTATTACTTAAAAAAAATCTTGTTTTCATTGAAAGATTTTTTAAGGTATCATGCTCGGTATCAAGTTTTTTCTTTAGCTTCCTTTTGCCCTTCAGGTGACGCTGATTTGAGGTTATGAAACAAGAGTTTTATGGAAAAAAATTGTTTTAAACAACACGAATACCAGCAACTACTTCAGAAATACGTCATTTTTTTTTTTGCAAATAAACGACTGATACAAGTGACCTGCGTCGGTACCAATATTTTAGAAGAAATCGGAAATCGAAAATTAAAAGACGAGCTTCTTCGCGAAGCGCGTGCTTTCTCCTTCATCGAAAACATCCCAAGAAGGGGTTAACTTTGACGTGGAATAGATCTGGACAGGGTCCTCACTGTGAAACTTGAGATTTGGTGCCACAAGGGGAAGGGGCGCTGCAGAGCAGGATATAAGACATCTGATATGAAAAAAATTGGTATAAAATACAGAATACGTGGACATAATGGGTACAAAACAATATGCAGAAGCATCGTCAAAATAAATCGGTCAATGTTGACATGCAAGTCAAAGTTACCAATCAGGATCGTGATGGATCGTCCTAGGACGCTTAAATTTTTGTTCGATAATGGGGTCATAGTCTGCAATTTGTCTTAGGATGTCATATTTGCTGTTCTGTAGTGACGCGTTGTAATTGTGTGATGCAGTGAGAATGGCAGTGTCGATGGTGTCAATCCCAAGGTCTTTGTGTATAATGGAGCTCGATCCTAAAAAACCATGGGGCGTTTGTGATTCTGCGTAGTGCTTTGTTCTGAAAAGTTGCAAGTTTCTTTCTGTCAGAGATAGAAATAGAAAATCAGATATTTAATTTTTTATAAAACCGGGGCGTAAAATTTGCCGCTCTAGGCTACAGCCTATTTAGAAATCCGGCCATGCTTTCTGTGTGTTCTTCTGACAGCAGCCCAAGCCGGAGAGGCATACAGCAGAATTGGTCTGATCATGGTCTTGTCGAGCTTGGGTTTGTTTTTGAGTACTTTTGAAGATCTGGGACATTCTCTTTTATACCCGCACAATTGTGCTCCTCAGGTCGTAAAGGGTTAGCTAAAGAACTGTTGAATATTGTTTGTCATTTGCATAAGTTACTCTAGTAAGCATTCCCCAAATATTTCGATGGTATTCAAGTCCGGAGTCCGAACTGCAAGAAAGATAATCAAGAACTATGCTATTACTGGTTTTAAACCACTGTTGAGTTTATCTTGATGTATGTATCGACTCACTTTCAAACAACATTTTATATGTTGGTATTCAACGTTGAAACCACGTTTAACCCTTTCAGTCCCAGTGATGCCATTTGGCATCATCACCTATTTTTTTTCACAATATTTTTTTTTTCTAAATGTGTATGTCCCGTTGTGACATCCAAACACACAGCATTCAATTCTTCACACTTTGTTCTATTAGACAGTATTTTACATTAGTCTCAATGGAAATCAGAACTACTATTTTTTTATTCAGAAAATGCGTTTCACCTGATTTTTGAAAAGTTCACTTCAGTTCCTCATATTTAAAACACAATTTAAACTATTTCGGTTAAAGTAATTATTAATCTTTTTTTTAATAATATGGTCAGATACCTTAAAACATATAACTTGAAGTGTCTTTAGGTAATATATATTTATTTTGTAGTTTTCCACAGTTAAAAAATTTTGGCATTATTTCAAAAACAATATAAAAATTTTAAATAACTTTTTTTCTTATGGAAATCTTATTTTTGACCTAAAATAAGCTTATTTTGTGAATATCAGATATGTTTCTGTTGTGTGGTAAATTTTTGGGACTGAAAGGGTTAAGCAGCATATAGTTGTGTTGTTTGGGTAGTAGCAAACTAATTATAAACCACTTATGTTCATTAATATAAATGAGCAAATGTATAAAATAATTGTCAACAATATCTTCTTTCAAATAACTAAGATCAATGGGATTATTATTTTTTTAAATATATATTATTTGGATTTATAATATAATTACCAAAGTAGAGCAGGCAGATTTTGACTGAACCAACCAAATATCTTATTTTTGACCAAAAAGCAAGCAATACCTCACATGTTACCGTTAGTTAACAATGAAGAAAAGAATGCGCATCGTGTTTTAATGTCCGATTCAATTAAATTAAAACACACTATCTCCTCCCACCACTAATTAGGACATTCGAATAAAAATATGTTGCCTTAGATTCCGAGACCAGAATCGAAATTCTTCTATTTTTAAACAATTTTGATTAATATCAAGATTTGTGTTAAGAGACAGGTTTTTTTAAAAACCGGGCAAAAAATGACGCTGATCAAGCACAAAAAACCGGAAATAAAACCGGCTAATTTTATTACTGGTTACTTTTGATACAAGGAGTTAAAGAGCTCCAAACTTTGAAGCAAACACAAAATTTTGCGTTTTTTTCAAAGTTTAATTCCTCATTATATAAAATTGGAGCAAGTACACGTAGGTTTGTGAATTCATTTTGTTTCTGCAATGCGTACGGATTATTTTCCAGCTAATTTTGTACATTTGGTTCGCTGTTGGCACAAGAAAATATTAAAGGTCGAAATTGCAGAAAAATAAAATTTTTTCCAATAACTTTGAATGACCCTGGAAATTTGTGCCAAGTGTCAACCATAAGTTTTTATGTCCTAACATGTACTATAGAACAAGTATAGAACTCGAAAAATTGTCACTGAAATTTTTAACTCTTGACACAAAAAGTATTGCCATATGTAAAGTGGTTCGTTTTTCTTCATAAAACGCAAGATCTTCAATTTTAACCACCCAAAATTTTAATACAATTTTATTTTAGCAAAAAAAAAAAAAAAAAAAAAAAACGTGTCTATTACTTCTCCCATAACCCTTTTCGACCGGCGGTCAGGTGGCGCTGATTTAAAATTATGAGACTAAATTTGGAGTTTCATCGAAAAAAATGCGTTGAGCAGCATTTATGCCAGCAACTCCTTAAAAAAAAGTCGTTTTTGTTATACAAATAACGAATGGTAAGTCAGCTGCTTCGTTATCGATATTTTTTGAAGAGCTTGAAGATTCTCTTTACTACCCGCACGATCGTGCGAGCCCGGTCGGAAAGGGATAAAGAACATATTCTGAAATTTTCAGCAAAATCAAAAATGTCAACTATCCAAACCTGCCTGACTCTAAAACTTAATAGAATGAAAAATATATATTTACGTCGCAACTTATTTATTTCTGTAAAACCTATACTTTTAACTAGAATCAGTTAAACCGATACCCGCTGCACATGCAACCTGAAATTACATAAAACTAGATGGCGCTGATTTGCGACTGTATTACTACAAAGAGCCTTCCATCGTTAACAAAAATAGAATTTTGAGGTCCTCGGGTTGAAACTGACGATAAGAGTACGGTAAAATGCAAGATCATTTGTTTTCACTTGGATGTACTGCTAAGACACTGGTTGTTTTAATATCTGTGGTAACGTTACATGATTAATGTTGAAATTAAGGTTAACTCCCACCACCAACACGGGTATTCCCGTGAAGATATGTAGTCTTAAATGTAAATACCGTCCTGAATGACATTCGAGGCTCCTTAAACATTTTAATGAGATGAGACTTGTGTGCGGTTTAGGTTACGAATATACGTTTAACTTTTTTATTTCTATAAATTTATAATTCATTACAAATTTCTGGTGTTTAAATCGAAAACATTAATTGACAATTTACGGACAATTTAATTCAAGACAACACCTAGCGCCGAAGGCGCCTAAACCCGTATGCATTGAAGATAGTGATAAGGATTATTCATGGTTGAAGCAAACAAAAGTTCTGAGATAATGTACAAAAATTGTGAAAGTCCGCAAAAAGTCAAACATCACGAGAAGTAAATGGCAGAGCTTGATCAGCGTCATTTCCCCCCCGGTTTTTTTTTTAAAAAACTGTCTCTTAACACAAATCTTGATTTGGTTTTGGTTTTGTATATCGTCGCACTAGAGCTACAAGAGGGCTATTGGCGACGGGCGTCGTATTTTAGAACCACAGTCAAGTGACGAGCCACACCTGAATAGGCACCCAACGCAACCGTTAAGGGCGACATCGTACGCAGCGTTAGGACTTTGAAGGAGATTTAACGTGCACTCCCTTACACGGGGTATTATTCGTCGGACATTTTTGGCTGCACGAGCCGTTTATAGGTCGGCAGCTGTTTTTGCGTACCCGGAACCGAACCTGGGACCTTCCGCATGCTAAGCGAGTGCTTAACCGACTGGGCTCCCCAGCCCCCCACAAATCTTGATATTAATCAAAATTGTTTAAAAATAGATGAATTTCGATTCTGGTCTCGGAATCTAAGGCAACATATTTTTATTCGAATGCCCTAATTAGTGGTGAGAAGAGATAGTGTGTTTTAATTTAATTGAATCGGACATTAAAACACGATGCGCATTCTTTTCTTCATTGTTAACTAACGGTAACATGTGAGGCATTGCTTGCTTTTTGGTCAAAAATGTTTGGCTATTTCGGTCAAACTCTGCCTGCCCTAACTGTGATAATTATAGTGTAAATCCAAATAATATATATTTAAAAATAATAATAATAACATTGATCATAGTAATTTGAAATTAGATATTGTTGACAATTATTTTAGATACTACCCAAATGGCACAACTATGTTTACACGCGGTTTCAAGGTTGAATTTCTACATATTAATGTATAATATTGTTTGAAAGTAAGTCCATACATCAAGGTCAACTCAATAGTGGCTTAAAACCAGTAATACAATAGTTCTTGATTATCATTCTTACAGTCCGGAATTTAATCCCGTTGAAATGTTTGGGGAATGCTTACTAGAGTAGTTTATGGCCACGACAAACAATATTCCACAGTTCCTGAGCTAACCCTTTACGACCTGAGCAGCACAATTGTGCGGGTATAAAAGAAAATATTCCTGATCTTCAAAAATATTGATACCGACGCAGGTCACTTGTATCAGTAGTTTATTTTTATAAAAATGACGTATTTCTGAAGGAGTTGCTGGCATTCATGTTGTTTAAGACAATTTTTTCCATAAAACTCTGTTTCAAAACCTCAAATCAGCGCCATCTGTAGGGCAAAAGGAAGCTATTGAAAAAACTTGATACCGAGTTGATACCGGTTTGATACCGAGCCTGATTCTTTACAAAATCTTTGAATTAAATAATTTAAATAATAAAATAACGTGGAAGCTACACGAAATAATAAAATGTTTGATTTGATGTATTTGCCAATCTACCTACCTGTGGTAAAAAAAAAAGTAAAAACTCCGCATTAAATAAAGTAAAAATTTTTTTCTTACAAAGAAAGATAGAAATCATGTATTTCATTTTACGACTCAAGTAAAAGTGTAGCATATCATGCTCTTTTTTCTTTCATAAATGTTTGGTATGTAGCTTTTTTAAAAAACCGAGATCATCAGCTACGACCCATTACCTAGATTCAAAGTAACCAAACCAGCAAATTTTTGAATTTCAAAAGCGAAACAGAGCGGTTTGTTTTAGTTTTTGGTTCACGGCGAGCTTTGCGGCTGCGTTAGCTTTGGTTATAGACTATAGTTATAAAAAGCAAGCAGCACGCACTACCCTCCAGGGACATGTCTTAGTTGTGGAGGTGAGCACAGATAGCAGCATCTGTTATTTCTGTATGTGTGTGTCCTGTGTTGTCCTACTTGACGGTGGTTTATGAGCGGGTCCTTGCCTGAAAATATATGTCTACCAACCAACCAAGCAGCAAGCATAGAAAAGAAACAGAAATAAAATCCTTTTAATGGTACTACTTTAAGAGCTGTATTATACTTATACAAGCCGCTAACATGTTTCTATTTTATTTCACATATTATCTTTATGATGAACCGTGACCCAGGTATATTTTGCTTTCAACATTGTCTAAAAACGCTAAAGTGTTTACATTCAAATTTCCAGATACATGTAGTTTCTGTAGAAAGGATTTATCTGTGTATATGTAATGTACTTAATTTATCATGAACATGATATTTTTATAACGATGAGAGACGCTATGTCTTGGTAAAGAAATTTATCATTAAATCGAAATAAAATTTTAAAATAAGTCCTAAACAGGGTCCAAAATTCACAGACATTAGTCGCAAAATGCGATCATTTTTTCCGATTTTGTGACCACCAAATAAATTTGATGAGAATATTGATGCAAGGCCAATATTGCTCTACGCCTCCCAAGCATGGGCCACTGTTCGCAAGACACTCATAAACAAACTACAGAATATTTCAAAACAAAACCCTGAGAAGAATGACAAATGCTCCTTTGTATGTGCAATACATGATTCTACACAGAGACCTTAATATTGATTTTATTGACTCAGCAGTTCATTCTGCATCACATAACTACAAGACCTCAATTGAAAAATCTGCATGTGACAAACCTTAAAGACATTATCTCTTAAGATGATATTGTTGAACAAAACTACAGATGTTCATCATGACCCTTCTTGATAATACCGTAATGACAGCTTAGTTTTTCCTAAACTAATAATATTTTTACCCTGATGACAACTTGCATTTTGACTTGCATTGTTTTGTCCAGTCTTAAGGATATGTGTTCATTGTTCTTAATACTTTTTTAATGCTCTTTTCAGAGAATTGATTAAGACAAGCTTAAGAATGTGCATAAATTATATGAAACTAGCATTTTTACATAAATATTTTTCTCAAATGTTCCTAGAAAATGCGCATTTGCTCCTAGATATTTTAGTTAGAAGCACTAATTCTTCTAAATTTTCGCATCCAATTTCTATCACTGATGATGTAGAGTGTAGTCTGTGATCTTGAGTGTCAATCCATTTCACTTTAGTTTTTTTTTTATTTTCGTATTTTAAATGTCACTTTCAATCAAAAAATGTAACAAAATTTATGAACTTAGGCCAATTCTTCAATTCAATAATGCTAGTGTTAAATTTTATTTTGATGATGTCTGTTGGTTAAGGCTACTATCTATAATAATAAAAATGAAGTTTTGTGTGTATGTGTGTATGTCTCTCAGAAACTCACAAACTAGACGTTTGTTTGACTCGTAACTTGGCACAAATGCGTAGTTCATACTAGAGTTGCAAAATAAGAACTTTCAAAGCTCAAACTGTTCTATTTTTAGAGAAAATTCGAATTTTCTGGAAAAACTACATCACTTTGGCTCATATCCGATCAGTTTTTTACTTTCCTGATGCCATCTGCTAAAAAAATTAAATAAAACTTTCAACGAAAATAAAGTTGAAGATGTTTATTTTTTTGTGTTGCCATTACTTTCAGAAAATAAATTCATTATTTGAAAATAATTGATATGTTTCAAGTGACGTATTTCCGACCAGTCTTCATTCCTGGATTTATTGTGGGTTTAGTTGAGGATTTCTGCATTGATGGTTCTGTTGAAAAGTATAGTTAAATATGTTGCCAATCTCGCCAAATTATTTATTCAAACTCGCCAAATGGGCAAAATGTTTTTAAAAATAATTTATAAGTTGGTTGGTTGTGCTAAGGTCATTGTGTTAGAGCTGTATAATGGGTGTGTTTGTAGCTATTAGTGCAGTAGAAATAGGCGAAAAAACACCTTAACCTAGAACAAATTGGAACATAAACTATTCATGTTGCAAATAGTAGGTAACATGCTTCTAATGAACATACTAAAAGTCTTAACCCGTACTGCCCCGACAAATATGTTTTTTTGGCCGCCATCTTGAAAAAACGTCATTTAAAAAAAAAAAAAAAAACATAATGAACCATAATATGTCGAGTTTGGTATCAAATTAAAGGAAATTTTATGCTGACAAAGAATATGATATTGGTTTCAAAACCAAAAATATTTACAAACATGATTTTGGAAGGAAACGATGAGAAAACGTCCGAAAACTATCACTGCAAGCGACGGAACCACCCCTTGTTATTATTGAGATGTCCAACAAAAGTTTGCTACTTGGCGACTCAAAGCCATGATTCAAAGAATGGAGTCCCTAATAGTAAGCAATATTGAACAAACCCTCATGAAATGTACTAAAAGAATGGACAAATGAATGACTGAAAGTCAACATTTAACCTGGATTTCAAATCATTCGAAATGCAGTGAACTATAACTTACGAAATGGGTTTGCTGGCCAGAGTTTTCTGTTGATATAACTGATGCAGGGATGACGAAATACTTTGCAGCTTTAAACAAAGAAATGCATTTTTTTATGGACCAACAGTAACTCACTTAACTGCAGTTATGATGAAAATATTGAAAAAAAACCTACTTATTGCTGGTAAAACTCATCATTTATCTACGCGTCTTTTAACTCATAAGACTTTCATGTGTTCCCTTGAATAATATAATACAGACTGCATTTTTTTTCAATTACGAGTTATCTACAATACGAACTTCATTATTTAATAAAAAACAGTCGTCAAATCAGGAAAACTTACAAATATTTTTTTGCAACCTCATTAGTTTAAAATCTTGTTAGTTAAAAATATAATTTTCAAAGAAATAAAAATAAACTGTAAAAGCATATTATTTAAACTTTAATGTGCATCAAACCATTACTACCTAAAAATTGAAATTTATACCAGTGGTTTGAGAAATAAAGTAAATTTAATTGAAATTATACCTCATCTTCATCGTTATCTAAATCAAAACTATATCCACACTTTGCACAGTCCTTTCCACAACTGTTTTGGTAAACTACAAGCAAGTGTGGGATTCAGCGAATGGCATAATAAAGTTTTTTGCAAATAATTATATACAAATGCACTCGACGGAGGTGATATTTTGCCGCACCTTGTGTTAGGGTAACCGAACTATATCAAATCCTTTCTTAGCTGAAACGCAGCATATTTAGTTTGCTTGAGTTGGGGTTTTACCTTCATAAAGTAGCAC
The DNA here is from genome assembly GCA_023701765.1 of Hylyphantes graminicola. Taxonomy (NCBI): domain Eukaryota; kingdom Metazoa; phylum Arthropoda; class Arachnida; order Araneae; family Linyphiidae; genus Hylyphantes; species Hylyphantes graminicola. The sequence goes on along the minus strand of CM043122.1, from coordinate 40,375,927 downwards.
AATAAATTTACAACATATATATACCAAATATTTTTACCAATATCGTATGATGACCCAAATTTGCAAGCCTATCGCTTAAGGTTTTTGATTTTATTATACTCTTTAAAACCGCAAATTAACCATTTTCAAATAGCGAATAATCGTCGTACTAGAGCTAGACAAGGGCTACTAAAGTTTTCAGAGCTTCCTCCCGTATTCGATATTTGAAAAACTTGAGTATCTCGAACTTTATAATATTTTGTGGCAGATTGCATGTAAAAAGTATTCTTACTAGAATGGGTGAACGGTGGCAATAAAATGTCCCCATCATCAGCTACTACAGTTACCTGCCTTTCTTCTGCTTTTTTAATTCTTCCTAGACGATTATCGTATTTGTATCACAATCTGCATGAACAACAATGAATAAATGACCACTTTCTTTCACACAAATAGCTTTCTCTGATATATTTCAAAAGCGTCGTTTTAGCAATTGGAAATAAATATGTATTTCTTCACATTTATAGGTGAATTTTCAGCAAATACAATTACATCATATGTCTTTTTTATGGGTAATTTGAGGAGGAGGCTGCGCCATACGTTTTGTTTGGTTTTTCATACCCATCAAAAACTATTTCAACTTTTAAATAAATTAAGTTGAAATTGTACTAGTAGTGACTTGTGATATCCCCAAATATTGTAGAAGTGGTCCAGGTAAATTAATGCGACGAGGAATGTAGGAAGTACTTTGCTGAGCACAAGGAGACTGTCAAATTTTATTGTTAATAAAGGAATATAATAAGTTGCAAAACATTTGTCCGTTTTCCTCATTTGCCGAGTGTTATGGTCAAATAATGAAGTTTGTAATATATAGATAATTCGTAAATAAACAAACTTTTTTTTCTTGTACTATATTATCCAAGGAGATGCAAGCAGGCATCCTCTCTGCTAATTTATACGATGAGTTTTATCGCAATAACTAGTATTTTTTTCATATTTTCATCGTAACTGCTTAGTCGGTTTTTAATAAAGTTCCATTTCTAAAAGGTTTGTTAGTTTATTTTAAATATCTCTTCCAATCAGGTCACGTTGGCCTTGCCTGCACTGTTATTTTATTTAAATATATTCCACAAAACACATGAAGAGTTAGTATGCGGACTATGATCTAAAAAATTGACCAGAACTTTCGCCATCCTTGCATCAGTTATATCAACGGAAAACGCTGGTCAGCAAACTCATTGCATGTTAGTTCACTGCATTTCGAATGATCCAGGTTCCATGTTGGCTTTCAGTCATTCATTTGTCCATTCTTTTAGTACATTTCATGAGGGTTTGTTCAATATTGCTAAATATTAGGGACTCCATTCTTTGAATCATGGCTTTGAGTCGCCAAGTAGCAAACTTTTGTTGGACATCTCAATAATAACAAGGGGTGGTTCCGTCGCTTGCAGTGATAGTTTTCGGACGTTTTCTCATCGTTTCCTTCCAAAATCATGTTTGTAAATATTTTTAGTTTTGAAACCAATATCATATTCTTTGTCAGCATAAAATTTCCTTTAATTTGATACCAAACTCGACATATTATGGTCCATTATGATTTAAAAAAAAAAAAATGACGTTTTTTCAAGATGGCGGCCAAAAACACATATTTGTCGGGGCAGTACGGGTTAAGACTTTTAGTATGTTCATTAGAAGCATGTTACCTACCATTTGCAACAAGAAGGGTTTATGTTCCAATTTTTTCTACTTCTAACTCTATTTCGACTGCACTATATATCTATTTTCTCGCCAAATTGTTTCCCAAAACGTGCCAAAAGAGTTAAAAGGTTTTATGTATTTATGAGGGAATTGTGATGACATTTATGAGTGCATTTTACACCGTATTTTTGATTTTGGAATTTTAAAGCAATGAAACGGTATTTCATACTTGATAATGAGCTGGAAGAATAGCTTAAATTTATGATCTTATAATCGGTTATATGGTGCACATACTTGGATCGATTAGATTTTTTTTTAATCCGTGCGAAGTACGGGTATAAATTTGCTAGTTAGAAATAAACAATGCATGAATATTGCCAATAGATTCTTAGAAATTGTCAGTGTCCCAAGGTACAACACTCTCCCCTAAACACTTATGAAATTGCTTTTTTTTGCTTAGCAAGTTTATAAATAGCAACTTGTGATGTTGGCAGCTACTAATTTAATCAATATTTTTAAAAAATAAAAAATTAACTCTTATACTTTAAAAATCTATGTCTATTGTTTTAAAAAAAATTGTTAGATGGGGTAACTTTTGCACCTTGTGCCAAGCATAAAACCCTATTACTGACTTTCTGGCATATTTTTTTACTATAACTTAAAGGAAAAGTTCCCCCTATTTAAAAAAGGCAAGCACATTTTTAAAGAGGGTATTTAGTGAGAAGATATTAGCTTTAAGGGGGTTCAATACCCTCAAATCGGTGAAAAAATTATTGGCTTAAAATACTATTACAACCTTTATTAATAATGTCACAAAGTATCAAGACGATTGGAAAACTATTTTTGACATTAAAAGCCATTTTAATATCATGGCCTCGTAAGGAAATGGGTAACAATAAAAACTTTAAACGCGTTTTTCTCAGAACTTGATTTTTTGAACTTCGATGTACCTTTTCTCAAAAACTATGCTATGTTTTCTGGCAAACTTTTTTTTATATGATGTAATACATGGTATAGATTAATCTGAGGTTATGAATTTTAATAAAACTAAAGTGAAAAAAATGTTATGGGGCAAAAAAGTGAGAAATTTCATGATTTTTTTGGGTACTTTAAAACTTATTTTATTTCAAAAAATCTAACAGTTATTTAAAAAAAACTTTTAACCTCAGATTAATATATAAGGTTGGTATAATACACACAGAAATTTTTAAGATGATCTGATCAGTAGTTATTGTGAAAAGGTACATTGAAATTGGCCAATTTAACATTACCGATATACAACATACTGAACCCCCTCAAAAGCTCTTGGGCCAAAGTTACCCCATTCGACAGTACCTAAGCTTCTTTTTCATTAATGTGCAAAATGTCTTGAGTGTGGTGGGGTGGTCCATTACATTCCATGCACTGCGGCTCCTGGTCTATTGTACTTACCCCATCAATGGACCTTACTGAAAACCGATTTCTGACATAAACCTCAGTCTAAAGTGCAGATTAGTAAACTAACTCAATGGTGTGATTGCCTTTAGGGGTCTAAGGAATAATATGCATTTAAAAGACCTCAATATAGGATGTCCTGAAAGTTTTATTTCTAACACTTAACTTTCGTAACTACAATAAAAAAAAATTACAGGAATATAGCATGGACTGCTCTAAATTTCTAGGGCAAATTATTATTTAAATCATTTGATTGAAGTTAATATCTTCAATTAAAACAGCAATTTGAAACATTTTAATTAATAGCTCAACAGAGTTAAATAAAAAAATGGGGTGAATAGAATGACAAGAGGTATGGGTCATTCTCCAAAAAAGGGCCGTTTCTGTAGTGAAAGGGTAATTAACTATTATATTGTTAGAAAATGTAATATTTTATGAAAATGTTTCCTAAGGTTTAAATAATCAAAATGAAGCAAAAAAAAAATTATAGATGAGTATAACTACGTATTATCTAAAATTGGTGTCAGGACAGAAATCTGCTCTTTTTTGAATAATTACCTTTATATTGCATCACATTGCTATTACAAGACCTGTCAGACTTAAATAGAAGATGGTTTGTTTTACAATGTGCTTTTATTAAACATCTTACATTTTCAACTTCTAGATGTAATTGCAATTTATCAATTTAATAAGAATATGATTAATAGCATTAAATATAATTATCCTTTTCCTATGTTCCTTTTAACTAATGATTCCAATGTTCTATTTGTAGCCTCTGAAATGTTTCAGAGACATAATACCAAATAAAAATACAAAAAATATAGCTATTTTGTTTAATCTAGCCTTAGCTTTAAAAAAATATAAGTAACATGGATGTTTTTAGTTGCCACCTCAGTAGCAGAATAAGTGCACATTAAGCACAACAAGCACTATAAGTTGATTTTTAACTTGCAAACAAATTTTGGGATTCTCATTCAGCAAATTTAAAATAGGAAAACTCTGGTGATCCTAAAATCAGGTAACTCCAGAATATATATGGAAGTTAGTATATATTTCAAGATAATTTAAACATTCCTATTATGACTACACAGTCTATATTAGTTCATTTTTCAAAAGGTTTGATATTATGCGCAATAGCGTTTTCAGACTTTCCACATTTTCCTATTTTACTTTTTATTTCAAAATGTTGTTTCGAATGTTTTTATTTAATAAATGAATAGTGGACTATGAGCCGCGTAAGAAAGTACATAAAATGTAATAATTTATTATAAATTACTGTTTTTATTACTCTAAATCAAATCACCAAACAGAGTCTTGAACAAGCGGTAAGTTTTGGTTTGGGTAAATATTACAATGATCCTCAACTTATAAGATTGCCAGAATATCTTGTTTTTTCCCAGAATTCGAATTCCCAGTCTCATTCGAATTCCCAGAATTTCCCAGTCTCGATTTTTTACAAATAAAAATTTAAGAAGTTTAAGTTTGTAACGAGCTTCAGAGTAAAAACTATCAAGCTAGTGACAATAGCTACGTAGCCTATACTTTGCAATGTATAGAAAGAGAATACTTTAGCAAAATAAGTTATCTAACCGATTATTTTAGCAAAATAATCTACCTAAAATTCTCCATTAATCAACACTAAAAACATTATTATTTGAAAAATTTTCTTTACTAATGAATACACACTTTTTCTTCGAAAAAAGGAACCGTTGCCGGTTTTTTTTACGCAATTTTGAGTTTTGTGCAAAAAATAGTTTAGTAAAAAGTTTTTTCGATTGAGCCAAAAATATAATTTTAACCCTTTAAGACCGGCTATCAGATGACACTGGTGAAAGTTTATGAGAATAAATTCTAGAGTTTTATCAAAAAAATGCATGAAACAGCATTAATGCCAGCAACTACTTTTAAACAAAGTCATTTAATTTTATAAAAATAACGAATGGTACAAAGGCAGCTGCTCCAGTATCGATGCTTTTGAAAGGCTTGTGCATTTTCTCTTTTATACCCGCAAGATCGTGATAGTTCAGTTTTAAAGGGTTACAATGGTCAGTTCAGTTTTAAAGGTTACAATCTAAAAATAATGGAATCAATCGTTTTATGATTCCATTATTTTTAGAAAAAAGAAACTTGTCTCTTGACCAGGGTTCTAATTTACGAGGCGCAATTGAAAGTGCTAAAGCTCATAAAGGAGGCTAGAATAAGGCAGCCGTGAACCATTGCATTAGTTCTCTTAGACACAATTGGGGGAGTTAGTGTCTAAGTCAATTTTAATATAGAAAATCCTTATAATGGTAATCCAATTAGAGTTTCAGATCTAGAAGTGTATTTAATCTATCTGGGGTCCATTAGACCCCAGGCGAGTGCTGCCGGGTTAATAAAGTGTTATAACATAATAACGTAATCGACATAACTAACATAATAAAGTGTTCCATATCAAATTCCAGACATGACTCATTCGTTATCTGCAAGAATTGTGTTAATATATCTATCCATTTCTTTTTTTATTAACTTTAAAAACAGATAGTCCATTTTGGGACCCCCTGTAAGATTCCCCGAAGTGGGAGAGAGTTTATGATTTCTAAAAGTAAACAACAGGTCTATGTGTAAAATTAGTGTGGAAAACCGTAAGAAAGACTGGCATATAGCGATAGGCTTGTCTAAGATGGAAATTGAACAATAACCGACGAGCGTCGGTGCGAAGCGCCCTTACTCCTTCATCGAAAGCTTCCCATAAAGGGGTTAACTTTGACTGGGAATACATCTGGACAAAGTACTCGCTGTAATTCAGGAAACTTGGTACCACAAGGGCTCTGCAGAGCAGGATATAAGACATCTGAAAAGAAACAAAAGATTAGTAATCATAGTAAAACAACATAAGAACAAAATACATAATAAAAGCACTATAAACATGAAAAACAAGGACAAAACAAAAATGCAAATGCATCGTCAAAAGAAGTCAGTCAATATTGACATGTCAGTTGACATGCAAGTCAAAGTTAACAAAATCTCTTAAGATAAAACAGTTGCCATTGATAAATTTGTATGTGTTGTGTAATGCATAACATATGATGCTGTTGCGTAGCGTAATCTGGAGGTCAACGTACAATCCCATTTAAAGATCGTAAAGTATTACAACAAATTTCCGCTAATAAAAAAAACAATAATCACTTTGCAGTCCAAAACTATTACGCTGTGCATAACCTTTAACGTGCATTGTCGCTTAAGGGGTCTAAGGAGTCTTAAAAATGTGCAAAGAAGGAACTACAAAGCATAGTTTGATCTTTCATGTAATTTTTTAACTACTCAATATACAAGTATAATTTTTTTATATGTAGTTCTACAAGATTTATTTAATATGAAACAAATTTTAAAATTTATGAAACTTTAACCAAAACTAAAATAAGTGATATTAAACATAAAGCTATTTGAACACATTGTGATTAGGCTTGCGCGGCAAATTGTGAGGTCAAAATTGAAGACATGACCAAGAAAATGACTTTATATTGTACAAATATGTACAAACTAGAACTTATACCTAAATTCTCAGCTCAATTTTAATTAGAAATAATTTTTAAAAATTTTTTAAATCAAAATTCAAATTTTTTTATAAATTTTTTTAGAAAAAAGTTCTTAAAATAAATTCTAATTAAAATTGAGCTGAGAATTTAGGTATAAGTCTTTGTTTGTACATATTTGTACAATATAAAGTCATTTTCTTGGTCATGTCTTCAATTTTGACCTCACAATTTGCCGCGCAAGCCTAATCACAATGTGTTCAAATAGCTTTATGTTTAATATCATTTATTTTAGTTTTGGCTAAAGTTTCATAAATTTTAAAATTTGTTTCATATTAAATAAATCTTGTAGAACTACATATAAAAAAATTATACTTGTATATTGAGTAGTTAAAAAATTACATGAAAGATCAAACTATGCTTTGTAGTTCCTTCTTTGCACATTTTTAAGACTCCTTAGACCCCTTAACTTTCAAAAGCATTCTTTGTTACGACCGGCATATACTGTTCTCTCACTGGCGACCAATCTCACTGAATTCTCGTGTCTAGCTTTCAACGACAACAAATATCCACTACAAATCCTTTCCCACACATGACGTGAAAAGTCGAACGCAAAACTTCAATGTATTGTATTATCTTGAAAAATAATTTTTTTGTCAAAGCGTAGAGTCGCATTTTTATATATAGTGCGATATTAGAGTCAAATTAAACAAAACGGTCATTGTAGCTTTTGTGCCACTTAACCCACGTAGAGTTCTAAACACTTTATAAATAAACAAAGACTGGTCGAAAACGGGTGGTTATGACAACTCTGACCCAGTTATGTTTATCAACTTTTAAATGCTAATTTAATTATCAAAGAATTATCAAAGCACATTTGTATTCCACTCATCAAACTCAAAAAAAAAAAAAACATATCATAACGCTTTGTAAAAGTTCAATGAACGTATCATCAGACGACAAATAAACTTCATATGAGGCAGTAAAAATTGTATAATGTTGTAATTTGTTTTTACACTTTAACCCATTTAATTATCCCTCAGATATCTATATTATTATTAGAAAAACGTATGTAGCAAAAAATAAAATTAATAGGAAATTTTTAATTTCAGAAATATGTTGCTTAAAAACCAGAGTAGTTTTTAGTGTTATAAAGATAAATTCAAACATGAAATAATCATAAAGTGTTGCCACACCACAATAAAACTTCAGCGAATGGAAAAACGAGTTAAAAATCTTGCGTAAGTGTCATAAGTGAAATTAAACAAATCGCTACTGTTTATAACGAATTTTGTTTAGAACACTGCATTTTTTTTATTATACACTTTAAACGTAGATTCATTTTACCAAATCTGACTGGACTGGGAGGACATATTTTCTTCCCCCCTTTTGGTGTCGGACTTTCTGAATGTCAACGGATTTATTGATGGGAATTAGCAACAACAACAAATCTGACTTAAGCTATTAAACAAAACTTATGATAATCATGAGATGATTTAAATAATTGGTTTTAAATGCAACAGTTTGAAATATATTTCTTGTAACCAAAAAAAAAATGTTTACCAACTAATATTTTTAAAAATAATTTTGCGTATGGTCGTTATGTTGATTTAGCTGTTCGGAGTTTTCGAACGGTATAGGCTTAAATGTATGGTATAGGCTTGAATATAAGCTTAAATGTATTACACAGGTATCTTGTTTTTTTAAACCCTTTAAGGGAGTGCTTGCTGAGGTCAATTAGCGTTTTGTGGCTAAACATCTGGTTTTATGGAGGAGGTCTTCTTACGGGATGGGATCAAGGTCGGAGGCTCACTATTCGTGAAGACAAACTGTGATTTGGTCAATAGGGGAACTGTGCTTGTTGGGACAAAGCTCTTATTTTCAACATGCCCCTCCCCACTGCACCGGCATTTGTTCTTTGGTGTATTTTATGACATTTTAATTAAATCGAGACAAATTATCTTTCAAAAATGGTATGCATTAGAAAAATGGTTCATTGTCGCAAAAGAATGTGGACATTTTTCATTTTTTGGCCACGATGCTGAAAGTAACTACGGTATCTGTTAAGCGAAGAAATTTTTAAGTTACCTATTAATGTTGGTTATCCTGTAGACTTTTTGTTGCTTTGATATGTTTCATGCATTTAATTAGAAAGTGTCTCAATGTTACTTTTTGCGATTTTATGAGGATATGAGAGCTTTGGGAATCTGATCCAATACGGTGTCGTACACTATCATAACATAAAATGTATATTCATTATGGAAATTAGATTTAAAGATTTTTATAACTGGTAACCATGCTTTTGAATATTAATCCTTTTACTCAACTATTGGTAGTAATATCTAAGATTAACTTTGAAAATCATATTCAAAATTTTGAAGTCTTTTCTATTCTAGTGGCGCATTCAAAAATGGCTTTATAAAATAAAGTTTACCTCTCAATAAGGATTGTGGGAGATCTAGCGGGGATCTTTTTTAAACAAATTCAAACACGGAATACTTGTTTTTTAACTGAAAAACCTACACACATAAAACCACCAAAATAGACTGGTCGCATTAGCGAAATTTCTTTCCTTGACCGTCCGCTCAAAAAACTTCCATTTGCACCTGCTTGTAGTTATCTAGTCTTTCATAGTACTCCCTGAGTAGAAAAAAAAATGAAGGTTAACTGGGAGAAGCTAGTTAGTAGAATAGACACATTCAAAACGATATTTAAAAAGCAATAACACAAAGCAACACGTATTTAGATGTATTTCTTTAGTCTGCTCTTTGGGCAATGTCATTTCATTTGTCACTTTATCATGTTGCCTTTATTGAAAAACAACACATTCTTTAGTTGTCTTATATTTTTTTATATGTGATTAGTTATGATAGTTAGTTTATTATTTAGTTATTTTCAAGCATTTTAAAAGTTGGTTAATCAATAATAAAAAAAAATCGTGGGAAAAGGCATGTAACGAAAATTATTTATGTGATTTGAAGGATTTGATCTTAGTTTATTTCGAATATTTTTCTAAGAAAAAATTCTGCTTGGTTATAGTTACATCTTTTATTTTAAATATTGATGGAATATAAAGTTATTGATGATAAATAATGTCAACAATGCAACTAAAAACTATGGGGATGTGAAATTATAACCGTCATACAGTGTATCATAATACTCCTTTGATTGACGGTGGGTGATTTACTGTTGGACGAACACTCGTACAAAAACGCGCCAACTAATAATTAAAACAAAGCACGATTACATGGTTATTGTTTTATTAAAAAATGTATATAATTTTGTCTGTATTAGATTATTGTATTATTTATTGATATTAGTGCAAACCACTTTTCTTATTCTCCTGTGTAATTACATTTTTTAGTACTAACCAATTTTGTAGTGTAGTGTAGTGTAATCGTTTCTGGCTGCCATTTCTAGCCTCCATGAGGAGCTCTAACACAGCCAATAACGCCTCATAATTTAGAACCCTGGTCAAGTGACAAGGTCGACACCTGAGCGGGCACCCAACGGAACTTCGAGCGACATCGCACGCTGACGCCGTCGGGACTTTGAACTCCACATATTTAATGAGCACGCCTGTCCCAGTGTACTCGGGCCCATCCGTCACGAGTTTTATTTTCTATTCTTTCCCAGTACAGATATCCGATTTATAGGATGACTGGCTGTAGGTGGGATTCGAACCCCCTTACTCCTGAGAAGGCAGAATTCTGAGGCGGATGCCTTAACCACTCGGCCACGGACGGGCCGCATATTTCTAATCCTTACATTCAACTGACACCATGACAGTGACGTCAGACTTGCTGGGCGGGAACGAAATAAATGTAACCAATCATTGGCCGTCTTGGTGCAGCGTTCAGCGTTGTGTAAGAATTATATTGTCTTGTAGGGTTTATCATTGTTTTGAGATTTTAATTATGCGCACAAAAAATACCAAAATTAGCTGAAAAAATATGGAATGGTATTTATCTGTAAAAATTGAAGTGATGATTATTATAGCTAGATAATTTTAGATGTTCTGAACGCTAAGACAGATTTTAGATCTCGTGTGTTCGCTCGTGCTGCCATCTATATTCAAATTCAGCAACTAAATCCTGCATAATATAACAAACATTAAAAAAAAGACATTCTTGAATTTTACTAAAATAGCTTTTAAAAATATTCCTTTTTCCGAATACATCGGAATTAAATAAGAACTCCCCTCCCATTTTTTTAAATAAATGCTTTTATTTAATTTTTTAATCGAATGTGCAATTAATATACAGATTTCAAGGCTTCTGCCTAATATCATGTACCTAAAAATAGTTAAGCTTCATTTTACCCTGCTAAAACATGTTCGCAAATAATACACCGGATTCGAAATGTATGCCTATATTCGAAATGTATTTCTAGATATTTCACAAAGCCTGTGATAATGTAATTACATTCCCTTAACTGGGGATTCAGTAAATATTTTTTTTACTAGAAATTATTTACGGACAATATATTATTGATATTAATAATATAAAACACTTTGTTTCTCATTCTCCTATTTAATGTGATTTAAAAATTACAGAATACATGTTTCTATGAATTAGCTATATGTGTCTATTAGATATAATAAATGTTCTGTTCTATTGAATGATAGTTAATAGTAGTCATGTTGTTAGAAAAAATCAATACGAACCCTTAAAAATTTGTCAGTCTTCTTTGACAATCTCTAATTTAACCTTTAAGTAAATTTTCGCAGTGCAATCACAATTTTTTGATTGCCCTTTATTCTCTTCTGGAGACACTTTCATAAAGACTTTTCATTTCCCCGCCCAGTAGCCTGACGTCACTGTCATAGTGTCGGTTGAATGTAAGGATTAGAAATATGCGGACGGGCCCCAATTTTGTTATTGATATTAAAGTTTTCAAACAATTGCTTTAATTTTTTTTATTATGAGTGCTAATTTTTATTCAGCGTTTTGTCTCCAACGCTACCTTTCTTGTATCCAATACTAGAAAAAAGTAATTTATTGACAAGTTAGGCAAATAATAGGAAAGACACACGACCGAATTATCAATTTTTAGGCAAAGTATAAACGTGTCTCGCAGCTTCCAAATAGCCTCTTATAATCTTTTTTTGTTGTTGTTTTAGAATAACCTTTTGTAACTTCAGTTTTTTTTAAACTCAATTTTAATTAATATTACTATTAGTTCTAAAATGATAATAAAAAATAAGAAAGAAGCGAAATTTTCGTCTGTATAACCAATAGACATAGGATAATATTATTGAGACAACGGTTGCGCATAACAAACCAACATATTTTATTATCGATCATGATTGGTGCAAAACGCATGTTTGAATGGGCAAGATCAATCGTATTCATGAAAGCGAAATTCAGATGTGGATGGCCCTGATGTGGTCCACCTGGATTTCGGAAAATTTAGTTCTGAAATACGACGCCCGTCGAATAGCCCTCGTGTAACTCTAGTGCGACGATAATTCAAACCAAAACCAAACCAAATCAATTGAATAATTTTCAAGCTGGTTTTATTAGCGATTAAGGGGTCATAGGAGTCTTAAAAATGTGCAAAGAAGGTACTACAAAGTATAGTTTGATCTTTCATGTAATTTTTAACTACTCAATATATAAGTATAATTTTTTTATATGTAATTCTACAAGGCTTACTTAATATAAAACAAAATTTAAAATTTATGAAACTTTAGCCAAAACTTAAATAAATGATATTAAACATAAAGCTATTTGAACACATTGGGATTAGGCTTGCGCGGCAAATTTTGAGGTCCAAATTGAAAAAATGACCAAGAAAATGACTTAATATTGTACAAATATGTACAAACAAAGACTTATACCTGAATTCTCAGCTCAATTTTAATTAGAAATTATTTTTTAAAAAATTTAAAATCAAAATTTTAAAATTTTTATTACTTTTTTTAGAAAAAAGTTCTTAAAATAATTTCTAATTAAAATTGAGCTGAGAATTTAGGTATAAGTCTTTGTTTGTACATATTTGTACAATATAAAGTTATTTTCTTGGTCATGTCTTCAATTTTGACCTCAAAATTTGCCGCGCCAGCCTAATCCCATTGTGTTCAAATAGCTTTATGTTTAATATCATTTATTTTAGTTTTGTTTTGGCTAAAGTTTCATAAATTTTAAAATTTGTTTTATATTAAACAAATCTTGTAGAATTACATATAAAAAAAATTATACTTATATATTGAGTAGTTAAAAAATTACATGAAAGATCAAACTATGCTTTGTAGTAACTTCTTTGCACATTTTTAAGACTCCTATGACCCCTTAATGTAGCTGAGTTAGAGGCCTCTATATAATCCCATTTTTTGAAATTGGTTCGAATATTTCGTGTAAAATTATTTATTGAAAATTTAAAAAAAAAAAAAATTCGAACCCATTTTAAAAAGTGGAATTATAGCGAACTGTAAGTCAATCATATTTATCAAAGTATTTTTTTTATTGGATTAACACAGAGGCACTTAGTTTGGACACCGGGGTTATTCGGGATTTGTTTTCCTATTATTTTTCTTTTGCTACATATACAGGGTGAGGCGAACAAAACCGGCCCCGAGGTAAAGATAAGAATGCGACAGAAATGTTGCCAAGTCAAAAACCAATACAAAAACAGGTTTGCTAACTGAAGCTTTTGACTTTTGATCGCTTCAATATTAAGCCCAAACAAACGCTTGGCGACTTACTTGCCGGCAACTACGCTATGGTTAGACAAGCTAGTTGAAACGAAATACACTGCGATCCAAAAGTTTAAGACAATGACGTTTTTTTGCTGTAAAATTTATATTTGTGATATTAGAATTTCGAAACATCCCATATATATTAAAAACGTATTTTGAAATGCTATAATTGAAACATAATTGCTTGATTTGCTGTAACAATTTTTTGTTTCATAACATATAATTTTGTACGGTCCCAAAAGTTTAGACACAAATACGAGATTTTGCTAATTTAAAGTACATAATTTCCTAATTTCGCTTTTTTATTGTTAAATTATATATTTTTATGTGATAAATTTAAAAAAAAACGATATCCGATGAACTAAGCAGATTTTATAACGATATTGGTTCAATTTTACACCAAACAGACAATTAAGCCTTATTAAATCTTTAGTCAATCCTATTTGCCTCAAATGTACAATTTAACATCTCTACATACGAACCGAATGAATACCAGTCCATCACCTTAAAGTTTTGAAACGAATTCGTGGAATTAGAGACAGGCATTGACCAATTTTCTTGATGAAAAGTGCAATCTTTCCCATATAAAATCACAAAATAGTGACATATCATTCTATTTTGCACTTTAGTACAATGCAGAGATAGTCACCTCTTCAAAAACGACAAAAAAGTAGGAAATTTTAACGCAAGATCACACCACACAATTACGAAAGTTCCTTCTTCATACTAAAATTTGAAGTTTCTTTAGAAAAACCGGTTTCTTTAAACTGGTTACAATTTAACCGGTCTCTTTAGAGCTATTTAAACACGTTCGGTTTAACTGAATATTGAAAAATATGCTTTTGAAAACACCGGTTTTCCCCCTCAAAAACTCTAGCATCAAGGTGGTAGTTTGTAATGGTGTAGAGTGAATTTACTTTGGAATAACCGAATATTTTGGCGTTTTTGAAAGGTGACTATCTCTGCATTGTACTAAAGTGCAAAAAAGAATAATCTGTTGCTATTTTGTGATTTTATATGGGAAATGCTGCACTTTTCATCAAGAAAATCGATCAATGAACGTCTATAAGTATACGAATTCGTGGCAAAACTTTAAGGTGATGGGCTGGTATTCATTCGATTCGTATTTAGATATGTAAAATTGTAAATTTGAAGCAAATATGATTTGAATAAAGATTTAAAGTGACTATATTGTCTTTTTGGTGTTAAATTGTACTAATATCGTTATTAAATTTGTTTAGTTCACCGGATATCGTTTTTCCTTAATTTATCACATAAAAAATATATGATTCATCAATAAAAAGGCGAAATTAGGTCATTATGTACTTTGAATTAGCATAATCTCGTATTTGTGTCTAAACTTTTGGGACCATACAAAATTTTATTTTATGAAAAAAAAAATGTGTTATAGCAAATCAAGCTATTATGTTTCAATTATAGCATTTCAAAATACTTTTTTAATATATATAGGGATGTTTTGAAATTCTACTATCCCAATTCTAAATTTTACAGCTAAAAAGCGTCATTGTCTAAACTTTTGGATCGCAGTGTATAAGCAAGGTTTGTAGGGTTTGATCAAAAAAGTTCCCGCTTGTGTTTATTTCGGTTGTTATATATCCAAGAGAATCGGACCTTTTTGTTTTTGGTAATACAAAACATTCTAAATTGATTGCAAGACACAAAATTTTCATTATGGAACGTCTTTATACAATACGAACCAAGATCTGAACTCACCACTAGTCTATGAGTAGCTCTAATGTGAAGCTATTCCGATCCAACCAATGCAACAACAGTTTTCAGGCGGCTTCAAGATTTTTTCTCGCCAAGCATTTCTACGTGTTCCCATCTCTAGATCGGGGTCGGTTTTGTTTGCCTCACCCTGTATATGATTTTCCACACTATTATCATTTTTACTTCATGTAACCCAAATTTATCCAATGGAATCAGTATTATTTCGGAAAAAAACATTACCTTATAAAGTACAGGGTGTCCCAAAATGGACTACCTGTTTTTAAAAGGACTCGTGGTCAGAAATGTTCAGTACAGGCAACACACGGTATTGAAGCGCCATCTTTTGGTTAAATTGAACATAAAAAAAGTTTAATAACATAATGACGTAATAAACATAACTAACATAATAAAGTGTTCCATATCAATTTCATTTTTATTAACTTTTAAAAACAGGTAGTTCTTTTTGGGACACTCTGTATTGAGAATTAAGATTTATCCAGTATTGCAATCTTATCTTGTAGAATACGAACAATGACTGAACAAACAAATTAAAACTTGTATAACTTTGTATCTATAACTTTGTAATGATGTTCTGTATAAAGTAACTCATTGCGAATAAAATTATAATTTAATAATAGATTCTAGTACATGAAAATGTCAGAAAAAATCCAGTGATTTTTGATTTTGATGAATTGCTAGAATTATTCTAATTGTGACATCCTTTTTTATTGGAAATACTTTAAATCAGGGGTTCCCAACCGGTGGTACGAGTAGCACTGGTGGTACGCGGGAATATTTCAGGTGGTACGCTTGAGTGACGTGAGCAATATGATGCTATCAATATCTTCTGTACGCATGTGAAGTGAGCAGACAAACATATTACTCATTATTTTAAACATTAGCATTAATTTAAAGAGAAATCTTCAATTAACTTCTGGATCGGATTTTGCTGAGTTTGTACTATTTTTTTTTATTTGTATGTTTTTAGACCTATAGGAAATAAACAAAACACTGTAAATTAAAACCATTTTAATCTTTTTATTTCTCCTTTATTATAAGCATGTCATAAAAAAACAAATATCTAACCATTAAATACGAAGTTTTCTCAGGAATTTTACTCAAAAAACAATTTTAACACTTTTACAAGAGTAAATATTGTACGTTTATTGAAATATTTAGATCTGCCAAATTTTTTATTTGCCAAAATGTCTCAAAAAGTCAAGTGGTGCGCAGGTGCAAAAAGGTTGGAAACCCCTGCTTTAAAGGATTGTAACTTTAATTGTAATTTATTTTATAAATTGCATGGGCTATGGTTAAAGATTAATAAATGTTAGTTTTACACAATTTGTGGCCCTGTTATGCATTCTGTGTTTGTTATGTTTCATACTTTACCGACAATTTAATAAAAACACATACCATTAAATACAACAACATAACGTTTATTCAGCACACATTATTCCACATGAAATCAATCTTATTTACAATAGTTGAAATGATATATGCATTTTGGATCACACTGAATCACTTATGAAACCGAACATTCAATCATCCACGTTTCTTTAATTTTTCCATCTTTTCCTCTCTTCCTCATGACTTCTAACGTTGCATGACTTCTTACCTTACAATAGAGATCTATCAGCTCCTGAAAATTTCAATTATTATAAAATAATTTTAAAAAAAAGAAAGAAATCTTGTAAATTGCTTTTCAAAAAAGCACAACTACTTTGTTAAGATGCATATTACCGACATTTTTTAAGTACAAACTGTGTAACAATATCTGTTTTGTGACTTTAAGCGGAAAAATTCATCATTTTAAAAAGTATTTTCCATCATTTTTAAAAGTGTACTCATTTGTAAAGAGTGAAACCACAAACAATTAGCCAAACTTTAAAAACAAAATAATAAACTAAGTGGCTAGAGGGGAAAAAAAGTAGAACAAACTACACTGCTCAAAACAATTAAGGGAGCACTTCCCATTCTTTTGTTAAACCTTTCAGTTTCAATGTTTTATTCTAAAAATCTAAAAAATTTTACAATAGATTTATAATGCATTCAGAATGAATTGGCAAAAAACAAGGGGAAAATCTTATTTTTTTTACTAAAATTTAACTGGGGAAATATTGGAATCATAACTTTTGAATAAATTATTACAATAATATTCTCAAAACTTTATTTGTTCAAAAAAATTTGAATCAATTTTTTAAGATCTAAGAATGCAAGCGTGAAGAATTTAGAGAGGGGAGCGGACACCCCCATTCCCTTTCCTACCTCGATCGGGCTGGCTAATGCTAAGTCTATGGGTAAAAAATGGTTTTTGTTCCAAAAAAAAGCAAAGAAATTATAGGAATATTTTGATGCGGTTTTTTTTAAATTCATAAAACTCCAATAAAGGTGTGCTTTTAGAGGTTATTTTTTTAAAAACGTTATTTACCTTTTTTTAATCGAAAAAAATTCAGATTAAAAAAAAGTAAATCGCATTTTTAAAAAAATAACATCTAAAAGCACACCTTTATTGGAGTTTTATGAATTTAAAAAAAACCGCATCAAAATATTCCTATAATTTCTTTGCTTTTTTTTGGAACAAAAACCATTTTTCCCCCATAGACTTAGCATTAGCCAGCCCGATCGAGGTAGGAAAGGGAATGGGGGTGTACGCTCCCCTTAATTTATTTTATAAAATTGTTTGGGGTTGAATGTTATTTTACCATGTTTTTCATATTGTCATTTAATTAAAACAAACATTATTTAATTCTTCAAAAGACATGATTCTTCCATCTTACGATAAATACTAAGTGCGATCTCAATTAGGAAGAAAAAAAATAGCAAGCTGATGATGCCGCTATTACAATATCAAACGAAAAAAAATAAGAACACTGGTTTTCTTTTACGAATAGTTATGAAGTATATTTTTTGACATATATATTTTTGACAAGTATATTTTTTGAAGTTATGAAGTATATTTTTTTAGGGGAGAATGTTTTAATACATGAAATAGAATAACATCTACTTCATGGAGTATTTAGTTAACTCCAGAAATAAATACAGATTGGACGTCCAACGATGTTTTTATTATTTCATATTGAATATTTAAAGTATTAAAAAGTAAGCCTTTACGGCTGGTAGAGAAGGCCGAGAGGCCGCCAAAGCACACAGAGCCTCACATTTCGAGGTCTTATTAGCAAGTAACGGTATTTTTTATGATTGTGAGAAGAGTGGATCAGAAGACAAAACAAATTCTGCTTCGTCAGCAATTTCTATGTGAAAGAATGTATCGACGCCAATTAAAACGTGGGAACTGTTTTATGGATCGGAAAGACATTAAATGAGAGTTATGAGAGTTAGTAAGAAAAACTGTTATTTGTGCGGTTAATATTATAATTTTATAGAGATTTTTGCGATATATCACATACATATTCGAAACTACAATATTATCACAAATGTTCGAGAAACATAAGGGTCCAAATTGTACATCTGAATAAAATTAATCAGTCAAGCAGCTGCAGGACTGTTATTTTTGACTTTTTTATTTGTAATGTTAGCTGGGGTATTGTTTACTTTTTTAGAAATATGCCACCACAAGCATATACGAATAGGCTGAATAATTAATAATTATATTTGTAATTTTAAATTGGCTAAGTTTTGTTACTACTCAAATAAAATTTTCCGTAACATTTTCCTGTTATCGATTTTTAAAGTTTTAAATTACGTTGTTATTTAGTGAAAAGCTAAAACCTCTTATCATTGTCCTCTTAGGATGATTATTACCTATTTTGTATTTTCTTCAAGTTATTTCTTCTGGAACCCTCCAACAAATCCGTCATTCCCTTCAAACTGTCCAAACTGTTGTCCACCCAATTGTCCAAACTGTCCAAGGTTGAATTGAGCTCCATCAAAATCAGCACCACCGAAAGAACCACCTCCGTCAGCAAATCCTTCGAAATTTCCTCCTTCAAATCCGGACAAATCCTGGTTTCCGAAATTGGCGCCATCAAAAGAGCTAGCATCGAATTGGTCGAAACCTTCAAAGTCCTGGGAAAGAGCACATCCCAAAACCACTAAAAAGCAAGAGACAGCCTGAAATAAAAAGACACAATAAGCTTTTATCATAATATTTTGTTATAATTATTTTAGTTATAAGTTTTCATATTACAATAAACTATTTTTTATTTTAACCCTTTAAGACCGAGCTATCGCGATCGTGAAGGTATAAAAGAAAATGTTCAAGCATTTCAAAAATATTGATACCGAAGCAGCTGACTTGTACCATTCGTTATACAATGTATAAAAAATGATTTTTTTTAAGGAGTTGCTGGCATTGATGTTGTTTAAGGCATTTTTTTCGATTCTAAAATTTGGTCTCATAAACTTAAATCAGCTCCATTTGATAGCCGGTCTTAAAAGAATAAACTATATTGATTAACGTTACTTAGACAGGAATGTGGTATTTTTTGCTCCACAATAGACGGCATGTTGGACTACAAAAAAGTTATTTTATGCAGTTACTGCTAGAGCCCTAGTTACTGCTATCTCAGTAAATTATTTATCTTTGAAAATAATAGTAATTTATATTGAGTATAGTTATGATAGTTGCATGACAAGAATAAACCGATTGAAGTACTAACTTCAAAGTATTCTATAGCGACTGTAAAAGGTAAGTTCTTACTGGATCTTACTGAGTCTGGTTCACGCATTTCGTATTAATGAATAAATTGTCTTTATAATGCACCAAGAAGCAATTATTTGTCTAAAAACGCTTCAAATAACCTGATGGCATATAGTAATTCAAGTATGCATACTTGTTGAGATAAATATTGATTACAAGTAGTTCTTAAATTTTTTATTTCAAGATAAATTGGAGTGTTGTTTACACAGTGAATCTAAGAGAGAAAATTGTTACAAGTAAAGTAAATGGCAAAGCATCCGAATGTTTTTTTAATTACCTTTTGAATGAATCTTCATGGTATGAATATTATGTTACGATAAAAATTGGAGAAAAAAAGGGAGTTTTGTATAGTAAAAATGTAGAAGAATAAGATAAGTACTTGTTTAATTACATTATTTCAATAATAATTTAGTCATTTAATCACTTATATTTAAAATTACTTTATTCGAAAACGATTACAACTGTTTTCTATTTATTCAGAATTGTTGCTTGTAATAAAAATTGAATAATTTTTAAAAACCAGGTTATAGTCCAAGTTAAGCATTAAAAATCAAGTTAGGGGGACAATAAGGGAAACAAGCAAAGGGCCAAACTTCAGCTTGTTTTTACTTCTGTAGTATATGAATTCAAGAATGTAGCATGGTTTCAAGAAATTCTTCAAGGCTTTAAATTTAAAATTCATTCAAATAATTTAATTTACATAAATTAATAATGCGTATGTTGTTAACAGCACTGACAACTCCTATATAAATATATACACACAACATTTTCTCAAACGTTTTTAATTATGTAACAAGGTAGTTAGTACAAAGCTGAGAACAAAAAAAAAAAAAAATAAGAAAAGTTAATCACTTAAGTCAGAAAACTTTAAAATCATTTTAGATTTAAGTTGACTTCTGACTAAAATGAAAAGGAGATTCAGAAATTTTTACTAATTGAATAGCATTACATTGCATTTTCATTATGTACCAGATTTTTTAAATACTATTGAGAAAAAAATAATTACATCAAGAAAAGCCACGTAACATTTAAATTCTTATGGGCTACACGAGTTACTAAAAATTATCTGAATTGGTAATAAATACTTTCGTTCTACGAGTTTTGTTACAATGTCTACAGCTACACTATATATCCCTCCCTCACATCATTTGGTTAAAGCATTGATTCATTTAAGTATTTAAGAAGGGATCTGTTGTAATATATTATCTATACAAAATTTAAACTTAACTAAGCAATATAAAAGGGATCTGAGTAATCTATTAACAATATAAAAAGGGTACTTAACAATTGACCTGTCGTTATATGTTATATCTAAGTAATATAAACTTAACCAAACAATATAAACTTACCAAAACCTTCATAATGCAATCTATTTCGTAAGGGAACAACAAAATCCAAGTGAAAATTGACCAGTTTCGAGTTCAGTAACAGTTCTCAATCTTACAAGCTCTTAAATAATGATGGGAGGCAACACGAGGCTGTATTTATACGGAAGCAAAAGCACTCTAAATAAAGAGAAGTTTATAGAAACCAGTGGGCAAATCAAAAACGGCGCGCTCTCATCTAGAACGAAGTAGATCATTGATAGCTGGAGCCTCTGGGTCTAAGACGAAGTGGTATCCAGGTAGCTTATTTGCCAGTCCCAATTCGGGATTGTGTAGTAGAACCTCGTTATTACGTACTCAAAAGAAGAGTTGAAATATTGTGTATAAAAGGAATATGATATAGAAATTCGGAAAAACCTAGCAATTACGTAAATGTATTTTGGAAAATAAAAATAAAATTTATATTGAAAAAATTTTGTTCTATCATAAAAATTTCGAGAATATATTTCTCAGAAAAACAAAGCCTTTGTATTGTATAGCTGGAATCGAGACACTTGTAATGTCCCTCTGAGCTGACAAGAAGTCTCGGTTTGTAACCACCTCGTACAATTTGGAACTTAAACGCCTGTTAGTAATTCTCATGATAAAGCTAAATATTAAAAAAAAAGCAAAATGCTGGCGAAAATTTCATTTCTCCCCATGTTTCCTCAAAAATCAGTTAGCGTTTAAGCAGTCTTAGGTGTCGGCTCGTCACTTGACTGTGGTTCTGAAATACGACGCCCGTCGCCAATAGCCCTCGTGTTGCTTTAGTGCGACGAAAATTCTAACCCAACCTAAGCTTAACCAGTCTTAAATAAAAGCGTTTTTTTTTTATCTCTATATAATATAAAATTGTAATTGTCGGACGCTTGAAAGCCACGTGACTTACGCGGCTTCAGCCAATCAGAAACGCTGAAAGTAAGCTTCAGAGTTTGACGTCATCGCATCGAGCAATCAAATTGTTTTTCACTGATGATGAATAATTTCTGTTTACTGGAACGGCAACAGGGCACTCGAACTTTTTAAATGTTTTGAGTTTTGAGACGTAATTCCATTTATTACATTCCAAGAGCGATACAACGAAGGATTTACTGTACTTAATAAAAATTGGTATTTTGAGTAAATAATGGTACAGCTATAATGTAATGGAATGCTTAGTGTTTGCAGACTTTTAGTGAAATTGAAAATGTAATGAAGGTTTGCTCTGTACTTATCGAGTTGTATGAAATATGAAGTGGAAAGTTTAGCATAATTGTGCATTTTCGTTGTTTGGCAACGAAATTTAAAACTCAAAATCGAGACCGGCCATTATATCATAGATAATCCTAACTAAGAAAGAATGAAGTAAATTTAAATTTCACCAGGAACTGTTATTTTGCTTTGCACAATGTTGTATATCGGCTGCTTAATGGATATTTCTAATGATGGAGAATAGAAATTCTTCCGCTCAACAGAATCTGCGAGGTAGTAGCGATGGCCAAAGAAGTAGCCAACGTGAAAGAAATCGTAGAAGCTACGTTAAATTAATTTGTTGATTAGTATAGATAAATTCAATTATGGAAATTTTATTTATTTATTTTTTGATGTAGTGTATTGAATGTAGTTCAGTAATTCTTGAAGTTTAATGAGCAGGAAGCATGTTTTATTTAATGCTGATTGTATAGATGAGCATTCCTGCACTGACAGTACCCTCATATTAGTCTTGCATGTTTGTTTGCGTAGCAAACAAAGAGGAATTGCGTAGCAATTCTCGGGGGTTGACGAGTGGCAGCGAGCAGGGGGCTTTGCCCCCTAGTTATACGTAAAGTTAAAAATTGCAACAATATGTTTCCTTGAAAATTCACTTTAAAACGTAATGATAGACATTGAAGCCCTTTAACTCCTAATGCGTTGGCTAAATAATGTCAAAATTATTTCGTCTAAAAGTAATCAATATGCCTTTCAAAAAATAAAAGCCAACTAAATAAAAGCCAAATTTATTTCGACTAAAATACGTCCTTTCGATGAACTCTAAAAAAATTAAAAATTGTGTAGAAAATATCGAAATTAATAAACATTTGCCGTCATAGGTCGTAACTAGTAAGTAACTAGGTCTAGTGTAATGATCCTAAACGAAAGAATGCAAAGGCAACGGGAGTTTACCCTTTCTGTCCTAGGTTGAAACCAGTATTTAAAAAATGTCGGAACTTTTAAATAATTGTTCTTAAATTTCAGAAAATTAAATTTAATTATAAAATCTTTTTTCTGAAATGTTCAATAAAAACTTGATTCAACTTAAACCACGTTTCAAACGTAGAAACGACATTAAATTATTTTAGAGAGAAAGAACTGTTGAGATTATAGATTAGTACTAAAAATAAAGAACCAGATACGATTTTCTTTCTCCTCCTTTTGCTTCAATACCTTAATAATACTATACGTCCATGATACACGATTGTTTACGTTTCTTTTTACGTGTTTTCAGTCAAGTCCGGCATATAAGTACTTTAAAATGGTCGACAATAAAAATTAGTGGAAGAAAAAAAAATACTGATTAAAAAAAAAGAAATTCTGGTCAAATTAATTTCTTATAATTACATACTTTTGCACTTAAAATAGGCTGGTAATAAACATTTTGGTCAAAAAAATCTTTCTGAAATAAAGATAAAGCGGGACTCTCATAGCCCTTTTTGACCGGCGGTCAGGTGGCGCTGATTGAAAGTTATAAGAATAAATTTGGAGTTTTATCGAAAAAAAAAGCGTTAAACAGCATCAATGCCAGCAACTCTTTAAAAAAAAACTCATTTTTTAATAGAAATAACGAATGGTGCAAGTCACCTGCTTCGGTATCGATATTTTTGAAAAGCTTGAACACTCTTTTTAATACCCGCACAATCGTACGAGCCCGGTCGGAAAGGGATAGGCAAAAATATTCAAGGCTTTTTTTTTACCCTTGCGATTTTGTATTTTTTATTTTCTTTTGTACAGCTTTTTATTTCTGTGTTTAAAAAAATGATTTTTGTTAAATTTTAATAAAACTTTTCGCTAGCATTATCGCCCGTCTGTGATTATATTTGAAAATTTAATGAAACGGCCTGTTCACAAGGTTTTTTTTTTCATATTTGATAAAGTTCTTAGGATCCTGAATTAGGATTGGCAGCCTTGCGAATCCAACAGGTCAGTCTTTGTTCATTTCCTCAACGAGATCAGTCTAAAGTTAGCAGTAAAACAAAAAGGTTGTTCGACAGGGTAAAATGTAATGATTGCGAGGGGTAGTAATTTTGGGGATGATGCCCTACATTTCTCTTTCTTTACAACTTTCTTCGGAAGCATCCACCCTGCGGCTATGCAGCTTGTTGTGAAAACAAGGTGTCTGACGTCTTAAGAAAGCTTACAAAATCCCGATGAAATAAAAATGTAAGAATAAGTGATTAAGTAACGCGCTGCTCAAATAAAGATTCGAATTCAAGACTTGGTAATACTTCCGGCTGACAATTTCAGATCTCTTTATAAAGCGTTAATGCAAAAAAATATATGTCGAATTGTAATTATTTCAGATCTCTTATAAAGCGTTAATGCAAAAAATATATGTCGAATTGTAATTGTAAAGTATTTGTGATTTTTGCTTTTCGTAATACATTTTATGATATTTATAAAGATGCACTTTGAGTCATTATATTCAGTGTGTCCCAAAATAGAGTACCTGTTTTTAAAAGTTAATAAAAAAATGGATAGAGACATCAACACATTTCTTGCTGAAAACGAATGAGTCATATCTGGAATTTGATACGGAACACTTTATTATGTTAGTTATGTTTATTACGTTATTATACTTTATTTGGTTCAGTTTAACCGAAAGACGGTGCTTCAATACTGTGTGTTAGCTGTTTGAAAGAACCATAGTCATACGTATACACCGAAATAAAGGACACCGTTCAGTTCTGACCGCGTGTCCTTCGTTTTGGTAACAGCTCGTTTGGTACAGATAACACACAGTATTAAAGCGTCATTTTTCAGTTAAATTGAACATAATAAAGTGAAATGTCCTATAATAATGTAATAAACATAACTAACAATAAAGTATTCCATATCAAATTCTAGACATGACTCATTCGTTTTCTGCAAGAATTGTGTTAATATCTCTGTCCATTTCTTTTTTATTAACTTTTAAAAGCAGATACTCCATTTTGGGACACCCTGCAAATACTTCGATGAAAGATTTTCCCATCCAGAAAATCCGACGACTCAGCCGGAGCTCGAACCCGCTATCTTGGGCTAATGAGGTGGATACGTTAAACCGCTCAGCAGCTAAACAATTCAATATATGACTAAAAAAACTTTAAAAGCAGTGAAACTCGTATTTGACTATAAATCATTCTAAAATTGTCAAAGTCTTCTTATTTTTGTTTCCGTGATGTGTAATTTTTTTTAGAAAGTTGGTGATATATTGTGTTAATACAAATACGTACAACGGCGCATAAATTGTTTACTAAAAGTAAAATAGAAAAAGAGAAAAGTGAACCTTTAAAGAATGAAATTTAGTGATTTATAATTTATAATGATGCAATCGAAGATGGCAGCAAGTTTTATTAAAAATTAACTACCTTCCTTACAAAGGAACAAATTAGTGATTTATAGTTGAAAGGAAATTCGTAATTTGAATTATTGTTTTGTTCATGTTACCTTTAAAAAAGACAGCAAGGAAACTTTCAGTGAGTAACAACAAGGTTTTTTTTAATTATATATTGATATGTGTTATAACTTGTAAGCATGTAGTATTAATAAGGCTTTAAAAACAAATAAAGAGTTTGATTAAGTACTAAATCAAATGAACTGTACAATTTTCTCTTCTTTCTGTCAATTATTGCAACACACAGCTGTAATGCATATAAATAAGTAATAAAAAATAAATGCATATAGTACCATCAGTACGAAATTTTAAAAATGGGCATTATTGAAGTGTTAAACCACCAACCTTTCTCTTCGCAAGATAGGTCAAGTAAGTTAACCATCCTATAAACTATTCGTATGGGAGAAAACTTATTGCTAAAGAAAAACGCTGTATCTATATCTGACGCTGCTACAATGTCACTATAAGGTTGCCGTTGCGTCGCGAGCTGTCTAAACTGTTAAAAAAATCCCGTAATATTACCAAAAATTCATGGCAGCAAATTTGACGGAAAATATCTTTTATATACTACGGACATAATCTGTTGGCAGAGTTTTTCCGTGGCCAAGGAGAACAGAAAATATTCCTGCCTATTTCCTGATTGATGAGAACGTTAAAAAAAAAACGTTAAAAAATCGTATCCCCTGTACAAACTTTCGTCGGTGGCGGGAGCTAGGCTCACAGACCACTACACCATATGGCCAAGGAAATGGCTTTATGTTTTCTTTTCTTAACCTATTAATGCCTGGCGTCCCTTTTTAGGGACACTCTTAAAAAAATTCGCAATTTTTAATGAATCAACTTTTCAATTAAAAAATTGCTTCGTTGTATTCAATAGTGTACATTTCAACTGACCCAAAGGCATTGATGCTGTTTAAGGCAACATTTCCGGTAAAACTCATAACATTTTAGTCTCAAAACCTTAAATTAGCGCCACCTGAAAGGGCCTTAATGGGTTAAATTTTCATTTCTGATCAAAAAAATATTGTCAATCGGTGAAATCTGTATCAATGGTTACAGATTTTATCTGTTTACAGAGAAGGGGCTGGGACGCCCAGTCGGGTAAGGCGTTCGCCTTGCATGCGGAATGTTCGGGTCCGGGCATCGCCAAATAACTGACGACCTATAACGGCCCGTGCAGCCAAAAATGTCCGACGAATAATACCCCATGTAGAGAGGGTGCACGTTAAATATCCTTCAAAGTCCCATCGCTGCGTACGATGTCCATTTAACTGTTGCGATGGGTGCCTACTCAGCTATCGGCTCGTCTCTTGATTGTGACTTTAAATTAGGACGTCCGCCCCCAATAGCCATCGTGTAGCTCTAGTGCGACGAGAATTCAATACTAACTTAACTCAGTTTGCAGAGGATTTATGTATTTTGACAATCTGATGTATAATTTTACAGAAAACTCCAGTAGTTTAAGAAAACGGAAATTTCCTGTAGAAAAAATGACAAAAAAAACTTTTTTTTACCAATTTTTTTTATAATGTACTTGTCGCCATCGTCATTGAACCTCGGTTCAAAATTACCGAGTCAGTCGCCAATCGCCTTCGTGTTCAACCCAAGCCAAATTAAGACAAATTAATTCCGGTTTAGCGAACCTCTCCTGTAATTCAACAGTACTTTTCAATCGGAAAATGAATTACCCTGATTAAGACAAGCATCAATCTTCTACATTCCATCAAGCACTCCTTCGAGCGTTAAAAGAAAAGAAGTTCCCTTCTTCAACTGGTGCCAGCCGAAAAAAAGAGTGCGGAACTAAAATTTTTGGGAAAAAAATAAAGTCACATATCATTGGATCGATTAAAGGTAAGTGGAGCGGTTAAAAGTTTCAATCCCATAAAATGGAGTGTTTCCTCATTAGTTGGCGTGTAATTTACCCCCCCCCCCCCTCCCACCGAGCGTTGGTCCCAGCTTTTTTTTCGTATCTTGTGCATCAGTCTTTCTTACAAAACCCTTAAATTTCAAAATTTTATAAAATTTTCATTCATAAAATGTACTTTTTTCCTTTTATATTTAATTTTAAGATAATATCTTTAAAAATAAAACAATTAATTCAAAAAATCAAATAAGTTATTTGAAATAAATTTAACTTAAAAATTTATACAGTGAAAACAACTATACATTTCTGTCCATTTCCAGTCTGTACGCAAGGCATCCCTGCATGCTTTTGAGGTAATAAACGGGAATCTAAAATTTTAAAACGAATTTGAGTCTGATGTAGTAAGGAACTATGCTTGCCCTTGCTTCAACACGTGTAAAAATACAATTAAATATTGCGCTCAAGCCAAACAGTAAAATCCGCAAGGTATATATGGGCGTAAATATTAAGATAGTTTTTAATTAAAAGTTGTTTAGTACATTAAAAACTAATACCTATTGCAAACTGCCATTCACACGATGAAAACTATAATTTAACAAAAGCTTTTTGGAAAAGTATTTAAATTTTTTTTTAAAGAAAATGTTTATAAAAATATTTTTATCAAAGATCTTAAAGTTTTTTCACCTAACGTCCAAAGGCCACATAAAATTGGACATAGGTCCACATATGAACCTAGGACCGTACTTTGCTAATATTGGGTCGATAAGAAAAGTAAAAATTATTCATAGAAATAGTGAAACTTTCTAAAACTTTAAATAGTTATAGTCTAACAAATGTATTATTTTATAATTTATCTCATTTAGAAAAAATTAAAATATTTATTAAAAAAAAAAGATAGAAGAACAAAGTAGTTTTTGAGAGTAAAAATACATTTTGGTGAATTAAGGTAGGCGAATACCCAAAATTCCCCAAAATTCTAAAATTTTTACTATTACTTTAATCCTTTCCAAATTTGGCGCAGTGATTTCAAATATAATGAACAATGTTATTTAGGCATTTTTTTTTAAATTTAAATATAGTTTATTTATTTTAAATGGTGTTTTTCAACTAAAAAAAGAGGTTTACGCTGACAAATCTACCACATTGAATTTTGCTCCTATAAACATTAATTGTGTGTTAAATTATTCGTTTTGAACTGATACATGCAATGACCCTCTAGAATTATATACAAATTACAAGAAAAGAAGTTATTAAGAAAAATGTTATGAATGAACTAAAAAAAGATTTTTTTTCGATTAACTTACACTTGGACAGTTTAAAAAAACTCTTATATTTACACCACATGTTAGAGGCTTATAGCACAGATATATATTGAAATAGCATCTGTAAAAAATTTCAGGTAAATTAATGTAAAACTTTTTATGCTAGAAGTGTTAGCGTAACCACCTTTTTTTAGTTGAAAAAAAAACACCGTTTTAAATAAAACAATTAAATTGAAATAAAAAAACTGCCTAAAAAGCATTGTTCATTACGTTTGAAATCACTATGCCAAATTTGGAAAATGTTAAAGTAATATTAAAAATTTTAGAATTTTGAGTATTCGCCTACCTTAAAGTTTAATACGTTTTGTCAATACATTCAGAAGGCTCTACTTAATAATATATGGCATATACCTGGGGTATATACCTGGTGGTAATACCCAGAGTGGCATATACCTGGAGGTAATTTTATTTATATAAAATAAATAATTGATAACCAAAAATTTTTTTTAAAAAATAAGTTTAAAAAAAATATTTTAATAACAACCAATGGCCAAAATTATAGAAGAACAAGAGTCATATGAAAAAAAAAAATGCAGAATTGTAGGTTGTTATTGCAAAAAAACCCTTTGTACTGAGAGTTTGGTTTAGAGTATAATGCCCAATGAGTCTTTTTCTACTATTTAGTATGAGTTCTCATTATTTGAAATGCCTAGTTCATTCATATCGTTGAGAATTACTTTTTGGTTAGTACAACTTTTTTTACTACTTCATTGTAGGAAAAGTGTTAAAAGTAGAAGTGAGTATTGACCCAGGCCTAGTGACATGTCGTTCACCCATTCAACAACAAAGAAAGAACTAAGAAAAGATAAAAGAGGTTAGCAACAAACAAAGAATTGATTGACTCAAGACACGCCTAGGCGACATTTCAACATGTTTACATCACGTCTATCAAATACCCTAAGGGGGTAACATTAAATCAATCGAAGTTTTTGATTTTTAGGAGTTAAATCGCTTAAAAAGGAAAATAAATGTTCGCAAATGCTGATTATAAACTAAGAAGTTAATTTAATTAAAACTTCGTTATATTTTAGATTTTTTGAGTTAGACTTTTTAGAATTATAAGACATGCACAATTATAAACAATAACATATTTTTATAAATGATATTTTTAAATATATAAAGTAACAAAAAAAGACATCGTCTTATAATATTTTTAGTTAGTACAAAGCCCTTTTCCGACCGAGCTATCACGATCGAATAGAAATGTTCAAAGAGACAAGAAATGATAAAGTATTATAAACATTTATAGAATACTAGCCGTATGGTCCCGCCTTACTGGAAACCCGTTAACTTCGCATTGCTTCCTTTTAGAGGTATGCTTACCTTGTGAAAATACACTTATAATCAAAACAAAATTAAATTTGTGTTGGCACATGCACACTTAAAAAAGCAAACACTAATAGAGGATGAAGCAGCCTTAGGGCGAGTGCATATCTCAACCAAACTCAATCAATCTAATAGAGGATGGAGTCAAGCCCCCGTTTCGGCCCGGTCCATGTATATTCAAGCCCTGTTATATGGTCCCGCAATCCCACGTGGATGACGTTTTTTTAAAACTAATTATATTAATTAAAAATCACAATCAAATATGAAAAAACTAAGCCTCAGGTGCACACGTAGGTATTAAAAGGAATCTATATTAAAAATTTCGAATTTTTTAGAGCAGTCTAAGTAGGTCTTTTGCGATCCACAGACATACACACAGACAGATTCTTTCTTTTATTATTATAGATTAAAATTTAAACTTTCTTCTGAATATTTGATTCTTTCTATTATTTTATAGTGTATTCAGACAAGTAAATAATTGTCCGGTTTTGAAGTAGATTTCAGTAACCAAACATTCTTTTTTTTTGTCAAAAAATTGCTTGTTAAACTTCATGTGGTAAAAATTTTCGGATCTTGAAATCGCAACCTCTGCTAAAGTATTGATTTGCTAAGTAAGCATTTTTCCCACCACATGTAAGAATCGCCATAGCAGCAAAATAAAATTAGTGTAAAGTGGGGTAAGTGGGCCATTGGGGAAAGTGGGCTACCCTCCCTGGCATTTCCCGAATCATGGACTTAAAAAAATATGTTACAATATTTTTACGTATTTACCCCAATAGATAAAGGAAACATTATGGCATCATTTTCATTCAAGTATGTAACAAGGTGCAATCTTTTTTGTGACAATTTTTAAAATTGCATCTTATCGTAATTCACGCCATCATACAATATTTTTTTTATTTATTCCCAAACGGTTCATGATACAAAACAAAATGTTATATATTTTGAAAGTGTATAAAACATAGTATCTTTTTGCAGTGTCATCTTGTAATGTTGATAAGGTTAAAACAAAATTGGGGAGGCACATTAACCATTTGCCCCCCCAACTCTTTAATATTTAATATAAAGAAAAAAGTCATAAAAGTCTTAAAAAAAGTCATATTCACTGATTCATAGGGTTAGTCATATTATATTCATTGCCATAAGCCAGTTTAAAATCTGTAACCCTAACAATTAGGTTACACTACGTCTACATGCAAAAATAAAAAGATGAAAATTAACGTATTTTTTCTTTTAGTAACTTGCATGCCAGAAAAAGTTGCTATGGGGGAACTATTGAAGATACACCATTAAAAAATATTTTTTAAATATATTATTTGCCAATTTGTTTTAAGGTTGCCATGGGAACAGTAATAACATATGAGAGAATGAACCACAAAAAAAAAAGTTGTTAGGCCTATTATTTCCAGTGGTATGAGGATCCTAAGTCGAATTTGCCAAAAAAGGAGTCCCACTTACCCTAATTTAAACTAAAAGTACCGTCAATGCTGGTAACTTTTTGGCCAAAACCATAGGTTTCTTTTTTACAAAAGAAGAAAAATTTTACTACACAAACGAATTAAACACTTAAAAATTATTATGCATTCTAAGTATTATACTTTCAGGAATATCGGAGAGATCGGAGATCGAAATAGCAATACGAAGTATCGACGCGAAGCGTCCTTACTTCTCCGTCTAAGATACCCCAAAAAGGGAGAGCGTTTGTGTTTTCCAAAAGTAAACTATAAGTCCATATAAAAATAATGTGGAAAACCCGTGAGAGAGACCCTAGGGCAAAGCGATAGGCTTGTCTAATAAAAAACAATGATGAAGATGAACACCAAAAAGGACAATGAACACATATCTCTAAACACTGGACATAACAATGCTATTCAAAGTGCAACTTGTTGTCAGGGTAAAAAGTAGTTAACGAAAAAACTTAACTGTCATAACTGTATTACCAAGAAGGGTCGTGATGAACGGTGCATGGACGTTTACTTTAAGGAATACTTTAACTTTCAGGAATAATTTTCAAGCAGTTTCGTTAAATTTTATAAATTAATAAAAAAAATTGGTATTAATTAAAAAAAAATAAGACACTGTTAGGAGCCGGACGGGTAACTTTGGCCACCCATGAAATACATAAGAAACATACTTTTTAACATCGTTAAAGGCTGTGTTAACGCATTAAATAGTAATGTTAAAACTTTGAACATAAAAAAAACAAAGTTATAAGACATATAGTTTTTAAAATTGGTATATAACTTAACATTTACAAAGGAGTACATCGTGGAATGGCATTACACGGTGAATGCCAGTATTGTTTATCGCTTAAAAGAAAAATAAACTTATATTTTAATAAGGGAAAAAGAACTTTTTTGAAGCAAGATAATAACAAATATATTTATAATAATCAAACGATTTTATTATAAAAGGGGAAACAATAATATTTTCATAATTAGGAATCTGAAAATGTTTACCTTTCGACATTTACGATTTTGTCAAAAATAGTTAAACAGAATACACTTTTACATGCATTTTTTAAAGTGCAAAGTTCCATAAGGAAATATTTACATCTTGGCCAAAGTTACCCGCATTCATCGGCAAAAGCTTCTCACTTACCAATATTTAAATACAGCATAAAAAGTATTAAACTTAGAATAAAACAAATTATGTAAAATTCTTCCGCATAAATAAAAGAATCGAATCGAGTGTTTTATTTAAATAATTTCAATATTTTTTAAAGTGTTCCGGACAAAAGTTGGAAGAGATAGATTTTTGTCATTTAATGCTCGTAAGAATGAAAACAGCATTTGTAGTATTGCCAGAATTAGAATGAGATTTTTTTTTTTGCATGAAATGAAAGGCGAGGTTTCTACCTTTCCAAAAATGTAAAACAATTTAAGATTAGACCATTTTATGAAGAGAAATTAAGAAACAATTCTTTTTCCGACGCGTGGCCAAAGTTACCCTCCGTGACCGTGGCCAAAGGTATACCCGCTTTGACGGTATCGTATAGTTATTTAGCTAATCATTATCTCACTGCAGATCCCTTTTATTATTGTACAGAGTGATCAGTAATAAAACTCTAATCCCTATTCTATACAGCCAACTACTCAAAGTTAAGACTCAAAGTTTGGTAAGCATATACCCCTTAAAAACCGGACGTCAGATGGCGCTGATATAAGTTTATGAGATTAAATGTTAAAAATTTTATGGTACAAATTGCTTAGAGCATTAATGCCAGCAGTTCCTCAAAAAACACGTCATTTTTTACACAAATAAACAACTGGTACAAGTCACTTGGTTCGCTTCAGACATCTTATGTAACCTAATTAGACCTGCATCCTTTAAGTGGAGGTTATTGTATTACGTTCCTGATATACTAGAAAATTCATTTTAAGCTTAAAGAAGCTTAAATTTTAAGCTTTTATTTGCATAAATTCTGGTGGGGGGGGGGGGTAACATTGCAAAACTTTTAATTATTACTTAATAAATCAATACATAAACAATACATTTGCGTAAATTATGGGGGGGGGGACATTGCAAAACTTTCAATTATTACTTAATAAATCAATACATACATTTTAAAGGTATTTACATAAAGACTTTTGAGTTGATTTCAATAACTTTAATACCTAAAAAGCTATATGGCAGCTACTTTTTCCTCATGCGTGACTTTCTCGAAAAATTTATTATAACGTTTGACAGATACTGGGAACTCGTGTACCACATTTGAAGTCCGTAGCTCTTTTAGTTCGATCTGTAGAGTGGTTTTAGACAGACTGAGGGACCAATGTTTAAAAAAATCTTTTCATAATCGGCGCAATCCAAAACAAAATCCAACAGGGCATCGTAGGCGCTCCAATGAAACAATTCAAATAATATTCGGGACCAGGCAATGAAATTGTAAACAAGAAATCCAATTGACTGAAGCGAATCGTGAGAGAGTAAAGTTTGCTGTATTTAGCTTTGTAATTTTTTCTTGGCAGTTAATCGAGTTTTTTTTTAAATGAATGATCCCCATTTTCTACAAGTTTTTGCTTGACACATATATTGCATTAATAGTTATATAAAACTCTGAGCAAGATAACTTTAATCCCCATATTTCCAATTACACTGCAATGATAACATAAAGAGTGGCCATCAGATGACGCTGATTTTTAAGTTTATGAAACTAAATTTTAGAGTATTACGGAAAAAATGCTTCAAACAGCATCAATGCCAGCAACTCCTTAAAAACAGAGTAATTTTTCATACAAATAAACGAATGGTACAAGTCATCTGGTTCGGTATTTATATTTTTGAAAAACTTGAGCATTTTTATACCCGCACGATTGTGATAGCTTGGTCTTAAAGGGATAAGAGCTCTGTGACCTTTAATTCTCTAATTTGTCGATCTGATAAGTATTTAGAGGCCCTGCTAAATAATGTAATTCTATATGAGTAAATATGTGCATTGCTTCATTTTTACTCTGTCATACGTGAAAATTCAAACTCTTAAATTAGAAATTTTTCTATATTATTGCCTTTTCAGATATTTTCTCTTTTCTCCTTTCATTGATATTCTCAATCTACAATAGCAATGAAACAAAAAAGGCTTCTCAATATGTACAAATTGCTTTAGAAATTTACACATCAATAAGTTTTGAGCATTATATGTTACATTATTTTTTTAATTGAATTCAAAAGAAAAAAATGCTTTATTCACAATAAATAAAACGATAAGCTACACAATTATACAAATGTAAACAGTTTGATAAATAACTTATTATTCTAAATAAACTTTCATTTGAAAAGGCAATGTCTGATTTAAACATTCCTAAATCTTGTGAATCTTTAGTACTCCAGAAGAATTTAAGAAAAATCATGTATCGAAAAAAATTAATCATGTAGACTAAAAATACAAACATGGAGCAACTAAAATATCTAAATCTGTAAAATGGGAAAATCCGAAATAAAATATGTTTCAAGCTGAAAATAAAAGTCTTCTATAAAAAAAAACACAATGAAAGGAAAAAAACATTTATTGAATAAGTCAAAGATAGTATACAAATGGCAATATTACAAAAAAAATATAATAATACATATTGTTAGAAAAATATAATACACAGTTATATAAATATATATGAAACATAAAATTTAGTATTGAATTAGCTGTTTTGTCACATTTTCATACATGGCATTGCAAAAATATCTGAAGTGAACAATTTTATTATATTTAAGTTTGTTAATTCTTGAACATTTTTACATTTAATAAAAGTATAGCGTCATCGCTGACTGCCAATATTTTTCGCCCATACTTAGCATTAAACAATCATGCCTCCGTTGTGAGGGGTGGTTAATTTTACAACCCTCACAACGGAAGAGTTGACTAACATTATCTCATCATGATATTTTTAAAAACATATATGTATGATTCCATTACATTCAAATGGTAAGCTGAAACGCCCTCAGATGGCTCCAAAATTTTTGTTGGTAGTATCAAATAAATGTTCCTTAATGTTTGAAACTATATCATACATTATTTCTTATTTTTTCGACTTCAAAACAGTCAAGGTGCAAACTATTTACTTTAGGTTTAAATGAATTGTTTAAGTAATAGTTTAAAGGAAATATCTGATGGCAGTAACAAATCACCATTTTTTGAAAAAACAGCTAACTTGTTATTATGTATTGCACTTGGCGTAACATACATTGTATCGATGGTGTATACTTTTTCGAAAATCACAGAATGTGGCAATGTTCATCATCACACTAGATTTTGAAGAATGGTTTGAAAAGTCTTTTTCATATCTTGTAAGGTACATGTAAAGTTTATAGGAGGTGCTTAGGTCAAACTTATCCACTAGATGTCTCTGCTCTACCGGTGTGGATAATCTATTTCCGGTTTAGTCGACTGCTAACTTTTTGCATTGACATTTTGTCAGGCTTAAAAAAAGGGTTTTTTTTTTAATTAAATGTTTCAAGTGATATTTTTTTTTTGTCAATATGACTTTCGAGAAGTCAGTTCCATATTTAAAGCAGGAATAAAAAGCACTAGATGCTAAAACTACTGGAAATTACAGTTCAAGGTTAAGTAGTCTATTATGTACTGCACATTTCTCAAAAAACCTGTATACTCTTTAGAATATTTCTTGGATACTTATTTCATTTTAATTGAATAGTTAATAAAAACAAAGCTTTGTTAATTTATTGGTGTAATTAACCTTATAATATACAATTTTGTGTGCATAATATATTTCTTTATTCTTTTGTGGTGATTGTTTGAGTAATGAACTGTAGGTGCATAACTTTTGTTTTAAAATCCAAAAGTTTTATTTTTTTATGCTCAGTTTATATTTCTGAACAATTATTGAGTATTTTATAAACAAATACCTTTCTCGTGTCTTTTAAAATAAATAGATCTTTATAAATTTTTAAACAAAAAGTATTCCATAACATTTTCATTTGTACAAATAACAAGAAGTTCTTAAAGAACTAAAATAGCCTACTTTCCTGTTACTTAAATACTTACTAAAATTCTTATCTTGAAAAAACTAGGTTCGTAACACTAAGTGACATCAACAACCGTTTTTCCACATTAAATTTAAAGTAAATTTCACTAAATGCAGCATCTAATTAAACACAGCATCTTTCACTAAACATAGCACTAAACACAACTTTATTTGCAGTTATAAATAAATATTTAATTTTTCGTAGAACAAAAACCAAAAAAAAAAAAAAAAAAAAAAAAAAAACTACTCCTCAATAAACATTTACTTGCTAAATTCGGCTAGTTTTATTTATTTTATTTCGAAAATTAAATAATTATAACTTAAATCGTTTGCAAAAATT
This sequence comes from Hylyphantes graminicola, assembly GCA_023701765.1. NCBI lineage: Eukaryota > Metazoa > Arthropoda > Arachnida > Araneae > Linyphiidae > Hylyphantes > Hylyphantes graminicola. The sequence continues at coordinate 40,338,909 of CM043122.1, read as the reverse complement.
TATATTTCAAGGAATAAATATGTAAAATTCCTCCCTTTTAAATAGAATGAAAACAATTTATATCAACATACAAAGATCTCGTAGTGAAATATATATTTGACGTCATCTTAAATTGATCTATGTCTCAAAAATAAATTTATTTTAATTTATTGTCTAAAAGAATTAAAGTTTCTCAAGCAATTGTTGCGATGGCAATGGTGATTTAATTCTAATAAAAATGGCTTACTATGTTTTTTAAATGAGCATTAAATTTTGAAGTTTTTTTAAATAATTGAAGTACTTCGAATTCGAATTCCTTTCTGAAATTTTCAATGTATTCTAATTTCGATGCGCTGAATTTTACACCTAAATTCTTAGGAAATCCAAAGAAACTTAAACCTTTGGACTTTTGTTTACTAGAAAAACAATGTGGAACACTAATCCACCGGCATTTTCATAAAATATTTCAAAAAACAGATCACACATTTGTAAACAACAGCACTGAATTCGCATAGAGAATACTAAAATTAGAGGTATGAGCAATGGGCATATTACACCTAAATTCTTGGCAAATCCAAAGAAACTTAAACCTTTGGACTTTTGTTTATTAGAAAAACATCGTGGAACACTGTAATGCGACGGCATTTTTATGAAATAATTCAAAAAACAGATAACACATTTGTAAACAACAGCGCAATCCTCACTGAATTCACGTAGAGAATACCGGAAGTAGGGACCGGAAGGAGTTTATCCACACGCTTCGCAAGGTATGCTGGGCACGCGACATCTCCTATAGGCTTTTAATTGGAAGAGATAAATAAACCGTCTCCAAGATTCTATTCTTGCACTATCACGTATTGTTTACTTGTAATTTCATCAACACAGACTGGCACATCTGCATTATAGTATGGGGCACTAGGAAGCACAACACATGGGCTGATGACGTTTAGGTAGGCTGGGGCATCAGGGTTGGTAGATAAGGCACTGGGAAAGACAACATAGGGCATGAGGCAGCCTGGGGAATCAAATGGGATGACAGTAGGGGAGACCAAAGCAGTGGAATCGACATTCCCTTCTTTAAAAAATCACTTTTCCATGGACTCCCCATCTCAGTTCTCCAATTCAAAGAAATCGTTCAAATAAGAATCAGTCGTAGTTATTTCTAAATCCCCTATGGGTGTGGGAATTTGAAGTCTTTTTGAAGCATCAGAGTCTGAAGCTCTCTTGGAATACATGTTTGATATTGAAGGAGATGTGTGATACAAAAGCAACTATTAAGGTTTGTGAGTAGCAAGAGTCTAATGTTCATTGTTCAACCACTCACTCTAAGTTCAAGCTACACATACAGTGCCACCTATAGCCCTTCCATGGGATAGGCTACTGTAGAAAAACAGGCGGCCCACCTGTGTCTGAATCAAAAGTATTCGAAAAGTTAAAATTACCTTATTAACAGTTTAGATAATTATTGGCGCAAATGGTTTATTTGGTGAAAATTGTACAGGTTTCAGCAAGATTGAGGCTCGCCATCTTCAGCAAACAAACTGCGTTGTGTGTGTACATCACTGAAGATGGGCAAGCCTAGATCTTGGCAAAACATATAGAATTTTCACCAAATAAACCATTTGTATCAATAATTACGCTGATTCCTTCAATCTTATGTATTTTGTGCAAAGATGAAGATATTTTCTTAATATATATCTAGTAATTATATTTTGCTATTAGAAGTAAAAACTGCGATAGATAAATATTGATATTGACAAAAATAGCATCAGTAAAACAAAAGGAATTTATAATTTTAAAGTAAAACATTCCAAAAGGTGGTACCTCTGATAAAGAATTGTAACATAAATTAAAATAAATATTTAACCCTCTAATGCATGAATTTTTATTTTTATCCCCAAAAAAATATATTTGTATCTTTAATACTCACACATTATGGGAAAAAATACTAAAAAAAATTTAACTGCATTAGAATCTAAATAATTTCAATTTTTTTTAAAATTTTCTATATGACAAAAACTGCAAAATTCCAATTTTGATAATAATGACTAGAAAAATACTAAAAATATTTCAAAATAATCCTTTTTAACCATGATTAATTTTTCAAAACAATTTATTAGTATTTAGTACTAATATTCTTATTCTTTGAATACTGCCAAAAACGTAATTTCACAAAAGTTAATAAACTCTTTAATTTTGAATACACTTTTACTACAGTAATCTATGAGGATTATTAGTAACTAAAACTTTAAAATGAAATGAAATAGATAAAAAAAAACACAGATTTGTCTTGGATTAGCTCTAATTTAATAGAATAAAGTGGATAATGTTACTTGTTACCAAATGGTAACAGTATGCATTAGAGGGTTAAACACTCGAATCATGTACATGTTTTCTTTTTTTTTCCTTTAGTTTTGATCAGGCCATTGTCTTGTGTTTCTAAGTTTATGCTTTTGACTTCATTCTTTACAATCATCACAACAAAGGCAGACACAAAATAGTGTCTGGTTACAGACCGATGTTCGACGTGACAATCTTTGGTCTTCAGTTAGATGCTCATAATCAGACCATCGTTCGAGGGGACTTTCGAACAGAAAATTCATTGTCTCTACAAACTTGGCTGAAAAGTTGGCTTCAGCACCGAATCTTGGAGTCATCAGGCCAATTGACAATCATCGATAAAGCTGAAACGGAGTGACTGAGAACCTAAAAAAATTAAAGTGTTCGGATAATGATTTTTTTTTTACTTTCCCCTATTTCTAATAGCTCTAATAATTTAATTATAAGACATTTAAAGGTAAATATGTGATAGTTAGGTTATCAGCATTTTAATAATTTTAAATTAAGAAAAAAACATACTGCCTTTTGAATTTTACATTCAATGCCTTTAAAATACAAAGAATTGTGGATGATTGATAACGCTTCTAATACTATCCAGAAATGACAAGTGACTTCCCCCTCCCCAAATTTTTTTTGTAGGAATATTAATTAGCAGAAATTCCTGAATTATCAATTGTTTCAATTTTGACTTTATACTTTAACAAATACAATAAAAAATTGTTTAGTCAAAAGTAATAATAAACTTTTATGAATGATATATGTAACACAATTATAAGTAGGGGAAGGTGTTGTACCTCTGACCATATTGTTCCTTTGGCCACTTAGGCTGTGGTGCCCTGTAGCAATACTTTATAAAAATTAGTCTGATTAGTATATAGTTACTCCACTCGATTGATTCTGTAGCATAATGTGGATTATTCAAGGCAAAGAGGATTAGCTTGAAATATAACAATCTATTTCCATCCTTAAAAATGAAAGTATTTTTTCATAAGGGTTTGCCTAATAAAAATGTTTGTGTTATGTTTTGTTGATAGAAATCCTTTGACATAGTAGCTAGACAGTTTAGAAAATATTGTGGAGCTTTTGAAAATCGTTATTCTAAACCTTAAACTGTAGCATGCTTTTTAATTTGCATTGTCATGGTGTTGTACCTCTGGCCATAATCCGTTGTTGTTCTTTTTACCAGGTCAAAGGTACAACACTCAGTGAATTTCTGAACTTTGATGTATAACAGCAAAACTTTCGTAAAATTAATTAATATTTTTGACTTAAGTTGCCCATAAAGAATAAAAAAAATGCATACAAATTTTAACCCAATGAGGGATAAGCAAATCAGCTGAAGTGTAAACTTGTTTTCACTACATCAGATTTAAATTAAAAATTTTAAATGAAAAATTAACTACTTAAATTTAAATATATATATATATATATATATATATATATATATATATATATATATATATATATATATATATATATATATATATATATATATATATATATATATATATATATATATATATATTTCTGTAGTAGATGATTATAAATTGCCCCTCCATGCTTTAAGTTTTAAAATGTAACAAAATTTTTTAATTTATAATTAAAAAAAATATATGTGTTGGTAAAAAACCTGACATCAGGTGACGATTTAAAAAATATATTCTACTTATAAAAACTCAAAAAATATAATAAAATGTCACTACCATCTACCAATCTATGCCTCCTGCTTAGATTCTTGACTATTCTATTTAAAAAAATATTTTATTGTACTTGTGATGGATGATTCTAATTAACTTTGAATAAGGTTAAAATTAAATAGTTAGAATTTTGTTACCTAAACTATCCTGTTCTTAATTATTTTCTTTCTCTTTGTATATATCCCCTGAATTTCACATGATTTATAAACTGGTCAAAGGAACAACAACCCACAGTCAAAGGTGCAACTATATGTTGTACCTTTGACTACAGTTTCATTATTTTTTTTTAAAAATTAAATAAAAATATGATAAATAAAACTAGAACAATGAAAAAATTATATATGATAAACCATATGATACAGATTGGAATAAAATAATATAATTTAAGTTAGTTTTTATATATATTCAAGTTTTAAAAAAATTGAAAACTTGTAAAGTGGTCAAAGGAACAACACCTTCCCCTATATATTTAAATGTAATTTTATTTGATAATTTTATCTAAGTATTTAAAGCAAAATTTAAGGTTTTAAAAACAAAAAAGAAAAGTAGTTGAAAGCGATGACCGTGTCACAAATCTAACAGTAAAATCTGCATATTTTCTTATACAGAATTCACTTAAATAATTGCCTATCTGTTCAATGTCATGCTCATACAATTTTCTATGTGAGCCTATGATGTATTAATTTTTCTTTGGCCAGTTGTCATTCCACATTTTTCAGTTGTCATTTCCCATTTTTTCTTCAAAAAATGTGACACCATGTTTTTTTAAAATTCTTTCGAGTGCTTTTTAGTAGATGAGGGGGAATCAAAAAGAGCAAAAACCTTTTCCCCCTCGTACATGAAAAAAAGGTTTTCAACAATTGCGCTAAGATCCCTATAAATACCAAAATTTGACACACCTGAAAGAATAAAAAAAATTAATTAAGAAACTATGTGTTTAAAAATGTATAGATTTGAAGGTTGTCAATTATTCCAAAATAGTTAATAGGGGATATATAAAATGTAAATAGACCTATCTTGTTTGGCTCTTAAGCCTTTTTTTTTTGTGGTTCATACATTTTCAGCATTCATGCACATAGGGTAGGAAATGCAACTTAAAAGTTGAAACACATTTTTAACAGATTATAGTACTTTTTAAAATGAACATTTAAAATAATTACCTTGGTCGCAAACTGTGGCAATAACTTTCAAATTGCAGCTCTTCAAAATTTCAATAGATTGGGTAACTCAATTTACTGGATCCACATTCTTGGAAAGCTCCTTTCGAAGTAAAGAAGTAGCCCAGCACCAACAAAGTGAAAAAAGAAAGTAAATTTTAGGGATCCCTTAATTTCTTTGGCATTTATGCCAAATATTTTAGATTCTCAAAATTTTTAGTTAATACCATCATTTATGAAGCACCATACTGATTTTACCTTGACTTTGACCTAACATGATCGATCTTATAACAAAGCTGAGGCCTTGAGCAATATAATCATCTGTGGGAGCAAGGGTTAACTCCTTCCAAGGCGAGAACACCTAGCTCGTCTAGTGATGAGGGCCTGGTAAATACCAAGTGGCTAGGTTCTTCATTAATGGGTATATATACAAAAATTCGGATACTTATTTAAATATAATAAATATTCCTGTATACACATAATTCCTCACACTAATAGAATAATTTCAAATGTATATTTAATATTTGTTTCAATTATTTAAAAAGATACGAATAACTATAAATCTAGTTAGATAATAATATTTTGAAATCTTCATGATTGTATCATGTTATTTTTTAATGAAGTTCTCTCCAATGATTTCCAACAAAAAAAATTAAAAATATAACAACAATATAACAATAAAACAACAAATAAAACAAGAATATTATTTAAAAATACCCCAGTATTTTACATCAATAAGTTTGTCATTACTAAGGCCCTGACAAAATGTAATATTCACATTTTTCATTAAAATAAACTCCACTGCTTCCAACTTACTTGTTTCCAATTTTTGTTAATTCCTCGGGCCATGAAGACTAGAGCATGACTGGCACATAAAGGTTAGACTTGGAGGAATTATGCTTGATGTTTTTAACCCTTCTACACAGTTTCGTCTGGGGCAATAAGCGAGGCCTTCTTTACAGCCGTCTCTTCCCAGCACAATATTTACAGACGGTCTCGCTCATCTTTCATTTCCTTGTTATGGTTTTTAGGCACTTTATGAGGTTGGGGCGAAAACCGGCACCCTTTACAACATTAAGTGTAAACCTGAAATAAAAAATAGACTTAAAACCAATACTATTAAAGCATAATTTTTTAAATATTGTTTTTTAGTCAAAATTAACTATGTTCCGTGAAGTATAATTACATTTTCAATACTTGTAAACAATCCCACCTACAAAGCCACTTGTAACCATTAATATGTACTGAAAATAATTGTGTGAATTTTTATTTAAAACCAAAGAGTTATTCTTAAAAATATAAATGGCATTCCATAATACTCTCCTCTCCTCTATTTATAAATTTTCCGACAACAATTTTTCCATTTTTAAAATTATTTAATATGCTAAATATGGTGTATTTATCTTGGTCAATGAATGCCCTGAAACCCAGGGAAGGGTGAATACATATACGCAGGATTCATACACATTTAGAAAAAAAAAATTCCAGGAGTTTTCCCAGAAGTTACTAAAAATTTTCCAGGAGGTACAGAAAACACAAAATGACGACTAATTCACTGCCATACTTATTAAACTACACACACTTCAAAAGAAATGATTTTCAACAATAAATCCACTTTTATAATTCTTAACAAATTTAAATCGTCTAGTTCTTTAGTTCCCCAGACTTTTCTTTTAACATCGCCTCAATTGTACTAAGAAGAGTCTGCTTTCCAGAAGCACTACGACGACATGCGTTCGATTTTGAAATCAAACACAGATCACCCGTCTTTTCCACCTTGTCTGCAAATTGATTGATTTTGCTGATTTATTTTGATTGCTGATTTATTTTGGCACAGCAATGATATCAGTTCATTAACAAAAGAAAAAAAACTAATTTCAAAGCAGCTTTTCTTATCAAACTGTATTAAAGTTTATCTTAATACAACAGTTTGTGCGTTTTCGTTGGGCGGACAACGTAATCTAATGCTAAATTGAGACTGGATAACCTGATGCTTGGTAGTCTTCTTACCTCCTTCCATTCTTTACAGGCCTAATTAGAGTCTATTTTTTTTAAAAAAATAAGGTGATTATTTACCTAAATTGAACATTTGTAACACTGTCGAACTTTGTTTTAAATTTAAAAACTATTAATTTTAGAGTTTACGATTTCAAAAAATCTATGTTTGGTTGGTTTGACATATATTTTCAGGCTTGTGTGCTTGGTCGCAAGGACCCGCTTATAAACCATCGTCAAGTAGGACCAGGCGCGCAGACAGGGAGGGGGCTCGGGGGGCTCGAGCCCCCCTCTGACTGCGACAAAGTGCCCTTTCGTCCAAATTAATTTGCCAAAATTGTGTAATTTAAAAAAAAATCTTCAAAAATGCATTTGAATGCAAAAAAAAGCCAATTTGCAGAATATTCCTGAAAAACGGAACCAATAAAAACGTAGCTCACAATCACTTTCCAAAATGAATTAGTTGATACGATTTGCCCTACAAATAGAGCTCGATTTCTGAAAGAGTAAACGGGGCAGTGCCTCCACTTCAACGGGCCCCCAAAATAACGGGTAAAATTTAAAAAAAAAGATGTTTAAAAAACTCCAGTCTGCTTTTAATTACCAATATCTACTCTAAAATAAAAAGCCAATGCGGAATACTAAATAAATATGCTAGTTTTGATAAAGACAAGATGCATTTGAATTTTTGATACTTTAAAACTCTTGAGCTCATGGACGTGGCTTGTGGTTAGATCAGGTAGAATAAGTCAGTAATGTGCGTCCTTTTGCAATATACAAAGGAAAGTTTTCTTAATTTAAAACTTCATACTTTTCTATAAAAATTTTGCAGAGCAAAGCAAATGCACAAATTTTTTATGCATTAGCCTAATATTAATAAAAACACCTTAATAAACACTTTGAATGCAAAAAAAAATAATGAATGAAAAATCTGTCTATTTAAGAATTTGGATAAAGAAACCCAAATAAAGAACTACTGACAAAATTTAGAAACTTAGCACTGGATAGAAAAGCTGGCAGTTTAAGAAGGCCCGTACATACAAACACCACCGCAGCTACAGATTTGGTATATTTTTTTTTGTGCTGCCAATCTACACCGTTCACGGACACAGTTTATGCATCACTGAGAAGCAAGTTTGCATGCTTGAGGCAGGGGCAACTGGAATCATGTATGCAATGCAAATACTGGTAATCTACTAGAACCAAACTTTGTAAGCTTATCTATTTCCCGACCTTAAAAAACAGTTGTGGAAAATCGGCAATCCTCTGAGCATTCAATTCTGGCAACTCATAAAAAAAAGAACATGTTATTTCAAATCAAAACCCTTTCGAAATTTAAAGCACTTCAAACATAACAACAATCCCACAAGGAATTACTGTGTGGTTAGATTGGATTAGACAGATGAAGGTGCATGTGTAATGTGGGGTTGTTGTGTGCTAACAACAGGATTTCTCTTTATTGAGGAATCAGCACAACTTTGGGGGTAACTTTAGCTGTTATAGTGTTAATGTACCTCAGTACCGTTAAGAAAACAGTAAACTCTTGATTATCCGCAGACTTGGGCGATGCAGCATCTGCGGATATGCAAATTTGCGGATAATCCGCAAAAGAAAAGATCCACAAAATTGCTGAAGGGTTTTATAAAAGTAAAGAACAGTAATCATAGTATTATAAGAATTAAAAAACGCAACAGGTGGGAAAAATGAAGATACACAATTTTACATAAAAAGTAAGTTAATTGTTTTTGTTTTTTTGACTTGCAACTTTGCATTCTTATTTGTGATTGAAGTTTTTTTAGAATTATTCTGTCGCAAAGGGTACATGCCTCCATGAACAGGATCAATTCACTTACGTTAAAGAGCTTTTTCTTGACTTATTTTACAATTCAATGCTTTCAGGCTCCTCGTCATCACTATCTGAATCAGTTCTTATTTCTCTCGATATTTTTTTCGTCTGTAATTCTTTGATAGCCTGGATTACCGACATCACAATTAATTCACTCAACAATGTTGTTTTTATCATTATTACTCTACTATCAAAATTATGCAAAGCAATTCAATTAGAATCATGGGCAGTTTATTTTACAAGTGATGCTTTATGACAAAAATCTGTACGTGATGTGCACCTGGCCAAACACATTTGGGCACACACCAGGTTTCCTAAAGTCACTCTTATTGTAATGCATTCGTTGTTCCTATAATACATTCTTTATTCTTCAAATGTATACGTTGTTCTTTGAATGCGTTTTGTCATTCTTGAAAGGAATTAGTTGTTCTTAGAATGCATTCTTCCAACAAGTTTTAAAACAGATAAATTTCATTTCTGTACGTTATATTAAGTTATTATTTTTGCAGGGAAAAAAGGGGGAGATCGTAGCCCACGGATATCTACACAGAGATAATTAGGAGTTTACTGTATATATTTGTTTCACATTTTTTAACAATAATAGTAATGTTAGAAACTTGGGTATAGAAGGTTAAAGTTTTGTGTTATTTTGAAAATAAATTTACTAACTCTGATAGATGTTTCATCAATCCCATAAACTCAACAGTAAATCCATCATCACATGCATGCTTTTTAACAGGTTTATCACAGAAGTAACAGTAATATTCTTCTTCTTCACCCCATTCAGCATCATGTACTGTGATTGAATCTAAATTTATCTTCATCTACAAAAAAAGATAAAGATATCATTTAATGACATGATAACAATATAATAATTGGCAAACGAACAAATAACGATTTCCTATTTTCGGGTGACGCTAGGGATTGTTTTTAAACTAAGGTACGTGGTGCAGTTTTCAACAGTGTGCTGACAAACACTATGAAACAGTGTGCTGACAAACACTATGAAACAGTGTGCTGACAAAGTACTATGATCATTAAAGTTTGCATAGGAACTCTGCAACATGTTCCAGCAAAACAAGTTGAAGCTAACCATCACAGAACAAATTTAATTTATTATAATAAAAAAAAGTCTCCAAGCGAAGCTGCACCCAGAATTAGGAGTTAGCCAACATTAGAACAACACAAAACAACTATATCTAATAGGATAGCACTTTTACCTTTGATTTTATGATACGAAATCTTTCAGTGAGTTTATTTTGATGTACTTTAGAATTACGATGCTTCCGATCATGAACATTCTTAAAGTTTCGATAAATATTGCAGTTTGCAGAAATTGTTTCTTTTTGTTCACCTGGAACCGGGGATATGGTCTTTTCAGGACATCCGTATACAACTTTAGGTAAATGCTCCATTCTTTCACTTATTAAAGATATGTTCACAAAAACCAAAATGCACAAGCAAAGCTTCTTGACGGATAAAAATTCAGTTTGTTACGGCTTTGTATGTTTCTCGACGCCAATTTGCCTCTAAGATAGACCTTAACGCAGCCAAGTACGTAATGTAATATAAAGCTAGAGCCAAACTAGAGCTATACGATTACATTAAATTGCGTTAAACAGCATCAATGCTAGCAGCTCCATAAAAACAAAGTCATTTTTTTTAATCCAAATAACGAATAGTACAAGTCAGCTGCTTCGGTATTGATATTGTGAAGAGCTTTAGCATTCTTTATACCCACGATCGTGATAGCTCGGTCGGAAATGGTTAAGCATTTTTTCTCCCTGGTATAGGAATCAACATCATAACAGAAAAATAAATCAAATTTGTAAGGAAAATAACACCCGGTTGTTTAACTATAGCTAATTATAAGACTTTAAAAATAGTATCGCCCTCTTCAGACTATTTTAGTGTAATTAAAACTTAAAAAATAATAATTCAATAATTAGATAATATTTTCTCTTGAATTTTGTTTTATTTTTATATAATGGTTATCCTATCTTATACCGGGTGAAGAAAAGGTTAGATGGCAAGGTAATACTTTTGCAGAGGATGCAATGTAATAATGCGTTGCTAATGTGTTATCTCTATCTCTTTAAGACCGGCCATTAGATGGCGCTGATTTAAAATTAAGACTGAATTTAAGAGTTTTATCGAAACAAGGAAGCAAACAACATCAATGCCAGCAACTCCTTAGAAGCAAAGTCATTTTTTATACAAGTAGCGAATGGTACAAATCAGCTGCTTCGGTATGGATATTTTTGAAAAGCTTAAATATTCTCTTTTATACCCGCAGATACCAGCAACTTCTTAAGAAATACGCCATTTTTATCCCTTTCCAACCGGGCTGTCACAATCGTGCGGGTATAAAAGAGAATGTTCAAGCTCTTCAAAATTATCGAATTAGTTAACTAGGAGCTTTGCTGTGAAGAATAGAGCTTGTATCATAACTGCAGAAACGAGCGACCTCATGCGGAGAATTTCGTAGGGAGCTGAGTTTTTGCTCGCACGACATACTACGCCGTTTAGTTGTTTTAACGTATTATTTAATTAAAAAAAATGCATTATTTAATTTCTAGCCTGTAGAAGGGGCAAATTTATCGCATTTTACAAATGCAAATAATCTTTTTTTTTTTCGGTTGAAATATAACATGGAAGCAACATAGCAAAATCACATCAGATAAATATAAAAAATAAATATTTTTTCCTCTAGCTATAGTAATATAGCTCTTTTTGGTTTATTAACGAAAAGTGGGAATTTTTATTATTACCAGTAACATAGCAAGAATATTTTTTATATAAACAACAATTTTTTTATTTAGTTAATGCTTTCTATTAAAATACCAGAACTTTAAAATAAATTATAAATTTATAGAAATAAAAAAACCAAAGAGTATGTTCCTCTTAACTTTTCTGATTTAAAAAAAAATCTTGATATCAATCGAGATTGCAATAACAAGTATTCGATTATATTTTGGAATCTAGGGCAACATATCTTTATTCGAATTTTCAACAATTAGTGGTAGGAGGAGATAGTGTGTTTTATTTTCATTTTATTGAATCGGGACATTAAAATACGATGCGCATTCCTTTCTTCATTGGTAATCTAGCGTTAACACGTGAGGTATTGCTTGCTTTTTTGGTCAAAAATAAGATGTTTGGTTGGTTCGGTCAAACTCTGCCTGCATATTTTTACCTGATTCGAATTCCCTCATTAGTGGTGGGAGGTAACGTTCCTTAACCATCGATATAGTTCATACGTAAACCGAATAGATCGAGAATAATAAGTTTTTGGAGAAATATGAATTTTTATTGTGTTTTAAAGTGTATTTATACATCAAAATCTTAATAGGATTAAAAATTAGATTTTTTTTTGAGGGGGGGGGGGGGGGCTGATGTTCTGCCGCCAAACAGACAATTGCGGGCGTACGCCTAGTAAATCAATCGGTTCTTCCCGTGTGCTCTTCATATGTGTAAAATAATTGTCAACACTTAGACGTGGGAGCAGGCGCGCAGCCAGGGAGGGGGATCGAGCCCCCCTCTGACTGCGACAAAGTGCCCTTTCGTCCAAATTAATTTGCCCAAATTGTGTAATTGAAAAAAAAAATCTTCAAAAATGCATTTAAATGCAAAAAAAAAAGCCAATTTGCAGAATATTCCTGAAAAACGGAACCAATAAAAACGTAGCTCATAATCACTTTCCAAAATGAATTAGTTGATACGAATTGATCTACAAATAGAGCTCGATTTCTGGAAGAGTAAACGGGGCAGTGCCCCCACTTCAACGGGCCCCCACTTCAATGGGGCCCCAAAATTTGCTTTAAAAAGAATGGCATTGAGGGAAATATGCGCCCAAATTTGTTGCCAGAAGAAAATTACTAATAAATATAATGCAATTGAACCCAGTGCCATTGATTATTCAAATGCGAGCCACTATAGTAATTATGTAACTTTTTTTTAATTATGCCTGGGTAACGTAAATAAAATAATTATGTATGTATGTAAAATATGATCTTGTATGCATGATATGACAATATGATAGGTTTCTTATATCCTATCTTAAGTATGTATTAAAAAAATATTACAAAAATATCAAATCTAAGCAGTATGTACACTAGTATCTAAGATAATTGTTAAAGGTTATACACTTTTATAAATTTGAAACGAAAAAATTCACCTACATAGATATTCATATCAATGTACGTTGTGGATTCTTAAATTCACTTGTGCCCTGGGCCACAAAAGTTGTAAGTCGGGCCCTGGCATGCAACCGACTGAGTAAACATTAAACATACGCCGGCTTTCAAAAGTTGCTTTTGCCTGTTTCTAAGTTTTTACAACTAAGTAACTTATTCAGACGATAGAATTAGTGAAAATTTTTAAACGTGTTTTTTTAGGCATGTGTGGAAAGGCATTAGAACACTTTTCGTCTATCTTTTAAAAGGCAGAAGCGCTCAGTTTAAAACACGATTTTGAAGTTAATGTTCTCCGAATAGCCAAACTGCAAAAATTTAGAGAAATCTAACCTGCTGAAACTGATAAATCATGAATTATAATTTATAAAATATCTTTATTTATTCCGTATATTGACAAATAATAAGTAGCTGGAGAAGAGATTTGAAGGTAGGATGTTATTTCCTCAAAATTTTAGTACATTCAAACTTTGTGTTCCTGGCATTATATCATCATTTTTATTTTGAAGCCCACAAAATCAATCACTTTCAGGCAAACAATTAGATGTATTTCTTAGTTACTTTTATAATATATTTTATTTGAAACTTGAAACATGCTTTTGTGCTTTTGAATTTAAATGTATCTTTTTGGATGAGGGTTTGTTTTCAACGATTGACGGAAATGGCACATTTTAAAGAATCGCTGTTAGAAATTTCTTAATCGTATGTCAAAAAACAACACAGATATCATAGAATTGTTTTAAAACATTTCACTCATTTTGACCCCCTTTCACAAATTTAAATTTTGTTTTGGTTTTTTGATAATTTTCCCTGGAGTTCCAATTCCATTGTAAAGAACTATTTTCGTGCCAATTATCAGAATTCCAGTAATTTTAATTTCCTTTTGGGAATTTTTATTAACCACTCACGGTCTTAAGGGTTGTTCCCAGCAGTCTTGTATAAGTTTAGTATGATTACATGTATTAAAAAATAGAGTTTTGGAAGATTAGCATTTAAAAAATTTCTGGATCCCCCCTACCCCCCACACTCTTAAAACAAAAGAGCGAAATCCACTCCAGTTGGAGAAGTGCATTTTCGACACCGTAAAGGCATGCATATTTACTCAGACTGAGTTAAAATCACTCGTTTGGAGTGATCCTTTCGGAGGTTTAACACACAAAGGATCCACTCCAAAAGGAGAAGTGCATTTTCCAGTCTGGAGGAGTGAAATCCACTCAGACTGAGTTAAATTAGGAGTGTTTGTTTTAGAGTGCAGATCCTGGGGCTATTCCAGGCCCCCAAGAATTTGTGTAAAAGTGCCCTTCTGAAGTGTTGAGCCCCCTCCTTGAAAAATTCCTGGCTGCGCGCCTGAGTAGGACAACACAAGACGCACACATACACTAATGATAGATGCTGCCATCTGTCTCCACCTCCACAATTTAGACATGTCCCTGAAGGGGAGGGAAACTTTCTCCAGGAACCTGTACCCATGGTGAACTGCGCAATGACCGACCACAGGACTTTCGGACCCAACAGATTTTACGAGCACGTACTCCGCATATACTCGGTAGGTCTTCAGTGGCGACCGGGTCTTGAACTCTCAACCTTCCGATCTCGAATTCCGAGATCCTTGACCACTAGGCTCCCTACAGCCCATCTATGTTTGAAAACATTTCAAATTTATCGTTGCCAAAAAAGATTTTTACAGTATTATGACAACTGGTAATTTCTCTCAGTAAAAAAAAAACTAACTATAAAAAATGCAAATTCAAAAGAAATTAAAAATTGTTCTTTTCGTTAAATTTTATTTAAGCTTGATTTTTGGCAATTTTGCGCTGTTGTATAATTGTAAATTTTGAACTGTAATGTTTTGGCTGTGTTATAATTCTTTAAGTGACTAGAAGTAAGTAACCAAAGCAAAATTGTTATTTTTTGACAATGAGTATTTGAGAAACGATACTGGCTTAATTTTTATGTTCTTAAATTAACTTTTTGAAATTACTAGTTACTACCTTGTTACTCGATTAAGTTGTTGGTAATACGATTTTATTTTTTCTTCTTAAAAACCGCAAACGATTCTGGAACCTTTTTAAATATTGAAATGTCAGCAATTTTACCACAACATATATTGGTAACTATTTGAACTTTTGTGGTGTGATCGATAATTTTTATGCTCTTTATTTACAGATCATATCAATGCAATGGAAGATTTGCAAGTTTGTAATGTATGTGGAATTTTTTTTACCAGAACCATACATTCGTTGTTTCGAATGGTAATCCGTCGCGCTCATTTTGCTTGCAATGTTTTTCTAAATGAAAAGAAAATGAAAATCATACAAACAGACATACGTATTATTCATTCTTGACATATTTATATCAATTTTTATTTTGAATAATTCAATAATTTTAAGTCAAAGGTTAAAGAAATATCTTGTTTGGTTACCAAATTTACTTAACTAATATATTTTGCAGGTTTTAAGATTTCTAAAGATGTTAGGACCAAAAATAAAGTTGATTATGAAGATCATTACTTCAAACGCTACAGATATCAGCCAATTCCGCCTCTTCCTGGTTTGTTAATTATGCTATGTCATATGATTTTGGTTAACTATTGTAACTTCCATTCTTCAAAATGCATGATTTAAAAGTTTACAGTTGTTAGTGTAAGGCAAAGATTCATAATAATAAAAATCCAATATTTTATAATTTACAATCATTCAATTGTTAATTTAGGCAAAAATCTATAATTATAACTTGATAAAATTTCAAAATCCAGAATTTAAAAGTAACATGTTAGTTTTAGCTAAAGATTTTGTTAGCAGTTATGGAATGCTAGTTATGAATTACGTTTATCACATTACAACCTCTATCATTTGAATAAATATAGTATTTTATGTGTATGGTGTATTGATATGTAATAAATATAAAAATATTTTAGAATGGACAATTCCCACATTTTTTTATTATTTTTTTATTCGACGTAAATAGGTGAGACGAAATAAGGGCCGAAAAAATTTTTGCTCTCCGATGCGTAGTTATTTTTTTATTTGATTTTAAAGTTAGGGTTTTTAAAAGCGCGCGAAAAACAGTACGTTCCGCGAGGAATCGACTGTGATGTACATGTACACCACACGTGACCAAATCTCCTCAGTTGCGTATAGCGTTAGGCGGGATATTTCACAAATCGTTTCGCAAAACTTTATATTTTCGTTTTCTTAAATGCAGTAAGTTTGTATTTATTATTTAATAATGGCATATTGCTACTGCTTAGTTCCCTAGTGTCGAATACGACTGCAGAAAAGAGAAAAGATATATTTTAACTTGCCAACAGAATCGGTACAGCGAAAACGATGGTTTTCAGCCATGCGACGTGATCCAAAAAAAGGAACCAGTTTTTAATAGGATTTTGGACTGACTTAACTATTCTTTAAAAATATAAATTTACATGTAAAACATGGTAAAGAAAAAATGCAGAGCCACAAACGCACAAAATTAAATTAGTTATTAGGGTTTTTTTTTTAAAGTATATCCAGAGGCGCCGACTTATCAAAAATATTGAGGGGGCCGGGAGCCCATACCGGCGGTCTTGTCCCAGAAAATTTTCCGAATTCTAGATGAAAAATAGCGAGTTTTTAAGCATTTTAGAGAGAAAGCATCAAGAAAGAAATAACCTTTCAGAAAAACAATTTAAAAAAAAACGAGTAAACTATCCAGGACACCTTTAAAACAATGAGCTTCTTGTGTGAAATAAAAAAAAAACTTTTAAAAAACATTTGTACCGCGAAAAGGGATTTGAACCCGAGACCAAATGAATACGAATCGCTTACGCTACCACTAAGCTACGATGCCCGTGATATATAATGCTTAAATTGCTATAAAAGTTTAAGGGAGTTACTTTCAAAATTGAAAAAACAGTAAAGTTTAAAAAGAAATTCTAAATTTTGACTTAAAAAAATGAAAACAACTTGTAAATATATGTTTTTATTGCTTTAAAATGATTATTTAGGGTAAACACTATCCATAAAAACACTATAATTTACAATTTTATGTTATTATTACTAAAATGTTTGCGGTACCGTATCCCTTTAAAATATATCTCTTAAATTATTATTTTTAAAATCAACTTATGATTAAATAAATATTGAAAGAAAATAAACAAGAATAGAAAATTAAGGCAAAAGAAAGTTATAAAGCAAAAAATGAACCTTAAAAAAGCATGGGAGAATCGAAAAATCGCAATGACTGAAGTAGCTAACGAACCCTACGTGGTGTACATGTACGTCACAATCGCTTAGCCAATAGCAGAACGTTTCAAACAAGAACTAAAAATTGACGATTTTTTACATTGAATATTTAATAACACAATTTTTTTTGTACATTTTAATCTAGATATTTGAAATCAGCGTTGTTTATTTTATCGAAAAAATGTATTTTTAGTAGTTTTTAAAAAATATGGGAATTGTCCATTATTAAAATTTTAAGAAATATTTGCAACTTGTTTTGAGGCAAATGTCATAATCAAGGCATATGGTTTATAAGAATTAACGCTAAAAAGCCAGAAATTTTAAAGAAAATTATCTTGGTTTCATTATCTTGCAGTTTTTGATTGATATTTAAATTTGATTAATCTAAACTGAAACAACTAAATATTTAAGATACATAGCAATTTTTATCTCAGTAGGTAGGCAAACATGGTAAATTTTAACTGAAAAATAATTTTAAAAAACTAAACTTATTTTTTTACTTGTTATTTATAGATTGCTATTTTTATTTTAGAAATTGATTCTCAAGTAATGGAAGATGAAATACGCCAATCAACCCCTGTAAATTGTACAAGTATGTAGTTAATTTTATTTAATTTTTGTCGTTCTTTTTTTTTTTTTTTAGGTTAACTTTTACCAACACAACATTTATTTAATCATAATTTTCCACTTGCCCTATAATACAAAAATGAGTCTAAAGGGCATTGGTCAATACTGCTGTGGGCAGGTGAACTGCAGTAACTGTAAAAAAAAGTGTTTTGGAGATGTTTCAGGGGACACGTTTTTGATTTCCCACAAACTCCAGTAAAACATTGAAACTTGAATTTAGGTGAAATTGCTCCTTGAATTAGAAATGTTTTATGGGAAGCGGGTTTTATTTTGATTTTTGCAGGTAAACATAGAGAAAAAGCATACACTGCAGTTTGCTTTCTCTTTTTATCCTGCTGTGACAAAAGTTTTTGGCAGGTAAACTGCAGTAACCGCCAAAATATGTTTCGACGATCTTTGATCAAACCTGATTTTGATTTTTTCACGAACACTAGTAAATTATTAAAATCTGAAGCCAGATAATTCTTTTCTTTGATTTACATATGTTTTATGGGTAATTGGTTTTACATATTGTTTGGTACATTGGTTGTATATATTGTGTAAAAGTGTATACAGCTGGGATGCCAATTTGACTTCCTCTTTCTAGTACTAACTATCTGCATAGATTACTAGTACATACTAGAAAAATAAATTTTACATTATTCTATTATTATGATCAGATTGTTTTAAAAAATATTTATTTTAATCAAATGATAACTTTACGTATCTATACAATTAATTATAATGTTATTAATTGCATCATTAAATGAACTCTGTTTAAACAACTAATTTTAAAGGTATGTTCAGACTTGCAAATATTTTTATTATGAATATTATTAGAAGTAGGATTTCTAAATATTAATTGAAAATCAATTGATGGAATTGCTTTACTTTTAAATTGTGATTGATTAATAACTGGTTTGCTAGAGTAAGAAAGCATAACAGTTCAACATTGTAAGTTATTCAATAATTTTCTTGCAATTCTAGCAATTATTGGGGGGGGGGGTACATTGATTACGTAAAATTAAGCAAAACTTATAACCCTTTTAATTGCAAAAAATTTTACTCATTGGTCAAATCCTGTAAGTCATAATTTACCATGAGGTTCTCCCAAAAGATCCTTATGTCCGTGGCATGAAACAGTTAATGACTAATAGATATAGAATGTACAAATGAATTTAATACAAAGGGGAGTAATATTACCCGATTTTCAGACGAATAAGTATAACGAATGTGATGAATCAGTAGATGAGAGGAATACTCTTAAAACCAAAAAAACTATATCACACATAGAGTTTGAGCCCTTGCACAAGCACAATTTTATCAAAAACGTAGTTATGATATCCAACAGGTACTAGGAGTTCGTATACCAAGTTTTGAAGCCTGTATATCTTTTTGTTTTTCAGAAATACCTTTAAAATGGGCCATCTGAAATAATACTTACTGTAATACTTTTGCCTGTCCAACTTCTACTTACTGCATTTTGCCTGCAGTTTCTTGAGATTTTTTCCAATTATTGCAATTGCCAAATAATGAGAAATTGAGAAATTTGTTATGAAAATCTGAAAAAAAAAATGAAATTGGGGCACATGAATATATAAGTTTAATAGTTGCCAAAAATAAAAATAAAAAAATCTAAAAATTAGGAAGCTACTGTAGTTTACCTGCCCACAGTAGAATAAGGTATAATACCAATCAGCAGGCCAGGTTTTCCCCATATTTTGCTTAAAGAGTCAATCATCTCTAAGCATTTTCATATTTTTTCAATAGATATATATTTCGGCTGCTCTTATATAGTGGGTTAATATTTTAAAAGTTTTTTATTTAAAACCTTGTTAAAATTTAACTAGTATGAACAAATAACCATAAGTGTGATCGAATGATTTTATAAAGTAAAGTTAATTGAGGCTACTAACATAAGAGTTCATTTTAACCATTGTCATTAAAAAAAATCCAGAGTATAAAATTAAGTGTATCCAGTTTATAGATATAATTTATATAAGAAAACTAAAAATAGTTTATTCTTAAAAATAACATTCATCTGAATCACTTCACAACAACTTGCTACATCCATACAGAGTTACTGACCATATTAATTTCATCAAAAGAAGTTTATTGTGAATCCTTTATTAGGTTATTTGAAAAAGAGTTTCTGACAATTATACATTTTTTAAAACTTAAATGGCCATGACCTACATTTTTATACTTTCAATCAAGCTGTACATATATTGTCTTTAAAAGTGCCTGTATGATATTGTACAAATTATAATCAAAGTATTGTCGTTATATTACAGCTTTTTCTCAAGATCTTCCTAGACCAGTTATGGGTTCTATACTTTTTCAAGATATGGCAGGTTTCATGCCAGCTTGCAGGGATTTGCCTATAAGCATGATAGTTTTGCTGAAATGGGTATTGCAGAGCTGGCTTTTGAAGATGATGACCACTTAAGAAGGTTAGTTTAAAACAAACAAAAAAACATCTGTATGAAATTTTTGGAGATTAAAACACTCCAGATTGATATGGTTTTACAGATAATTTTTTTTTACAAATTTATTATAAATTTATTCTACATGTGGTTCAATGATTTAATAAGTTCATGGTTCACTTTTACTTTGCACAAGTACAATTTCTTTGAAAAGATAAATTTATTATTATTTATATTAACGGAAAACATTTACACCTAACCAAAACCAGTCTTTTGGACTGGAAAAAGTTTAAAAGGACTGGTTTCATAGGTAATATTAATTAAAAGCTCAAGAATGACTTTCACCAGTCTTACCTTAAAGAGCCAAGCCCCATCAAAAACTACCTATTACAAATTATGGTTTGCTCTACCATTAAGGAAATGTCAATGATTGGAAAGTTTATTCACTTCTGGGGTCCTGCAGTATTGGACCACCTGAAACCTTCAATGCATTTGTTCACTACAGAAAATTTCCATAAGTTTTTTTTTTTTTTAGAAGGACTTCTTTGTAAGTGCTTTATATTTATCTTTAAGTATTTTGTTATTGATTGAAAGTAAAATTTTATAAGATTTAAACGTAACTGATACAATTAGTTAATTAATGATTTTTTAAACAAACTAGGTAATATTTTAATGATATTTCAACTTTGTTTTGCAATGAGGCTGTTTTGTGGCCAGATCAGGCTATTTGCATACTTGGCATTTTTAAAGGGGGTTTCCCCAGATCTGAGGGCCATTTTAGAGGCACCATCTAGGTGTATCTTGCCGCCATTTTTGACGCAGATAACTATGAATCTTGATATTCTCTGAGGATATTGAAGTACGCCGAGATTTAATTTTGCCGATAGAACCCCAGCCAAATGTGGAGCTCAAAAAAACTTTTTCATGGCATGTATACTAACTATTTTCCCATCCTTAAAATCTACCATACTAGGACATTTTAATTTACAAATACATATAAGTTGAAATTCATAATTACTAAACGCTTAAAGCAAAATTGTGTTAAGAATTTTTTGTAAATTCTGTGTTCTTTTATGACTTAATGCTTCGTTGATGACCTTAAAAACTCTTATATAAACATTTTTTTTAAGGATCTTGACTTGAAAGTGTTAATATAGGTTTTAGTTGTTTAGGTTTTCAAAACTATTTGTTTATGCATTGAGCGAAATTTGATAGCGGATATGCATAGACATAGCAGTGAAGATAAAAAACAGAACTTACTTTATGACAAGTATTTTTAAAGTACTAAGGTATAATTTTAGTTTTGTTTATAATCTTTACTAATCCATTCTTTAAATGATTCTAAAGACCACAGCTTTAAAAAGCATGAGTATCTTTAATTTGTTCAATTTTGAAGCAAACTTATTCTTTTATTTTTTAATGTGTTATTCTTTAAG